>JAYKKM010000451.1:0-522791 GCA_035772405.1 Chrysogorgia sp. JL179-B06 | reverse complement strand
AGCTGAGGACCTTAAACCAAACAAAGTTGTGTTAAAACAAAGCTGTTTTAAACCTCACACGAGGAACAAACTCGAAATACATAGAGAACAAATTGGATTAACCATAAGGTTAAAACAGTGCACCAGCCAATGAATCTGAGGACCTTAAACCAAACAAATTTGTGTTAAAACAAAGCTGTTTTAACCTCACATGAGGAGCAAACTCCAAATACATGGGGAACAAATTGCTTTAAACCATAAGGTTAAAAAAGTGCCCCAGCCAATAAAGGCGAGGACCTTAAACTAAACAAAGTTGGTAATAAATAAACCTCACATGAGGAACAAACTCGAAATACATAGAGAACAAATTGGTTTAACCATAAGGTTAAAACAGTGCACCAGTCAATGAAACTGAGGACCTTAAACCAAACAAAGTTGTGCTAAAACAAAGCTGTTTTAACCTCACATGAGGAAACAAACTCCAAATACATGGAGAACAAATTGCTTTAACGATAAGTTTAAAACAGTGCACCAAAAACAGTGCCCGAGCCAAAAAACAGTGCCCGAGCCAAAAACAGTGCCCCAGCTAATTTCTCCCAAATACAGTGCTCCAGCCAAAAACCGTGCCCCAGCCAAGTTCTCCCAAATACATGGAGAACAAATTGCTTTAACCCTAAGGTTAAAAAATGCCCCAGCAAATGAATTGGAGAACCTAAACCAAACAAAGTTGGTAATGAATAAACTTATTTTGGAACAAACTCCAAATACATGGAGAACAAATTGCTTTAAAACCCTAATGTTAAAAAAGTGCCCCAGCCAATTTCACCAAATACAGTGGCTCCAGCCAAAACCAGTGTCCCAGCCAAGTTCTCAAAATACATGGAGAACAAATTTCTTAACCCCAAGGTTAAAACAGTGCCCCAGCCAATGAAGGTGTGGACCTTAACGAAACAAAGTTGGTGATAAATAAACTTCGCATGAGGAACAAATTCCAAATACATGCAGAACAATTGCTTAACCCAAAGATTAAAAACTGTACCCCAGCCAATGTAGCTGAGGACCTTAAACCAAAACAAAGTTGTGTTAAAACAAAGCTATTTTAGCCTCACATGAGGAACAAACTCGAAATACATAGAGAACAAATTGGTTTAACCATAAGGTTAAAACAGTGCACCAGTCAATGAAGCTGAGGACCTTAAACCAAACAAAGTTGTGCTAAAACAAAGCTGTTTTAACCTCACATGAGGAACAAACTCCAAATACATGGAGAACAAATTGCTTCAACCATAAGTTTAAAACAGTGCACCAAAAACAGTGCACCAAAAACAGTGCCCGAGCCAAAAAACAGTGCCCGAGCGAAAAACAGTGCCCGAGCGAAAAACAGTGCCCCAGCTAATTTCTCCAAATACAGTGGTCCAGCCAAAAACAGTGCCCCAGTCAAGTTCTCCAAATACACGGAGAACAAATTGCTTTAACCCTAAGGTTAAAAAATGCCCCAGAAAATGAATTGGAGGAACGTAAACCAAACAAAGTTGGTAATGAATAAAACTTATTTGGAACAAACTCCAAATACATGGAGAACAAATTGCTTTAACCCTAATGTTAAAAAAGTGCCCTAGCCAATTTCACCAAATACAGTGCTCCGGCCAAAAACAGTGTCCCAGCCAAGTTCTCAAAATACATGGAGAACAAACTTCTTAACCCCAAGGTTAAAACAGTGCCCCAGCCAATGAAGGTGAGGACCTTAAACCAAACAAAGTTGGTGACAAATAAACTTCGCATGATGAACAAATTCCAAATACATGCAGAACAATTGCTTAACCCAAAGATTAAAACAGTACCCCAGCCAATGTAGCTGAGGACCTTAAACCAAACTAAGTTGTGTTAAAACAAAGCTGTTTTAACCTCATATAAAGAGCAAACTCCAAATACATGGTGAACAAATTGCTTTAACCATAACGTTAAAACAGTGCCCAGCCAATGAAGCTGAGGAACTTAAACTAAACAAATTTGGTAATAAATAAACCACACATGAGGAACAAACTCCAAATACATGGAGAAAAACTAAGTTGTGTTAAAACGAAGATATTTTAACCTCACACGAGGAAAAACTCGAAATACATAGAGAACAAATTGGATTAACCATAAGGTTAAAACAGTGCACCAGACAACGAAGCTGAGGAACTTAAACCAAACAAAGTTGTGTTAAAACAAATCTGTTTAACCTCATATGAGGAGCAAACTCCAAATACATGGGAAACAAATTGCTTTAACCCTAAGGTTAAAACTGTGCCCCAGATAATTTCTCCAAATACAGTGCCCCAGCTAATTTCTCCAAATACAGTGCTCCAGACAAAAACAGTGCCCCAGACAAGTTCTACAAATACATGGAGAAGAAATTGCTTTAACACTTAAGGTTAAAACAGTGCCCTAGCCAATGAAGCTGAGGACCTTAAACCAAACAAAGTTGTGTTAAAACAAAGCTGTTTAACCTCGCATGAGGAGAAAACTCCAAATACATGGAGAACAAATTGCTTTAACCCTAAGGTTAAAACAGTGCCCCAGCCAATGAAGGTGAGGATCTTAAACCAAACAATGTTGGTAATAAATAAACCTCACATGAGGAACAAACTCCAAATACATGGAGAACAATTGCTTTAACCCTAAGGTTGTAACGGTGCCCCAGCTGATGTCTCCAAATACAGTGCTCCAGCCAAAAACAGTGCGCCAGCCAAGTTCTCCAAATACATGGAGAAGAAATTGCTTTAACCCTAAGGTTGTAACGGTGCCCCAGCTGATGTCTCCAAATACAGTGCTCCAGCCAAAAACAGTGCCCCAGACAAGTTCTCCAAATACATGGAGAACAAATTGCTTTAAAAGTCCGCATACATGAAGAACAAATTGCTTTAACCCTAAGGTTAAAACAGTGCCCAAGCTAATTTCTCCAAATACGGTGCCACAGCTAATTTCTCCAAATAAAGTGCTCCAGCCAAAAACAGTGCCCCAGCCAAGTTCTCCAGATACATGGAGAACAAATTGCTTTAAGCCTAAGGTTAAAACAGTGCCCCAGCCAATGAAGGTGAGGACCTTAAACTAAACAAAGTTGGTGATAAATAAACTTCACATGAGGAACAAACTCCAAATACACTGGGAACAAATTGCTTTAACCCTAAGGTTAAAAAAGTGCGCCAGCCAATGAAGCTGAGGACCTAAAACAAAACAAAGTTGCGTTAAAACAAAGCTGTTTAACCTCGCATGAGGAGAAAACTCCAAATACATGGAGAACACATTGCTTTAACCCTAAGGTTAAAACAGTGACCCAGCTAATTTCTCCAAATACAGTGCTCCACCAAAAACAGTGCCCGAGCCAAAAAACAGTGCCCGTGCCAAAAACAGTGCCCAGCTAATTTCTCCAAATACAGTGCTCCAGCCAAAAACAGTGCCCCAGCAAAGTTCTCCAAATACATGGAGAACAATTTGCTTTAACCCTAAGGTTACAAAATGCCCCAGCAAATGAATTGGAGGAACCTAAACCAAACAAAGTTGGTAATGAATAAACTTATTTGGAACAAACTCCAAATACATGGAGAAAAAATTTCTTAACCCCAAGGTTAAAACAGTGCCCCAGCTAATTTCTCCAAATACAGTGCCCCAGCTAATTTCTCCAAATACAGTGCCCCAGCTAATTTCTCCAAATACAGTGCCATAGCTAATTTTCTCCAAATACAGTGCTCCAGCCAAAAACAGTGTCCCAGCCAAGTTCTCCAAATACATGGAGAACAAATTGCTTTAACACTCCAAATACATGGACAACAAATTTCTTTAACCCTAATATTAAAACGATGCCCCAGCCAATTTCACCAAATACAGTGCCCCCAGCCAAAAACAGTGCCCCAGCCAAGTTCTCCAAATACATGGAGAACAAATTGCTTTAAAACTCCGCATACATGGAGAACAAATTGCTTTAACCCTAAGGTTAAAACAGTGAACTAAACAAAGTTGGTGATAAATAAACCTCACATGAGGAACAAACTTCCAAATACATGGAGAACAAATTTCTTTAACCCTAATGTTAAAACAGTGCCGCAGCCAATTTCTCCAAATACAATGCCCAGACCAAAAACAGTACCCAGCCAAAAACAGTTCCCCAGCCAAGTTCTTCAAATACATGGAGAACAAATTGCTTTAACCCTAAGGTTAAAACAGTGAACTAAACAAAATTGGTAATAAATAAACTTCGCATGAGGAACAAACTCCAAATACACGGAGAACAAATTTCATTAACCCTAAGGTTAAAAACAACGCACCAGCCAATGAAGCTGAGGATCTTAAATCAAACAAAGTTTGTAATAAATAAACCTCACATGAGGAACAAACTCCAAATACATGGATAACAAATTGCTTTAATCCTAAGGTTAAAACAGTGCCCCAGCTAATTCCTCCAAATACAGTGCCCCAGCTAATTCCTCCAAATACAGTGCCCCAGCCAAAAACAGTGCGCCAGGCCAAGTTCTCCAAATACATGGAAGAAGAAATTGCTTTAAACCCTAAGGTTGTAACGGTGCCCCAGCTAATTACTCCAAATACAGTGCTCCAGCCAAAAACAGTGTCGCAGACAAGTTCTCCAAATACATGAAGAAGAAATTGCTTTAACACTTAAGGTTAAAACAGTGCCCTAGCCAATGAAGCTGAGGACTTTAAACCAAACAATGTTGGTAATAAATAAACCTCACATGAGGAACAAACTCCAAATACATGGATAACAAATTGCTTTAATCCTAAGGTTAAAACAGTGCCCCAGCTAATTCCTCCAAATACAGTGCCCCAGCTGATTTCTCCAAATATAGTACTCCAGCCAAAAACAGTGCGCCAACCAAGTTCTCCAAATACATGGAGCACAAATTGCTTTAACACTCCAAATACATGGAGAACAAATTTCTTTAACCCTAATGTTAAAACAGTGCCCCAGCCAATTTCTCCCAATACAGTGCCCCAGCCAAAAACAGTGCCCCAGCCAAGTTCTTCAAATACATGGAGAACAAATTGTTTAACCCCAAGGTTAAAACAGTGCCCCAGCCAATGAACGTGAGGACCTTAAACCAAACAAAATTGGTAATAAATAAACTTCGCATGAAGAACAAACTCCAAATACATGGAGAACAAATTTCATTAACCCTAAGGTTAAAACAACGCACCCAGCCAATGAAGCTGAGGATCTTAAATCAAACAAAGTTTGTAATAAATAAACCTCACATGAGGAACAAACTCCAAATACATGGAGAACAAATTTCTTTAACCCTAATGTTAAAAACAGTGCCCCAGCCAATTTCTCCAAATACAGTGCCCCAGCCAAGTTCTTCAAATACATGGAGAAGAAATTGTTTAACCCCAAGGTTTTAAAACAGTGCCCCAGCCAATGAAGGTTAGGACCTTAAACCAAACAAAATTGGTAATAAATAAACTTCACATGAAGAACGAACTCCAAATACATGGAGAACAAATTTCATTAACCCTAAGGTTAAAACAGTGCCCTAGCCAATGAAGCTGAGTACTTTAAACCAAGCAAAGTTTGTAATAAATAAACCTCACATGAGGAACAAAACTCCAAATACATGGAGAACAAATTGCTTTAATACTAAGGTTAAAAAAGTGCCCCAGCTAATTTCTCCAAATACAGTGCCATAGCTAATTTCTCCAAATACAGTGCCATATAGCTAATTTCTCCAAATACAGTGCTCCAGCCAAAAACAGTGTCCCAGCCAAGTTCTCCAAATACATGGAGAACAAATTGCTTTAACAGTCCAAATACATGGACAACAAATTTCTTTAACCCTAATATTAAAACGATTGCCCCAGCCAATTTCACCAAATACAGTGCCCCAGCCAAAAAACAGTGCCCGAGCCAAGTTCTCCAAATACATGGAGAAACAAATTGCTTTAAAACTCCGCATACATGGAGAACAAATTGCTTTAATCCTAAGGTTTAAAACAGTGCCCCAGCTAATTTCTCCAAATACAGTGCCCCAGCTAATTTCCTCCAAATACAGTGCTCCACCAAAAACAGTGCCCGAGCCAAAAAAAACAGTGCCCGAGCCAAAAAAACAGTGCTTGAACCAAAAACAGTGCCCCAGCCAAAGTTCTCCAAATACATGGAGAACAAATTGCATTAACCCTAAGGTTAAAACAGTGTCCCAGCCAAAGAAGCTGAGGACCCTTAAACAAAACAAAGTTGGTAATAAATAAACCTCGCATGAGGAACAAACTCCAAATGCATGTACATGGAGAACAATTGCTTATCGCCAAGGTTAAAACAGTGACCCAGCCAATGAAGCTGAGGACCTTAAACTAAACAAAGTTGGAAATAAATAAACCTCGCATGAGGAACAAACTCCAAATACATGTACATGGAGAACAACTGCTTTAACCATAAGGTTTAAAACAGTACCCCAGCTAATTTCTCCAAATACAGTGTGCCCCGGCCAAAAATAGTGCCCCAGCCAAGTTCTCCAAATACATGGAGAACAAATTGCATTAACGCTAAGGTTAAAACAGTGTCCCAGCCAAAGAAACTGAGGACCTTAAACTAAACAAAGTTGGTAATAGATAAACCTCGCATGAGGAACAAACTCCAAATGCATGTACATGGAGAACAATTGCTTATCGCCAACGTTAAAACAGTGACCCATCCAATGAAGCTGAGGACCTTAAACTAAACAAAGTTGGTAATAAATAAACCTCGCATGAGGAACAAACTCCAAATACATGTACATGGTGAACAACTGCTTTAACCATAAGGTTAAAACAGTGCCCCAGCTAATTTCTGCAAATGCAGTACCCCAGCTAATTCTCCAAATACAGTGCTCCAGCCAAAAACATTGTCCCAGCAAAGTTCTCCAAATACATGGAGAACAAATTGGTTTAACACTCCAAATACATGGAGAACAAATTTCTTTAACCCTAAGGTTAAAAGAGTGCCCCAGCTAATGAAGGGAGGATCTTAAATCAAACAAAGTTGGTGAAAAGTAAACGTCACACGAGGAACAAACTCCAAATACATGGAGAACAAATTGCTTTAACCCTTAGGTTAAAACAGTGCCCAAGCCAATGAAGCTGTTAAACTAAAACAAAGTTGGTGATAAATAAACCTCACACGAGGAACAAACTCCAAATACATGGAGAACACATTTCTTTAAACTTAATGTTAAAACAGTGCCTCAGCCAATTTCACTAAATACTGTGCCCCAGCCAAAAACAGTGCCCCAACCAAGTTCTCCAAAATACATGGAGAACATATTGCTTAACCCTCAGGTTGAAACAGTACCCCAGCTAATTTCCCCAAATACCAGTGCCCCCAGCTAATTTCTCTAAATACAGTGCCCCAGCTAATTTCTCTAAATACAGTGCTCCAGCTAATTTCTCTAAATACAGTGCCCCAGCCAAAAACAGTGCCCCAGCCAAGTTCTCTAAATACATGGAGAACAAATTGTTTAACCACAAGGTTTAAAACAGTGCCCCAGCCAATGAAGATGGGACCTTAAACGAAACAAAATTGGTAACAAATAAACTTCGCATGAGGAACAAACTCCAAATACATGTACATGGAGAACAATTGCTTATCCCCAAGGTTAAAACAGTGCCCCAGCCAATGAATGTGAGGACCTTAAACCAAACAAAGTTGGTGATAAATAAACTTCGCATGAGGAACAAATTCCAAATACATGTAGAAACAATTGCTTAACCCACAGATTAAAACAGTATCCCAGCCAATGAAGCTGAGGACCTTAAACCAAACAAAGTTGTGTTAAAACAAAGCTGTTTTAACCTCACATGAGGAACAAACTCCAAATACATAGAAAACAAATTGCTTTAACCATAAGTTTAAAACAGTGCACCAAAAACAGTGCCCGAGCCAAAAAACAGTGCCCGAGCCAAAAACAGTGCCCCAGCTAATTTCTCCAAATACAGTGCTCCAGCCAAAAACAGTGCCCCAGCCAAGTTCTCCAAATACATGGAGAACAAATTGCTTTAACCCTAAGGTTAAAAAATGCCCCAGCAAATGAATTGCAGGAACCTAAACCAAACAAAGTTGGTAATGAATAAAATTATTTGGAACAAACTCCAAATACATGGAGAACAAATTGCTTTAACCCTAATGTTAAAAAAGTGCCCTAGCCAATTTCACCAAATACAGTGCTCCAGCAAAAACCTGTGTCCCGACCAAGTTCTCAAAATACATGGAGAACAAATTTCTTAACCCCAAGGTTAAAACTGTGCCCCAGCCAATGAAGGTGAGGACCTTAAACCAAACAAAGTTGGTGATAAATAAACTTCGCATGAGGAACAAATTCCAAATACATGCAGAACAATTGCCTAACCCAAAGATTAAAACAGTACCCCAGCCAATGTAGCTGAGGACCTTAAACCAAACAAATTTGTGTTAAAAAACAAAGCTGTTTTAACCTCACATGAGGAGCAAACTCCAAATACATGGGAAACAAATTGCTTTAACCATAAGGTTAAAAAAGTGCCCCAGCCAATAAATGCGAGGACCTTAAACTAAACAAAGTTGGTAATAAATAAACCTCGCATGAGGAACAAATTCCAAACACGTGGAGAACAATTGTTTAACCCTAAGGTTAAAAACAGTGCCCCAGCCAATGAAGCTGAGGAACTTAAACCGAACAAAGTTATGTTAAAACAAAGCTGTTTTAACCTCACATGAGGAACAAACTCGAAATACATAGAGAACAAATTGGTTTAACCATAAGGTTAAAACAGTGCACCAGTCAATGAAGCTGAGGACCTTAAACCAAACAAAGTTGTGCTAAAACAAAGCTGTTTTAAAACCTCACAAGAGGAACAAACTCCAAATACATGGAGAACAAATTGCTTTAACGATAAGTTTACAACAGTGCACCAAAAACAGTGCCCGAGCCAGAAAACAGTGCCCGAGCCAAAAACAGTGCCCCAGCTAATTTCTCCAAATACAGTGCTCCAGCCAAAAACCGTGCCCTAGCCAAATTCTCCAAATACATGGAGAACAAATTGCTTTAACCGTAAGGTTAAAAAATGCCCCAGCAAATGAATTGGAGGAACCTAAACCAAACAAAGTTGGTAATGAATAAACTTATTTGGAAACAAACTCCAAATACATGGAGAACAAATTGCTTTAAACCTAATGTTAAAAAAGTGCCCGCAGCCAATTTCACCAAATACAGTGCTCCAGCCAAAAACAGTGTCCCAGCCAAGTTCTTCAAATACATGGAGAACAAATTTCTTTAACCCTAAGGTTAAAACAGTGCCCCAGCCAATGAAGGTGAGGACCTTAAACCAAACAAAATTGGTGATAAATAAACTTCGCATGAGGAACAAATTCCAAATACATGCAGAACAATTGCATTAACCCAAAGATTAAAACAGTACCCCAGCCAATGTAGCTGAGGATCTTAAACCAAACAAAGTTGTGTTAAAACAAAGCTGTTTTAACCTCACATGAGAAACAAACTCGAAATACATAGAGAACAAATTGCTTTAACCATAAGTTTAAAACAGTGCACCAAAAACAGTGCCCGAGCCAAAAAACAGTGCCCCAGCTAATTTCTCCAAATACAGTGCTCCAGCCAAAAACAGTGCCCCAGTCAAGTTCTCCAAATACATGGAGAACAAATTGGTTTAACCATAAGGTTAAAACAGTGCACCAGTCAATGAAGCTGAAGACCTTAAACCCATCAAAGTTGTGCTAAAACAAAGCTGTTTTAACCTCACATGAGGAACAAACTCCAAATACATGGAGAACAAATTGCTTTAACCATAAGTTTAAAACAGTGCACCAAAAACAGTGCCCGAGCCAAAAAACAGTGCCCCAGCTAATTTCTCCAAATACAGTGCTCCAGCCAAAAACAGTGCGCCAGTCAAGTTCTCCAAATACATGGAGAACAAATTGCTTTAACCCTAAGGTTAAAAAATGCCCCAGCAAATGAATTGGAGGAACCTAAACGAAACAAAGTTGGTAATGAATAAAGTTATTTGGAACAAACTCCAAATACATGGAGAACAAATTGCTTTAACCCTAATGTTAAAAAGTGCCCTAGCCAATTTCACCAAATACAGTGCTCCAGCCAAAAACAGTGTCCCAGCCAAGTTCTCAAAATACATGGAGAACAAATTTCTTAACCCCAAGGTTAAAACAGTGCCCCAGCCAATGAAGGTGAGGACCTTAAACCAAACAAAGTTGGTGATAAATAAACTTCGCATGAGGAACAAATTCCAAATACATGCAGAACAAATTGCTTCACCCAAAGATTAAAACAGTACCCCAGCCAATGTAGCTGAGGACCTTAAACCAAACAAAGTTGTGTTAAAACAAAGCTGTTTTAACCTCAAACGAGGAACAAACTCGAAATACATAGAGAACAAATTGGATTAACCATAAAGTTAAAACAGTGCACCAGCCAATGAAGCTGAGGACCTTAAACCAAACAAAGTTGTGTTAAAACAAAGCTGTTTTAACCTCACATGAGGAGCAAACTCCAAATACATGGGGAACAAATTGATTTAAACCATAAAGTTAAAACAGTGCCGCAGCCAATAAAGGCGAGGACCTTAAACTAAACAAAGTTGGTAATAAATAAACCTCACATGAGGAACAAATTCCAAACACGTGCCCGAGAACAATTGTTTAACCCTAAGGTTAAAACAGTGCCCCAGCCAGTGAAGCTGAGGACCTTAAACCAAACAAAGTTGTGTTAAAACAAAGCTGTTTTAACCTCATATAAAGAGCAAACTCCAAATACCTGGAGAACAAATTGCTTTAAACCATCAGGTTAAAACAGTGCCCAGCCAATGAAGCTGAGGAACTTAAACTAAACAAATTTGGTAATAAATAAACCACGCATGAGGAACAAACTCCAAATACATGGAGAACAAATAGCTTTAACCCAAAGGTTAAAACAGTGCGCCAGCCAAAGACACTGAGAAACTTAAACCAAACAAAGTTGGTAATAAATAAACCTCACATGAGGAAAAAATTCCAAATACATGTAGAACAATTGCTTAACGCAAAGATTAAAACAGTGTCCCAGCCAATGAAGCTGAGGACTTTAAACCAAACACAGTTGTGTTAAAACCAAGATGTTTTAACCTCACACGAGGAAAATCTCGAAATACATAGAGAACAAATTGGATTAACCATAATGGTTAAAACAGTGCACCAGCCAATGAAGCTGAGGACCTTAAACAAAACAAAGTTGTGTTAAAACAAATCTGTTTTAACCTCATATGAGGAGCAAACTCCAAATACATGGGAAACAAATTGCTTTAACCCTAAGGTTAAAACTGTGCCCCAGCTAATTTCTCCAAATTCAGTGCCCAGCTAATTTCTCCAAATACAGTGCTCCAGACAAAAACAGTGCCCCAGCCAAGTTCTCCAAATACATGGAGAACAAATTGCTTTAACACTTAAGGTTAAAACAGTGCCCTAGCCAATGAACGTGAGGACCTTAAACCAAACAAAGTTGTGTTAAAACAAAGCTGTTTAACCTCGCATGAGGAGAAAACTCCAAATACATGGAGAACAAATTGCTTTAACCCTAAGGTTAAAACAATGCACCAGCCAATGAAGGTGAGGATCTTAAACTGACAATGTTTGTAATAAATAAACCTCACATGAGGAACAAACTCCAAATACATGGAGAACAAATTGCTTTAATCCTAAGGTTAAAACGGTGCCCCAGCTAATTTCTCCAAATACAGTGCCCCAGCTAATTTCTCCAAATACAGTACTCCAGACAAAAACAGTGCCCCAGCCAAGTTCTCCAAATACATGCAGAAGAAATTGCTTTAACACTTAAGGTTAAAACAGTGCCGTAGCCAATGAAGCTGAGGACTTTAAACCAAACAAAGTTGTGTAAAAACAAAGCTGTTTAACCTCGCATGAGGAGAAAACTCCAAATACATGGAGAACAAATTGCTTTAACCCTAAGGTTAAAACAGTGCCCCAGCCAATGAAGGTGAGGATCTTAAACTGACAATGTTTGTAATAAATAAACCTCACATGAGGAACAAACTCCAAATACATGGAGAACAAATTGTCTTTAATCCTAAGGTTAAAACAGTGCCCCAGCTCATTTCTGCAAATACAGTGCCCCAGCTAATTTCTCCAAATACATGCTCCAGACAAAAACAGTGCCCCAGCCAAGTACTCCAAATACATGAAGAAGAAATTGCTTTAACACTTAAGGTTAAAACAGTGCCCTAGCCAATTAAGCTGAGAACTTTAAACCAAACAATGTTTGTAATAAATAAACCTCACATGAGGAACAAACTCCAAATACATGGATAACAAATTTCTTTAATACTAAGGTTAAAACAGTGCCCCAGCTAATTCTCCAAATACAGTGCTCCAGCCAAAAACAGTGTCCCAGCAAAGTTCTCCAAATACATGGAGAACAAATTGCTTTAACAGTCCAAATACATGGACAACAAATTTCTTTAACCCTAATATTAAAACGATGCCCAGCCAATTTCACCAAATACAGTGCCCCAGCCAAAAACAGTGCCCGAGCCAAGTTCTCCAAATACATGGAGAACAAATTGCTTTAAAACTCCGCATACATGGAGAACAAATTGCTTTAATCCTAAGGTTAAAACAGTGCCCCAGCTAATTTCTCCAAATACAGTGCCCCAGCTAATTTCTCCAAATACAGTGCTCCACCAAAAACAGTGCCCGAGCCAAAAAAAACAGTGCCCGAGCCAGAAAACAGTGCTTGAACCAAAAACAGTGCCCCAGCCAAGTTCTCCAAATACATGGAGAACAAATTGCATTAACCCTAAGGTTAAAACAGTGTCCCAGCCAAAGAAGCTGAGGACCTTAAACAAAACAAAGTTGGTAATAAATAAACCTCGCATGAGGAACAAACTCCAAATGCATGTACATGGAGAACAATTGCTTATCGCCAAGGTTAAAACAGTGACCCAGCCAATGAAGCTGAGGACCTTAAACTAAACAAAGTTGGAAATAAATAAACCTCGCATGAGGAACAAACTCCAAATACATGTACATGGAGAACAACTGCTTTAACCATAAGGTTAAAACAGTACCCCAGCTAATTTCTCCAAATACAGTGCCCCGGCCAAAAATAGTGCCCCAGCCAAGTTCTCCAAATACATGGAGAACAAATTGCATTAACGCTAAGGTTAAAACAGTGTCCCAGCCAAAGAAACTGAGGACCTTAAACTAAACAAAGTTGGTAATAGATAAACCTCGCATGAGGAACAAACTCCAAATGCATGTACATGGGGAACAATTGCTTATCGCCAAGGTTAAAACAGTGACCCAGCCAATGAAGCTGAGGACCTTAAACTAAACAAAGTTGGTAATAAATAAACCTCGCATGAGGAACAAACTCCAAATACATGTACATGGTGAACAACTGCTTTAACCATAAGGTTAAAACAGTGCCCCAGCTAATTTCTGCAAATGCAGTACCCCAGCTAATTCTCCAAATACAGTGCTCCAGCCAAAAACAGTGTCCCAGCAAAGTTCTCCAAATACATGGAGAACAAATTGCTTTAACACTCCAAATACATGGAGAACAAATTTTTTAACCCTAATGTTAAAACAGTGCTCCAGCCAATTTCACCAAATACAGTGCCCCAGCCAAAAATAGTGCCCCAGACAAGTTCTCCAAATACACGGAGAACAAATTGCTTTAAAACTCCGCATACATCAAGAACAAATTGCTTTAACCCTGAGGTTAAAACAGTGCCCAAGCTAATTTCTCCAAATATGGTGCCCCAGCTAATTTCTCCAAATACAGCGCTCCAGCCAAAAACAGTGCCCCAGCCAAGTTATCCAAATACATGGAGAACAAATTGCTTTAAGTCTAAGGTTAAAAGAGTGCCCCAGCTAATGAAGGGAGGATCTTAAATCAAACAAAGTTGGTGAAAAGTAAACGTCACACGAGGAACAAACTCCAAATACATGGAGAACAAATTGCTTTAACCCTTAGGTTAAAACAGTGCCCAAGCCAATGAAGCTGTTAAACTAAAACAAAGTTGGTGATAAATAAACCTCACACGAGGAACAAACTCCAAATACATGGAGAACACATTTCTTTAAACTTAATGTTAAAACAGTGCCTCAGCCAATTTCACTAAATACTGTGCCCCAGCCAAAAACAGTGCCCCAACCAAGTTCTCCAAATACATGGAGAACATATTGCTTAACCCTCAGGTTAAAACAGTACCCCAGCTTATTTCCCCAAATACAGTGCCCCAGCTAATTTCTCTAAATACAGTGCCCCAGCTAATTTCTCTAAATACAGTGCTCCAGCAAATTTCTCTAAATACAGTGCCCCAGCCAAAAACAGTGCCCCAGCCAAGTTCTCTAAATACATGGAGAACAAATTGTTTAACCACAAGGTTAAAACAGTGCCCCAGCCAATGAAGGTGAGGACCTTAAACCAAACAAAGTTGGTGATAAATAAACTTCGCATGAGGAACAAATTCCAAATACATGCAGAACAATTGCCTAACCCAAAGATTAAAACAGTGCCCCAGCCAATGTAGCTGAGGACCTTAAACCAAACAAATTTGTGTTAAAACAAAGCTGTTTTAACCTCACATGAGGAGCAAACTCCAAATACATGGGAAACAAATTGCTTTAACCATAAGGTTAAAAAAGTGCCCCAGCCAATAAATGCGAGGACCTTAAACTAAACAAAGTTGGTAATAAATAAACCTCGCATGAGGAACAAATTCCAAACACGTGGAGAACAATTGTTTAACCCTAAGGTTAAAACAGTGCCCCAGCCAATGAAGCTGAGGACCTTAAACCGAACAAAGTTATGTTAAATAAAAGCTGTTTTAACCTCACATGAGGAACAAACTCGAAATACATAGAGAACAAATTGGTTTAACCATAAGGTTAAAACAGTGCACCAGTCAATGAAGCTGAGGACCTTAAACCAAACAAAGTTGTGCTAAAACAAAGCTGTTTTAACCTCACATGAGGAACAAACTCCAAATACATGGAGAACAAATTGCTTTAAACGATAAGTTTACAACAGTGCACCAAAAACAGTGCCCGAGCCAGAAAACAGTGCCCGAGCCAAAAACAGTGCCCCAGCTAATTTCTCCAAATACAGTGCTCCAGCCAAAAACCGTGCCCTAGCCAAATTCTCCAAATACATGGAGAACAAATTGCTTTAACCGTAAGGTTAAAAAATGCCCCAGCAAATGAATTGGAGGAACCTAAACCAAACAAAGTTGGTAATGAATAAACTTATTTGGAACAAACTCCAAATACATGGAGAACAAATTGCTTTAAACCTAATGTTAAAAAAGTGCCCCAGCCAATTTCACCAAATACAGTGCTCCAGCCAAAAACAGTGTCCCAGCCAAGTTCCCAAAATACATGGAGAACAAATTTCTTAACCCCAAGGTTAAAACAGTGCCCCAGCCAATGAAGGTGAGGACCTTAAACCAAACAAAATTGGTGATAAATAAACTTCGCATGAGGAACAAATTCCAAATACATGCAGAACAATTGCTTAACCCAAAGATTAAAACAGTACCCCAGCCAATGTAGCTGAGGACCTTAAACCAAACAAAGTTGTGTTAAAACAAAGCTGTTTTAACCTCACATGAGAAACAAACTCGAAATACATAGAGAACAAATTGGTTTAACCATAAGGTTAAAACAGTGCACCAGTCAATGAAGCTGAAGACCTTAAACCCATCAAAGTTGTGCTAAAACAAAGCTGTTTTAACCTCACATGAGGAACAAACTCCAAATACATGGAGAACAAATTGCTTTAACCATAAGTTTAAAACAGTGCACCAAAAACAGTGCCCGAGCCAAAAAACAGTGCCCCAGCTAATTTCTCCAAATACAGTGCTCCAGCCAAAAACAGTGCCCCAGCCAAGTTCTCCAAATACATGGAGAACAAATTGCTTTAACCCTAAGGTTAAAAAATGCCCCTGCAAATGAATTGGAGGAACCTAAACCAAACAAAGTTGGTAATGAATAAACTTATTTGGAACAAACTCCAAATACATGGAGAACAAATTGCTTTAACCCTAATGTTAAAAAAGTGCCCTAGCCAATTTCACCAAATACAGTGCTCCAGCTAAAAACAGTGTCCCAGCCAAGTTCTCAAAATACATGGAGAACAAATTTCTTAACCCCAAGGTTAAAACAGTGCCCCAGCCAATGAAGGTGAGGACCTTAAACCAAACAAAGTTGGTGATAAATAAACTTCGCATGAGGAACAAATTCCAAATACATGCAGAACAATTGCTTCACCCAAAGATTAAAACAGTACCCCAGCCAATGTAGCTGAGGACCTTAAACCAAACAAAGTTGTGTTAAAACAAAGCTGTTTTAACCTCAAACGAGGAACAAACTCGAAATACATAGAGAACAAATTGGATTAACCATAAAGTTAAAACAGTGCACCAGCCAATGAAGCTGAGGACCTTAAACCAAACAAAGTTGTGTTAAAACAAAGCTGTTTTAACCTCACATGAGGAGCAAACTCCAAATACATGGGGAACAAATTGCTTTAACCATAAAGTTAAAACACTGCCCCAGCCAATAAAGGCGAGGACCTTAAACTAAACAAAGTTGGTAATAAATAAACCTCACATGAGGAACAAATTCCAAACACGTGGAGAACAATTGTTTAACCCTAAGGTTAAAACAGTGCCCCAGCCAGTGAAGCTGAGGACCTTAAACAAAACAAAGTTGTGTTAAAACAAAGCTGTTTTAACCTCATATAAAGAGCAAACTCCAAATACCTGGAGAACAAATTGCTTTAACCATCAGGTTAAAACAGTGCCCAGCCAATGAAGCTGAGGAACTTAAACTAAACAAATTTGGTAATAAATAAACCACACATGAGGAACAAACTCCAAATACATGGAGAACAAATAGCTTTAACCCAAAGGTTAAAACAGTGCGCCAGCCAAAGACACTGAGAAACTTAAACCAAACAAAGTTGGTAATAAATAAACCTCACATGAGGAAAAAATTCCAAATACATGTAGAACAATTGCTTAACGCAAAGATTAAAACAGTGTCCCAGCCAATGAAGCTGAGGACCTTAAACCAAACAAAGTTGTGTTAAAACCAAGATGTTTTAACCTCACACGAGCAAAATCTCGAAATACATAGAGAACAAATTGGGATTAACCATAAGGTTAAAACAGTGCACCAGCCAATGAAGCTGAGGACCTTAAACAAAACAAAGTTGTGTTAAAACAAATCTGTTTTAACCTCATATGAGGAGCAAACTCCAAATACATGGGAAACAAATTGCTTTAACCCTAAGGTTAAAACTGTGCCCCAGCTAATTTCTCCAAATACAGTGCCCCAGCTAATTTCTCCAAATACAGTACTCCAGACAAAAACAGTGCCCCAGCCAAGTTCTCCAAATACATGCAGAAGAAATTGCTTTAACACTTAAGGTTAAAACAGTGCCGTAGCCAATGAAGCTGAGGACTTTAAACCAAACAAAGTTGTGTAAAAACAAAGCTGTTTAACCTCGCATGAGGAGAAAACTCCAAATACATGGAGAACAAATTGCTTTAACCCTAAGGTTAAAACAGTGCCCCAGCCAATGAAGGTGAGGATCTTAAACTGACAATGTTTGTAATAAATAAACCTCACATGAGGAACAAACTCCAAATACATGGAGAACAATTGCTTTAATCCTAAGGTTAAAATAGTGCCCCAGCTCATTTCTGCAAATACAGTGCCCCAGCTAATTTCTCCAAATACAGTGCTCCAGACAAAAACAGTGCCCCAGCCAAGTTCTCCAAATACATGAAGAAGAAATTGCTTTAACACTTAAGGTTAAAACAGTGCCCTAGCCAATGAAGCTGAGAACTTTAAACCAAACAATGTTTGTAATAAATAAACCTCACATGAGGAACAAACTCCAAATACATGGATAACAAATTTCTTTAATACTAAGGTTAAAACAGTGCCCCAGCTAATTTCTGCAAATACAGTGCCCCAGCTAATTTCTCCAAATACAGTGCTCCAGACAAAAACAGTGCCCAGCCAAGTTCTCCAAATACATGAAGAAGAAATTGCTTTAACACTTAAGGTTAAAACAGTGCCCCAGCCAATGAAGCTGAGGACCTTAAACCAAACAAAGTTGTGTTAAAACAAAGCTGTTTAACCTCGCATGAGGAGAAAACTCCAAATACATGGAGAACAAATTGCTTTAACCCTAAGGTTAAAACAGTGCCCCAGCCAATGAAGGTGAGGATCTTAAACTGACAAAGTTGGTAATAAATAAACCTCACATGAGGAACAAACTCCAAATACATGGAGAACAATTGCTTAACCCTAAGGTTAAAAGAGTGCCCTAGCCAATGGAGCTCAGGACTTTAAACCAAACAATGTTTGTAATAAATAAACCTCACATGAGGAACAAACTCCAAATACATGGATAAAAATTGCTTTAATCCTAAGGTTAAAACAGTGCCCCAGCCAATTTGAGCAAACACAGTGCCCCAGCCAAAAACAGTGCCCCAGCCAAGTTCTCCAATACATGGAGAACAAATTGCTTTAAAACTCCGCATACATGGAGAACAAATTGCTTTAACCCTAAGGTTAAAACAGTGAATTAAACAAAGTTGGTGATAAATAAACCTCACATGAGGAACAAACTCCAAATACATGGAGAACAAATTTCTTTAACCCTAAGGTTAAAACAACGCACCAGCCAATGAACGTGAGGACCTTAAACCAAATAAAATCGGTAATAAATAAACTTCGCATGAAGAACAAACTCCAAATACATGGAGAACAAATTTCATTAACCCTAAGGTTAAAACAACGCACCAGCCAATTTCTCCAGCCAAGTTTCTTCAAATACAGGGAGAACAAATTGTTTAACCCCAAGGTTAAAACAGTTCCCCAGCCAATGAACGTGAGGACCTTAAACCAAACAAAATTGGTAATAAATAAACTTCGCATGAAGAACAAACTCCAAATACATGGAGAACAAATTTCATTAACGCTAAGGTTGAAACAGTGCCCAGCCAATGAAGCTGAGGACTTTAAACCAAGCAAAGTTTGTAATAAATAAACCTCACATGAGGAACAAACTCCAAATACATGGAGAACAAATTGCTTTAATCCTAAGGTTAAAACAGTGCCCCAGCTAATTTCTCCAAATACAGTGCCCCAGCTAATTTCTCCAAATACAGTGCTCCACCAAAAACAGTGCCCGAGCCAAAAAAACAGTGCCCGAGCCAAAAAACAGTGCTCGAACCAAAAACAGTGCCCCAGCCAAGTTCTCCAAATACATGGAGAACAAATTGCTTTAATCCTAAGGTTAAAACAGTGCCCCAGCTAATTTCTCCAAATACAGTGCCCCAGCTAATTTCTCCAAATACAGTGCCCGGCCAAAAACAGTGCCCCAGCCAAGTTCTCCAAATACATGGAGAACAAATTGAATTAACCCTAAGGTTAAAACAGTGTCCCAGCCAAAGAAGCTGAGGACCTTAAACTAAACAAAGTTGGTAATAAATAAACCTCGCATGAGGAACAAACTCCAAATGCATGTACATGGAGAACAATTGCTTATCGCCAAGGTTAAAACAGTGAACCAGCCAATGAAGCTGAGGACCTTAAACTAAACAAAGTTGGAAATAAATAAACCTCGCATGAGGAACAAACTCCAAATACATGTACATGGAGAACAATTGCTTATCCCCAAGTTTTAAAACAGTGCCCCAGCCAATGAAGCTGAGGACCTTAAACTAAACAAAGTTGGTAATAAATAAACCTCGCATGAGGAACAAACTCCAAATACATGTACATGGAGAACAACTGCTTTAACCATAAGGTTATACAGTGCCCCAGCTAATTTCTGCAAATGCAGTACCCCAGCTAATTTCTCCAAATACAGTGCTCCAGCCAAAAACAGTGTCCCAGCCAAGTTCTCCAAATACATGGAGCACAAATTGCTTTAACACTCCAAATACATGGACAACAAATTTCTTTAACCCTAATATTAAAACAGTGCTCCAACCAATTTCGCCAAATACAGTGCCCCAGCCAAGTTCTCCAAATACATGGAGAACAAATTGCTTTGAAACTCCGCATACATGGAGAACAAATTGCTTTAACCCTAAGGTTAAAACAGTGCCCAAGCTAATTTCTCCAAATACGGTGCCCCAGCTAATTTCTCCAAATACAGTGCTCCAGCCAAAAACAGTGCCCCAGCCAAGTTCTCCAAATACATGGAGAACAAATTGCTTTAAGCCTAAGGTTAAAACGGTGCCCCAGCCAATGAAGGTGAGGACCTTAAATTAAACAAAGTTGGTGATAAATAAACCTCACATGAGGAACAAACTCCAAATACACTGGGAACAAATTTCTTTAACCCTAAGGTTAAAAAAGTGCGCCAGCCAATGAAGCTGAGGACCTAAAACAAAACAAAGTTGCGTTAAAACAAAGCTGTTTAACCTCGCATGAGGAGAAAACTCCAAATACATGGAGAACAAATTGCTTTAACCCTAAGGTTAAAACAGTGAACCAGCTAATTTCTCCAAATACAGTGCTCCAGCCAAAAACAGTGCACCAGCAAAGTTCTCCAAATACATGGAGAACAAATTGCTTTAACCCTAAGGTTAAAAAATGCCCCAGCAAATGAATTGGAGGAACCTAAACCAAACAAAGTTGGTAATGAATAAACTTATTTGGAACAAACTCCAAATACATGCAGAACAAATTTCTTAACCCCAAGGTTAAAACATAGTCCCAGCTAATTTCTCCAAATACAGTGCCATAGCTAATTTCACCAAATACCGTGCCCCAGCCAAAAACAGTGCCCCAGCCAAGTTCTCCAAATACATGGAGAACAAATTGCTTTAAAACTCCGCATACATGGAGAACAAATTGCTTTAACCCTAAGTTTAAAACAGTGAACTAAACAAAGTTGGTGATAAATAAACCTCACATGAGGAACAAACTCCAAATACATGGAGAACAAATTTCTTTAACCCTAATGTTAAAACAGTGCCCCAGCCAATTTCTCCAAATACAGTGCCCCAGCCAAAAACAGTGCCCCAGCCAAGTTCTTCAAATACATGGAGAACAAATTGTTTAACCCCAAGGTTAAAACAGTGCCCCAGCCAATGAACGTGAGGACCTTAAACCAAACAAAATTGGTAATAAATAAACTTCGCATGAAGAACAAACTCCAAATACATGGAGAACAAATTTCATTAACCCTAAGGTTAAAACAACGCACCAGCCAATGAAGCTGAGGATCTTAAATCAAACAAAGCTGGTAATAAATAAACCTCACATGAGGAACAAACTAGAAATAAATAGAGCACAAATTGGATTAACCATAAGGTTAAAACAGTGCACCAGCCAATGAAGCTGAGGACCTTAATCCAAACAAAGTTGTGTTAAAACAAAGCTGTTTTAACCTCACATGAGGAACAAACTCGAAATACATAGAGAACAAATTGGTTTAACCATAAGGTTAAAACAGTGCACCAGTCAATGAAGCTGAGGACCTTAAACCAAACAAAGTTGTGTTAAAACAAAGCTGTTTTAACCTCACATGAGGAACAAACTCCAAATACATGGAGAACAAATTGCTTTAACCATAAGTTTAAAACAGTGCACCAAAAACAGTGCCCGAGCCAAAAAACAGTGCCCGAGCCAAAAAACAGTAGGGCCCGAGCCAAAAACAGTGCCCCAGCTAATTTCTCCAAATACAGTGCTCCAGCCAAAAACAGTGCCCCAGCCAAGTTCTCCAAATACATGGAGAACAAATTGCTTTAACGCCAAGGTTAAAAAATGCCCCAGCAAATGAATTGGAGGAACTTAACCAAACAAAGTTGGTAATGAATAAACTTATTTGGAACAAACTCCAAATACATGGAGAACAAATTGCTTTAACCCTAATGTTAAAAAAGTGCCCTAGCCAATTTCACCAAATACAGTGCTCCAGCCAAAAACAGTGTCCCAGCCAAGTTCTCAAAATACATGGAGAACAAATTTCTTAACCCCAGGGTTAAAACAGTGCCCCAGCCAATGAAGGTGATGACCTTAAACCAAACAAAGTTGGTGATATATAAACTTCGCATGAGGAACAAATTCCAAATACATGCAGAACAATTGCTTAACCCAAAGATTAAAACAGTACCCCAGCCAATGTAGCTGAGGACCTTAAACCAAACAAAGTTGTGTTAAAACAAAGCTGTTTTAAACCTCACACGAGGAACAAACTCGAAATACATAGAGAACAAATTGGATTAACCATAAGGTTAAAACAGTGCACCAGCCAATGAAGCTGAGGACCTTAAACCAAACAAAGTTGTGTTAAAACAAAGCTATTTTAACCTCACATGAGAAGTAAACTCCAAATACATGGGGAACAAATTGCTTTAACCATAAGGTTAAAACAGTGCCCCAGCCAATAAAGGCGAGGACCTTAAACCAAACAAAGTTGGTGATAAATAAACTTCGCATGAGGAACAAATTCCAAATACATGCAGAACAATTGCTTTACCCAAAGATTAAAACAGTACCCCAGCCAATGTAGCTGAGGACCTTAAACCAAACAAAGTTGTGTTAAAACAAAGCTGTTTTAACCTCACACGAGGAACAAACTCGAAATACATAGAGAACAAATTGGATTAACCATAAGGTTAAAACAGTGCACCAGCCAATGAAGCTGAGGACCTTAAACCAAACAAAGTTGTGTTAAAACAAAGCTATTTTAACCTCACATGAGGAGTAAACTCCAAATACATGGGGAACAAATTGCTTTAACCATAAGGTTAAAACAGTGCCCCAGCCAATAAAGGCGATATTAAAAAATATTAAAAAAGGATCAACTGAGTGTGTGAAATCATTTTGGACTGTGTATTACTTCAGGATGTACATGCCCCGACGAAAGACTTGGTCGTTTCTTTGTCGTAGTGAAGAAAGGGCTTATAAATTGTTTGAGGAAGCGAAATTAATTGGCACTCCTTCTTGTAAAATTAAATTGGATAAAATTTCGTTTTTTGAATGCAGTCGTGAAACTGGAAATGATAGTAAAGGTAATGGATATATTCAGGGTGTGGTTATACTTAAAGAAGCAGACCATAGTCTTTTTTGGGATAAGATAATACCCCACTGTGGGGAGATTGTACGATCCTATACTGAAGATTTCTACCATCGTAAGGGTAGAACCTATGAACCCTCTACATTTATTCGATATGGAAAACGACGTGGAAAAATAGGGAAAAAGTGGAGTCGCGAAAGATCTTTGAAATTGGCAAAATATAAAAGAGAGTGGAGACAAAAAAACAAACTTAAAAAAACCGTTTTGGGACTTGTGAAAGAAGAAGTAACAAAACATTGACTACAAAAACAATCTTAAAAAAACGTTAAATAATACCTAAGACAAGATGTTTTGTTCGTACTGTTGTATGGGTGTTAAACACTGGGAACATTTTAATAACAGATATAATATTGAATAAAAAATTTTTATTACAACAAAAATTCGTTTTTTATTTTTTTACAAAATAGAGGGTTAAGAAGCGATTGTATTGTTTTTTCCTACAAAAAGAAAATAAAAAATGTTTTTTAAAAAAAAAAAAGTTTTTTCCTATATAAACATTGTTAGAGAAACAAAAAATTAAAACCGATCGTTGTTGTGTAGGAATTATTTTTCACCTATAAAAAATTATGGGTAGAAAAAAGGGGGGTTGTATTTACCCACTAGGAATAGGTTTCAAATAGGGGGTGGACGTAGAAAAAGAAAACAAATACGAAGGAGGGGTCGGAAAATAAAAACAAAACAAAAAGGAGGATTCCTTAATTGGATCTTAAAACCCGGGATAGCGATGACAAAAGCAATGATGGGGGCTGGAGTAAAAAGAAAACAAAAAGGAGGGTATTTTGTTAACATGGATGCGCTCATTAGGGATATTAATAAATAGAAGCTGTTTTTATTGTTTGAAATCAGTTCTACTTCTGGTTGTCTACAGTGAAGAATGTCTTCTAACACACCCCTGCTCTGTCCACCTCAATATCTTGTAAAAAAAATGAAAAATGTTAAAGTGGTTTTACTAGAGTGTACAAAAGTTCCACTTCTACATCATGAGGCGGGTAAATCTGTCTTTTATAAAATATTATTAAAAGCTGATATGAAGGATGGTGAAAAGTATATATATTCTTATTTGCAAGACGATCATTCAGATAAAATTGGAGAGCTCATTGATTTTACGTGCGAAGGTTTTAAGATAAATGAATAAACAAGACAATCATATGTTGTTCTGTACCCCTAAAGATGTAGTAAAAAGTTTGGGAAATGTAAGGTTAATAAGATGTGATAAAGTTACGATATTCCAACCTGAAGATAGTGTTCAATTTTATAAAGTAGTACTTCATTGTGAGAGTGAAAAGGAGTATGAAAAGTTACTATATACCTACACACGTATTGATCAAACGTTGAATATTGGAAAGTTGGTGAAATTTAAAGAGAACAACATAAATACTGCGACATTCGTATAAAAAAAAGACATTCAGCTGTTATGAGAGATGGAGAATCCCTCATTCATACGCCCCCAAGATTTTATAAAAGTTCTAGTTGGCGATGGAGATGGAGATTTAATTTTATTAAAATGTGAAAAAATAAATACCGTAGGGGTGTTTGATGATTATTTTCTATACAAAATAATATTACAAAATGATAAAATCGACGGGGTTCCAAAATATATATATACCTATTCATCAAATGATCAGACAAACCTGATTGGAACTGCAGTTAGATTTTAAAAAGACAAGTCAAGAAACAAAGAGAAAATGAATCAGTACCAAGAAATGGATATATTTCAGTTTAAAAAAGAAGTATGTACTCCACAAGCAAAATTACGTTTATTAGACTCTATACCCCTTCCAAAAACAGAACCCAGACGCATAATTACAGAATTGCAATTGTATCGTTTATATTTTAAAGATGAAAGTAATGGATGTTATACGATAAGATTTGATTTACCAATGGTACGTTTATTGGGTAAAAATGTACGGCTTACCGAACAATATTTATTTGTTACCCTTTAATTTCTTATCTATACCCATGTAAATATTAAGAAAAATAAAAAAACTGTTTTGTTTGCTATAAAAAAGAGTGTGTGTTTTGATTTTTTGAAAAATGAATGATAGTGAATTTAAAAAAAAAGGAATGGATGATCCGAATTATGTTTCCCCAGAACATCTTGCAGAGATTTATAAAAAATCTAATATAATGTTATTATCATGTGTAAAAGAAGATTATTTTAAAGATATTTTTAAACCGTGTTATAAGTTATTAGTATACTTATGTGAAATGGGTAGCGATGATCAGTATATATATACCCGTGTAACAAATGACTGTACACATTTGAAAGGACGGTTTATACAATTTAAAGAAATAGAATAATGGAAACAAAAATTGAAAAGAATGATTGTTGGGTTTTTAATGGAAAATTTTCTCCACTCAAATATATTGGAATTAAAAAAAAAGAAAATGTTGCTGAGTGTTGGGTTTTTAGTGGCACTTCACCATCACTTCTATATAAAGGGGTAAAAATAAAGGAAACTATTCACAGGCAATGATACCCTGCGAAAGAGTTGGTGAAAAAAATGTCTGAAATTGATGAGGATGATTGTTTTTATGTATCTTTGAAACTCTTGATAGATGATTATCAAGATTCCAATTTAAAGTTGATGCATTGGTGTGAACATACACTTTATAAATATGGATGTGCTTATACCGCCTATGATTGCTATTTTAAAGATGATAATATAGAATCCCGACTTAATCATTTGGTAAAAACAGCTACAAGATTCAGATTATCTCCAGAAAAAGATATATGGCTTTTTAAAACAACGATATTGCATCAATACAATCCTTACCACCAACCCCTTCAAAAGGACGAGGATCTTGTCGGGGAATATGTAGTGTTTATAAAATTTATTTATGAACATCAAGAAATGTATAAGTTGGTGAAAAAAAATAAATGATCTTTCACACAAACTCTTAGAAGATGAACTTGTTAAGAAAAATATTTTTGTAATTATTTTTTATAAGAAATAAAAAAAACTGTTTTTTGTATGCTATAAAAAAGCGTGTGTGTTGTGAATTTTTTATTAGTTTTTGAAAATGACTGCTCGTGAATTAATAACGACTCTATCTAATCATTTTAACGATGATGATATATATAAATTTATGAGCTATAATCAAATAATACAAGTTACAGGTGAACCAGAATATACAGGGAAAATACAATTATCAGCGTGTAAGAAAATTGAATCATCAATACCCGTTTGTCAATCATTTCAAATGTTTGAAATATATTTATTCTTGGAAAGAAAAAATGGATCTAAAGAATATGTAAAAAGTTTTTCAACCACGGATTTATCACTCTTCAAATATAAAGATGCTCAAATTAACAATTCAACATATAAAATTGAAATGTGGAGTGAAAAATGAGCAGACATGATGAACATGGTGCAATTTGATTTCGACGTGCAAAGAATGAGCGAAAAGACACGAAATATTTGGAAGATCAGGAACATCTTTCACCATTATCTATAACTGGTTCAAGACCTATATATCAATTAAAATTACTTGAATGTAATAAAAATAAACATCGAATAATGAGGGATTATTCTAAATATAATGTAAAAGTTGAGGTTATGAATTATGACGAAACAATATTTGGTGGAAAAACTATAATAACCGATATTGATAACGATGCAAGCTCATTAGTCGGGAAAGCTGTTCGAATAATAGAGAAGGACAAGGGTTTTATTGTAGTTAAACAAAATATAAAAAAGAAAGATTTGAAAAAAAACTTTAAACATCGTTATTAAAAAAAAAATGGTTTTTACATTCCAAAAAATTTGTATATTATTTGTTTTTTGTTTGTTGACTTCATTTACAAGAATTTATGAAGATTCAATTAATATCAAAAGTTGTAACGTAAAATGCTTGATGCGATATACGTTGGAATTGCTGAATTATACATATATCAACAGCACATAATGTTCCGATCCAATATATTATGAGAAGAGAAAAGAAACCCTGTTATATGGTAAATCTTACAGAATAAACAATGGCATTAAGTGAATTTATAAAATTTAAATTTTTTGCTTATGATGTTATACGAATGGAAGAAGACGAAAATGAAAAAGATTTCTACATGAAATGTGCGAGATTTTGCTTTATCTTTCGGAAAATGTGTATGGAAAAAACAGTAAAATCCTTAACAATAAGTCAATTTTGTAAAAATATTCATGAAAAATGTATGTGTCATTTAATGGATGCTGGTAATTTCAGTAAAAAAAAACGATATGTCGGTACACACGAAGGAGTTGATCCTCTTTATATTGATTTATATATGAAACATTTAAATGAATTTTACATAGAAAATTATTTACAAAAAAATATTTCTGTATTAATCTATTTTATTTTTGAAAGCATTCATCCTTTTTCTGATGGTAATGGACGAATAGGGAAAGCTTTACATGCTTTTTTAGACAGAAAAATAGATTGTAAAGTAAAAACCAAAAAACAACATAAAAAGTTGTGGAAAGTTTTGGGTATTATGCAAAAAAAACAGATTAGTTTATTTGATGTAAAGCGTGATACGTTGTTATTAGACGAATTATTATAATAAAATATATATTTAAAAAAAAATGTGTTATTGTTTTTCAAAAAAAAAGTATAAATACAACATCCTTTTAGCTTTTTACCATCACATTCGAAAAAGAGACTACCATGGCTGCAACAACTTCAATGAAACTTTATTCACAGGAATATATACATCATACGTTTGTGTTACAAACGTATAATGATCTTTCACGAAAAATTATAACAAATGTAAAAAAAAATGGAAACGCATATCTTGTGAAAGTATGGCCTACGAGTCAGGAGTGTTTGAATTTTCTAATGAATAGTAAATTAGAAATAAAAAAAGAAGATGTAAGTAAATTGACAACTCAATTGGGTAAAATTTCATTGAAAGTTGGCGATCAAGTATTTCTTGAAGTTGCAAAAAGTAAAAATTGGAAACAAGGAGAAGAACGTCTAGTTATTCGTTCTAACGCTTGGGATGGATTGGAGATTCTCTACCAATTAAAAGAAAATCTTTTACCTGAAAAAGATCTGGTGTTCAAGGACGATGATGGTGGCGCTGAAAACCAGCCTATGAACGAGGAAATGCGGATTGAAAACCATGACAATTGGGTCGATAAATTTGGATCATTTCATATTTAAAAAAATGACGACATGACACTTATTGTTGAAGGATTGCGCAAATATAATCATGCTGTAAATGTGGGTGTAGTTGAAAAAAAGAAAACGTTTAAGAAAAAGAAAAATAATGATTTTGATTTACCACGTGAAAAAAAATGGAAAAAATGGACAATGATAAAATCATTGATGATGATGATGATGATGAAGAGGTTTGTTTTCTTTTTTCTAAACCCACTGAAAAAGCTGTTTGTAAACTTTTTTATTACCGATTTATACATCAATTACCAATGCGTGATACAATATGTATGTATAACGAGGTTATAAATGAAGAATTAGATATTGCAGATCAGTATGATTTTGTTAAAAATTGTGATAGTTTACTTTGTGAACTTGAGGAAATATACACGACAATAGAAAAAAAAGAATAATATTTTTTTTTGGGTATAGAAATGAAAAAAACAAGAAAAGAAAAGTTCTCTAAAGAATTTATAGAAAAAGCTGCAAGATTACTTAAAGGAGAAACATTAACAAAAGAACAATTATCAAACTATAAACTTCATAATCTTAATAGAAAAAAATATAGACGTTTAAATATACATGTTACAGATATTAATGAACAATGGGAAATTGATTTAGCTGAAAATAAAGATTTAGCACGTTATAATAATCAATTTCGTTATTGGTTGGTGTGTATTGATGTGTTTTCTCGTTATTGTTGGGTAAAATTATTTAAAAAGAAATCAAGTAATAATGTTAAAAACAAGTTTGAATCTATTTTAATTGAAGAAGGACAATCACCCGTAAAATTCAATGTGATGAAGGAACAGAATTTCAAGATATTCGAAAAAGTTTGAGTAAAAAATATAATTTTACAGTTTTCCACACCTATAATCGCGAGATAAAAGCATCGCATGTTGAACGTGTTATCGGTACGTTAAAAACTATGGTTCGTAGAGTTTTAACAATGACTGATAATTTTGATTATTATACTTATTTACCCGTGATTATTGAACGCTATAATAATTCTCCACATAAATCTTTGGGTGGTTCAACACCGAAATTTATAAAGGAACAAAGAAATTAAAAAAATTAAAATATAAAATATTACGTGATGAATTGAAATACCCCATTCCTACAAAAAGTATTGTCACTGAAGGTACTCGTGTACGCATAGCAAGGGTAAAAAACAATATTTTTGAAAAAAGCAGTCTTAGACGTTGGACAAACGAAATATTTAAAGTTGAAAAATTTTTATAACCGATCCTGTCACATATCAATTAAAAGATTTAAAAGGTGAAAAAATTGAAGGAATTTTTTATCGTGAAGAATTACAATTATTAAAAAAAAAATGAGTTTATACATCGCAAGTAATACAATATCAAAAACTGGAATTTCTAATTTAACAAATAAATTTACAATGCATCTTGTTCAACCTATTGACGCTCTAAATAAAGATGCATATATAGATGTACAAAAAATTTGTTACCCGTTGACTACAAAAAATGTTGATGAAAAAACATGTTATTTCACTTTTACATACGATTTTCAGAAATTTATGAAGAATAAATTGGGTGTTAAAAAGTACAACGAACAGATTATTCTTACGAGTGTGAAATATAATATTCCTACAGGAATTTATGATTTAAACCGTTTACTTGATTATATGAATAATATTTTAAAAGAATATGATGTCGATTTGAGTTTAGAAAAGAATGGAAAAGTATATTTAAATGTTAATTTTGGAATAGAATATTGGCTTATACAATATAATAGTAAAAATGCTCATGATGGGGGTATAGGTTAGAACCTAAATTGCGTCTATCTGAAAAAGTTGAAAAAATAAATTTTGAATTAAATATGAGTGATACTTTATCGTTTATGTTGGGTTTTAAAAATTCATTAATCAAATTAAATAATGAAAAAGAAAATTTTATTGAAAAAGAAGCCGATTATTTACCCGATGTATCAGATGGTTTAAATAAAATGTTTATATATTGTGATGAATTAGAAGCAACATTAGTTGGTGATTCATATTCTGAATTGTTAACAACAGTTCCTATTCAGTGGTCGGGTCAAGGAAAAGGAAATGGTGAATTAGTTTGTTTCACACCTTCAAATATTTTTAAAAAATTTAAAAAGAGTGTTATTAACGAATTAAATATTACAATTAAAGACAGTGCAGATAATTTGATTCCTTTTGATTCTGGAACTGTTTCGTTAGATTGTTTAATTCATTATGCTTAAAATTCATCTTAAAACTGTAAGGAACGTTCTACAGGTTGAAAACTATGATTTTAGTTATCCCTTTAACACATATGCTGAAAGTAAAAATGAAAAACAAATTTATTGGATTTTAGACAGTGTTGAGCACGCAGGAATTAATAAATCTTTTCACATTTATTATTTCAAAAAAATTAATTTTACAATCGATCCTGTAATAAATCAAAATCCAATAACTCGTAAAAGAAAAGATGGTAGTGTACTAACGTTAAAAAACACAAAATTAAAAGATAAACAATTTGATGGACAACAAATGTTATTGTTTGAAAAAAGAATTTTATTTAAATATGATATAGACGAGAATAAACAAATATTACACCATTTAAAAATCGAAAGAGAAATATTTCCTAATGTTTTGCTTAAAAGAAACATCGCAGAAGCTCAAGAATACATTCAATTTCATCTTTCATATGGTAGGGACGACGACGTCGTTTTGATTGCAGAAAATATAATAATTAATATAAAATTATTTGAAGAAAAATAATGAATAACAATTTAACATCTGACGATTATTTTAAATTAGTTACTGGAAAATGTAAAGGAAAAAATTATTCTTCTAATTATTTTTATGTAAAACGTGAAAAAAACCAAAAAAAACCTACTCAAGATGCTATTTTATTAACTTCTAATATTGGTCTACCGCATACTTTAAACCCTGATTATCAAAACAAAATAGTACCAAATAAAGGTGCAAAAAAAAGAAAAATTGATCCAGATGTATTCAATTTTACAAAATAGAAAATAATTGTTGTTTTTTTTGTTTTAAAAAAGAAAAAATATTGTAAAACTATAAATTAAGTTAAAAGTAAAATAAATGTATTATTTTTCTTAAAAAAACTTGTCGTATTGGTTATTTTTTAAATAAAAATGAGGCGAAGAAATAGTATAATAAAAAAAAAAGAAAAAGAAAGTCTAGATTACACGGTAAAAGAAAAAAAATACAAAAGGGTGGTGCTTTTGGTGCAGGAATGGCATTAGGAATGTTTTTACCCCAGATATTAGGTACAGTCGGAAAGATATTAAAGATTAACATTTAAAAAAAAATGAATTCAAAAACTGTGGAAGAGGTTGACCAACATGATGTATTATTTTCTGCACCTTTACAATTATTTACTTCTAAACCCTACAATACTACATTTATTGAATTTTCTGAATGTGAGATTGTACCAACACCTAAAGATGCGACTGCAAATGTGGTTACGTTTACAAGACACGGAAACGCTGTCGGGGTCTTAAAAACAAGCGAAGCCCAAATTTTTGCTAAAATGTCATTAGTACATAAAACAACAGGGGCTATTGCGGGTACAGTTGCTGCTGGGGGGAAATCAATTTTACCGTTACCTCTTCGAACAATGTGGAAAACAAAAGAATTAAAAATAAACGATACTTTAATTACTACTTCGGGAAATATGGCTCATATGGTTTCAATTATTAAATATTTATCGCGTGAATATGATCCGAAACGCGATGGATGTAAAGATATTAATTATTCTCATCTTGATACAGCGGGTCATATGGATAGTATAGCGGGGTTTGACGATGGAGCGGGCGTTGAGAATACTGGGGGGTATGCAAGAGTGTTGAAAAATGATGTCAAAACTGTAATTAATACAATTGATACCTCATTATTTAGTGATGGTGGTGGGGAAATTATTATTCCTTCAGCATTTAAAATAGAATTACATTTAACCCGCGTATTAAAAACTATTTTATTATCGGGTGCAGATGATGCTGACTTAAGTTTAGAAAATACAGAACTATCTTTAGAGGATCTAAAGATTAAAATACCTGTTTTTAAACCCAATGAACAACTACGTGCAGCGTTAAATACTGGATTTGTTGATAAACATATGGAAGCTAAATATTATACTAGTAATTATCGCTGTATTAGTGAAAATATATTAGCAGGTCGAAGATCGCATCAAGTTGTCGATGCTTTTAATGGTTCGTGTCCTACAAGATTATTTATAGTTTTTATACCCCTTGCTAATTGGAATGGATCATATGCACATAATATTTTTAACTTTACATGGCCCGACTACTCGAATATTACTGTTACGGTAAATAATAACACTGTTATGACAATTACATCTCCTGAAGAAGCTTATTCAAACCTACAGAATGTTTTGAATCGAAAATATAAACATATGCCGTTTACATTTAATGAGTTTAAAACTGGCTATGCAATGCTGAGTTTTGATTTAACAAGCAATAAAGATTCTCATCTTAGTGTATTACCCTCACGACCCTCGGGAAATGTAAACATTGATTTTAATTTTTCAGTAAATACTACTGCTGGAGTATTACTATATATAGGAGAGTTTCGAAATGAAATAAAAATAGGATTAAAAACACCTGCACGATTATTACATGATATTTAGTAAAAAAAAGTAAAGAACAACAATTAGCTTAAGGAATTAAAAAAAAATGAAAGATCAAATGAAAATACAAAAAAAAACAATTATCGAAAAAAACCATACATCATAAAAGAAAAGAAAAATGAAATAATTAATCAAATTCCTTTAAAGCGTGAACATATATTTATATATCCTATAATATCAAAGTTTGGATAAAAATGGAGAAAAATAATAAAAGAAAATATGTTGTGGATGAAGAAGAAAAAGAAGAATTAAAAAAAAAAAAAGCAGAAGATGAAAAAGAAAAAGAAAAAGACTTCGGAGAAGAAGAAGAAGAGGAAGAAGAAGAAGAAGAAGAAGAAGAAGAAGATAATGATAGTGATAGTGATAATTCTTTGACTTCTTCTGAAGATGATGATGATGAGGAAACGACAACCAAAATTTTAAATTCGTTGTTGCTTTTAAATAAAATTAAAAAAGAAAAAGAAAATAAAAAGAAAAGAGATTTCTTACCATGTTTAAAAAAATATATTAAAGCAAATATGGCTACAAAACAAAAATTAATTAATGATGATTTGATTAGAAAACTTCAAGATTTATCAAAAAATATTTTAGATAATAAAATATTAGTATCCATTTCAAACGATAATAAAACAATTCTTAAACGTTTTGTACGCAATAAAATAAAAAAAACAGATTTAAAAGTTATATTAAGTGAAGATCATCGTTTGATTCATGTGTTTGAAAAAGCCTACAAACTAATAATAAAAGAAACGAAGAAAAAATGAGTGGAATTAATAAAGTACAATTAGTTGATCCTAATAAATTAAATGAAATCTTAGAATTAATAAAAAAAGAACATGTTAATAAAAATTTATTACAAGGAATTAAAAACAAAGACGAATATCAATTTTTAGAAAGTAAAGATAAAATGGAGCAAGAATTAAAAAATAAGAATAATAATCAAACTGAAGAAAATATAGTGTCTTTTTTAAAAAGAAAATAAAAAAGAAAAAGAAAAGCTGAAGCATCTACTAATGATCAACAACAAGAACCACCGGAAGAAGCGACAGCGGGGAAAACTACATATGGTAACATAAGTGAAGATCGTATTAAAGAATTCTTAAAGAAAAAAAAAATTAAAACAATAGGGAATATAATAAAATTAAATAACTATGAAGTTAATTACGATGATATGATGTATGATTTAACACACAACGTATCGAAAATTCAAAATTATAATTTGACAGCTAAACAACATTCTAAAGTTTTAAAAGAATTCAAAAAAATGAAAATGCCTGTTGCTTATATTAGAAACCAAAAACTTCGACAACAATATAAAACAAATGGAAGCGATGATGACCGCGATTACGACGCATTATCTTTTCCGATTACTCAACAACCACAATCACCTAGTTTTAGATCGCCACTTTCTAAATCGGAGTTCGATACTTTTTTAACCAATAGAGATAAAAGAAGAAAATGATGATTCCTGTTTTATGTTTTTTAAATAAATTTTTATATACTGACGATATTAATAAAATAGCGAATACTAATACTTTTTTAAACAAATATTTTTTGGGTACATATCCTGCAGATGTATTTCCTGAACAAATTAAATTTCCTTCATGTTGGATTTGGAATACAGACGAATCAAAAGATAAGGGACAGCATTGGGTAGCTATTTGGGTTGATAAAAACAAACATATGTATTTTTTTGATAGTTTTGCACAAAAAGTTAGTTTTTACAAACGAACGTATTGGTTGTCTTATGCTAAAAGAAATAATTTGACATTTGTGTATGATCAAAAAATACCCCTTCAATCCCGAGCAACGGTAGTATGTGGAAATTGGAGTCTTTATTATTTACATAATAAATGTAAAAACGAAACACAACAAACACAAAAATATTTGTTATTTAAAAGCAAAAATAAAAATAAATTACTTAATGATATTAAATTAGCTCGTAAAATAATTATACTAGGAAATGTAATAGTTAATATTTATAAAAAAAAATGTAAAAATAAAATAGAAACACAGAAAGCTAATAATCAAAGTTGTTGTTCTTTTAATAAATTAAAATTTTAATTAAACATATTTACAATACAATTCACAATTGTCTGTTTTATTTAAAATATTGAACTCAATAGTGACAGTGCTAGAGGTGCTAAAGCTAATGCAGGTAGAAACCCTCCTTTTTGGTTCCTTTTACGCTTCCCCATACCACCCCCTCTAACATTTTTCCTTTTTTCTTCTTTTACCGCTTATTATACGTTTTACTAGGATCTTTGTTTGTTTTTCCCCTTTATTATTTTTTACTTATATAGCAAATAAGATAACAACAAAATAAAAAAGGGTATTCTTTATTTATAAATTGGTGAAAATTATTGTACAAATTTATTATTTTTTAACACAAATCATATACAAGGGTTTTTTCATTAGGAAATATATTTGTTCTTATTCTACAATTATCATATCCTTTATTACAATTATCGAATAATAAATATCCATAGGGATGTTTATTAATATCAGCTAATATTTTATCAAATTGACTTCTATTTATTTTCTTATTATCACATATTGTATGCATATTTCTACAATCACTTAAATTTTTAAACATGATATAATAATGACTGTTGATACGTAAATTTCGCAACTTTCCATTACCGTAAGATAAGTTTTGACATGCAAAAATTACGCTTACATTACGATGATGAACATCTTGAGTTGCAATATTATCAATTTTATCGAGATTTTCTTTTGACGATGTACCTACTAACATAAGATCATCTAAAATAATTAATGTATTATCAGTTGTATTTGTTTGTATATCAGTAATATCGGGTATACCCTTCTTACAGTCAATAAATTCGAAATTCATTTTTTTCTCTTCCAAAACCGTATGCATTTTATCGTATAAGGGTTGATATATGGAATAAAGATAAACAATTTTCGTAATTGTTGGTGTTATCATTGCCTCAATATAATTTAGTAATTGTAAAATCCAAAATGTTTTTTCACATTGACTAGGACCGCACATTGTTAACATAAACGGATGATGAAATGGTAGTGAAACAGCATTCATTTTACACGTCTAAAATCAAAAGGAAATATATAGATATTTTTATAAGAATTTAAAGTTTATTTTGGACTTTGATAGATTTCCCTTTCCCTAGTCATTGGACTTTTATATTTACGTGGTGTATATTTTTAGGTATATAATGACCTTGACTATACATAACCATATAAGGTCATGATATGAATTTGGACTTTTGCTAGAACATCATACCCCACCCCCCTCGAATGATCTTGACATATTTGCGTGGTGTATATTTTTAAACATATAATGACCGTGACTATACATTACCCTATAAGGTCATGATATGAATTTGGACTTTTGCTAGAACATATCTGAAATTCTTTGAACAGCATAACCCCTCCCTCAAGCGACCTTGACTACCCGTCACTATAGTAACGCATAAACAGAGCGCGATTATATAAACGCTAGCGCGATACAGTAAAAACTAAAACGATCAAAGGTAGTCAAGTGAGTAAGAAGAAGAAGAACCCAAAAGAGAAAAACCATGGAACAAATCGTGTGGAAAAAGGAAGATGGGGGAGAAATCGTGTGGGACTTCGATGAGTTCGACACACGATTTTTCCACCCCATAAACGACCACGTTGAAGACGTGGCCATGGTGGAGGAAGAAGACCCTGAAGACCATGAAGACAGTGATGACAGTGACTGTGATAAAGAAGCCAGTGATGATGATGAAGACACGGATGATGATGAAGACACGGATGATGATGAAGACACGGATGATGATGATGATAATGATGAAGACGCTAATGACAAAGAGCGTGATGATAATGATGACAACGAAATGAAAGACGATCCTCAAGACGAGGAAGAGAAGTTATGGGAGGGGGTATTTAACCCTCCCGATAATAACAATGAGAATATTTCCAAAATTATAGACAATTATGGATTTAGTGAGAGCGAAGATGAACACGAGGACGAATACAAAGTGTGGGACTATGTGGATACGTTTGGGGAGGAATTTTTATTTTTTGAGAAAACTCAAACATTAATTAAAAAAAAATGTTAAAAAAAACGAGTCTATGTGTCCATTTCTTCTTCTTCTTCTTCTAAATATCCGTAAGGGATTGTAGTAAAATTATCTTTAACAATACGTTTATTAAAAGTAAATGAAAATTTTTTAATTTCAGTATTAATAAAAATATTATTTAATTTATCTTTACATATTTTATTTTCATATCTAATTGTAATGATTTGATCTTTATCTACAACACATTTATTTAATGTTTTAAAATTTAAGATATCTTTCGCTTTATTTTTTAAAGAAAATCCTTTTACATGCACTACTTCTTCGTTTAAATTCGTAATATAAGAATAACATTTAGGACCTGTTGAACAAAATCGAGTAATCCATTCATTTTCTTTTAATTCATTGGTTAATTCTCCTAAATAATTACCGGTTTTAATCGAACAAGTATTTTCATCACTCACATAAATAATCGAATCGGTATCAAAATATAAAACATGTTTTCCTAAATTTTCAATTACATCATATAACTGTAACCGAGCATAAGCTGTAACAAAACATGCGATAACAATATTACCCGTTTTTAAAGCTACTGTAGCTTTATCTACATTTTCATACGTACAACGTAAAAGAGTATCATTAATAAAATCTAAAGTCGTTAATTTTTTACTCCTATCGTTAGCTAAAACTAATAATTCCTCATAATCATTTAAAAAAGCAACTTGCGTGTTATTTTCATTTTGTGCAAATTTACCCCACAAGGAATTTAATAATGTTTTCGCTATAGTTCTTAAACCGGGATTTTTTTCTATTTTGTCTTTATCTAAACTAATATGTCCATGATTCAAATAATCTTGACAATACTGTTTGATTTTAATTTTATTTTTACTACCATCACTATTAAAACATTCAGTAGGTAAACCCGACGCCTCTTGTTTTAGTTTTAAAAAATCGTTTACATAAGCAACAAAGATTTTTTCTTGCCGATCATGATGATATATTTCATAGATTTGAATTATTTTATATCCCTTATCAACAGCTTTATTAATTTCAGCACTACACCATGTCCCCTGTAAACAGCGATCGTTTTCATTATGTATACATTTATCACATTTATCGATAGCACATTGATTACATAAAGGAAATAATAATTTTCCAGCTACTCTAATGGGTAAAACACCAAAAAAAAGATTTTGCGGGGGTGATATACGACATTTAATCAAACCGAAAATATCTTTTATATTTATATTCTCACACTCTTCATTAACGAAAATTTTAGGATGTCCAACCGGGAAAACAAATTCTTTTTGAACAAAAGGATATAGCGATGTAAAGTCTACATAATAAATTTGTTCATTTTGTTTTATCTCTCTAAATAAACATACAGAAGAAGTTCGCCCCCCTATATAATCCATCACGGGGAGTTAATATTGTATATCCAAAAATTTTTTGTTTCAATTCAATAATATCACTACAACTATATTTTTTTTCATTTAAAAAATCACATTCCCATTTTTCAACAACTTTATATCCTGCATTTAACAATTCATTTGTAAAACGTTGAGTTTTCGAGTATAATGTTCCAAATTTTTCATTCACTAAAGTATTCATTTCATATTTTTCAAAACAACGAGAACATCCGTGAAAAAAACATCCATGAAATTGCTAAACTGTATTATCATAAAATCCGTCAACAAACCGTCCTAATATTTTTTTTTCTCCTTGAGCAGAACCTTTATATTCTAATCGTCCTGATAAATATTTATTAATTTCATACAACCAACAAATCGCAATTAAACTTTGATTTACATTGCAGCGATAACCTCCTGCAGGAATTATCCCCACACATTTTTCTTTTAAAAAGTTTTGTCGAAATATTTTTAATGCTAAACTTGCAATAGTCATACAATTTTTTTCATAAAAAGGTGCTACACAAGCAATCGAATTTATCATGGATGAAAATTTTACACACCCTTTTCTTAAAATATTCACATCCTCACAACAATAATAATATATTTCATTGCGAAAAATATATATAGTTTTTTCTTTTGCATTATACCATTTTTCAAATTTATCTTTATCCCTCATATTATCTATATCAAAATATTCCCTATCAATCATGTCCCCTCTATACTTTAAATCAGTAAATTTATAGGGGTGAAAGCCTTTTTGATCTTCGAGAAGACCCATACATTTAGGAATAGCTGATAAGGCCATCGTTAAAAAAAAATAACTATCTAAAAATAGAATATTCTTTTCGCATATTTCTAAACTCATTATTTTAGTACCATTCATAATAGTTTTTGGAATAATTTTTAATTTTTCTAATAAATATTTAAAAATAAAAATTGTATCAAATCTCGCGCCATTATGGGCAATCCAAACAGAATCTTCTTGTTCCAATATAAAACTACATAAATCTTCAACAACAGGGCTATTATTATTATCAAAAAGAAATTGTCTATATCCGCAACAACTAACAGCTTCAATATTTTCATCAATAAAACACGATTGTGTTATTAACGGAATTTGTTGTTTTTTAAAAGGGATATCTTGACACTGCATGCATACTTTTTGTACTATACAATAAAAAGGAACTAACATTTTATTGTCATCTACTTTTGTTTCAAAATCGAAAAATAATAATGTAGGTGGTTGTTTTTTATTTTTTGGAATAGATATTGTTTTCATAAAACAATAATGCGGTTGTTTCTGATAACTATTACAATGATAACAAAATCTTTTAGAACAATCATGTTTTACACTTTTATAACGTTGAATAAAAGAAAATCTAGAACATATTTTATAACATGATTCACAAAAAAACATATATTGACAAGGAGTTAAACGTGAATAATTTTGTTGAACAGGTTTAAAAATGTTATGGGTTAAATGATTTAAATAACATGTTTGATTATAAAACAATATATTACAATTTGAACATTGAATCTTTGTTGTATCTTTGGGGCATAAATTATTTTTATAACATTTTTGACAGGTTAAATTAGTTCGACACACGTGTGAATCAATAAATTCCCCATATGAAAAATAACTCATACATTTAATACAAAATTTATTGGGTTGTATTTTAGAAAATCCTTCATATTTAAAACAACATCATAATGTTTATTATTTAACCATAAACATACTATATTATTAGTTAATTTAATAAGATTTCCTTCAGAATCTGTACGTGAATCATAAATGATATTATCTAAATCGAGATCTGAATACACCACCAAATCAACACCTTGGGCATTAAGAAATTTTTCGTACACAATCGAAAATTGTTTAACTTTAACTTCATCACCCTCGGGTATACCCGATTTTTTATACACATCACGTATTTCTTCAATACTAAATAATTCATCAATACTTTTACTAGGTTGTTTAGTCATTGACTCATACCTATGATCTTTATACAAAAACGATAGACCTACTAAAATAGATAATGCAAAACAACAATTTTTAATTGCTTGCGTTAACTTAGTACTGATAATATAAAAAACTCCAGTGCGAAATTTACGATCATATTTTGTTATAGATTTATTTACTTTACCCCCACCACTATCATTTTCATTTGCTTTATTTAATCTATTGTAAATTTTTTTTCTTCTAATTAAAGGATTTTTTTTTTGTTACTTAAAAAATTATTAGCTGATAATCCCGATGGAAAAGTTTGAATAACTACAGTACATTTCCACCCGTTCGCTATCATTTCTTGATTACTTTGCATATGTTTTTCAAAAATATTTAAAAAATATTTTACATTAACATCACTTAATTTCATTACAGCTGTAGAGAAAAAACCCTTAGGCGCATGACTAAAGATCAATCGCACATAGTCATCATTATTTTTTACACTTGTACGTGCATAATTAATCAAATAAGTAAAAAGTAACGTCAACGATTGTATAAAAGCTATAAAATTAACACCCGATTTACGAGCAATAGAAATTGAAAAAGTTTGTTCGTTCACTCTAAATTTTTCATTTTCTTTTTCATTAATTTTCTCAACACTAATAATATTATCCTGATTTGTTTGAGGTTTTTTTTTTTTTCACTTTCAAACAAACTTACTAAACGTTCAATTTCTTTGTTATTATATTTAAATTTCTTCTGTTGATTCTCCATGGTTTTGTTCTTTTCTTCTTCTAAAACAAGAAATACATGAGGTTTTTTAATTTTTTTGGTTTTCCTCTCCATCAACAAGATCGCCTATATTAATATGATTTGCCTCTTTTACACTAATACAGTTAAGGGACACCAACGGTTTATCTCCAGTACCCATCCAATTACCCATTTTTTCTAAAAAAGATGTGTGAAACTATACATATAGAATTATATTTAAAAAATAAAAATAACGAACCTTATATAGCCTATGAAGTTTTAGATAATGATGCTTGTGTTTTATTTTCACCTGAAATATTTCGTGAATGTCTATTAAATTTTACAGAAGATAATGAGGAAATCATTTATATTAATTATTTAGTAATACAAGAAAGATTAGAAGATTTAAAAAACAATATATATCAATTATCATCATCTATTATATATAAAATTGAGTGTATTATAAATTTTATTAAAAAAAATAATACGACCTATCTTGGAATTAAAACAATATTTAATTATGGTTAGAACGAAATTAGCGATAAGAAAACGAAATAATAACTCACGTGGTGTTAATAAATCACAAAGTATACGGGATGTTCTTCAATGTAAAAGTAATACTGTAAAAAGAATAAGATGTCGTAAACGTACCGCTCATACCCCAAAATGTTGGATCCATTTAGCTAAAGAAGATAACTTACGTGTAAAAAAATCAAATATTCCAAATGCTGGAAAGGGATTGTTCGCGTGGAAAAATCAATTTAATCCAAAAAAAACAATAATCCAATACACGGGTCGAAAAACAAATCAAACAGAATTAAATCGAAAATACGGTGTAGATGTAAACGCCAACTATAGTATTTGTGATACTCCTAACAATTGTTTGGATTCTGATTTAAGTACTTATTCTGCAGCTCGTTTTGCAAATAATGGAAAAAGAGGATCAAAATATAAAAATAATTCCTACTTTACTTATAAAAAAAATAATAATAAATACTTTTTAGAAAGTTCAAAACGTATAAAACCCCATGAAGAAATTTTTGTTGATTATGGTTCGAACTATTGGAAAAGAAAAAAATGATAAATCATAATGGGGTGTAGGAGATGTAGAAGATATGTAAAATTATTAGGTAAAGGATTTAAAGGGAAAAAAAAACAAAGAGGTGGTGGATTTAGAGGAACTAAAAAACAACGTGGGGGTATTAAAATAACTAATGCGTTAGGTAAAAATATCATCAACGAAATTAATAAAGGTTTTGGAATCTTAAAAACACTAAAAAATAAAACTCAAAAAGGAGGAATAGTACAACCACGACATCGTACATATGGTGGATATTTAGAGAAAATAAGAATGTATTAATATTAAAAAATAAATAAAAATATTCTTTATCTTTTCTTTTTTGTCACCACAAATATTTATTATTCCATTTTTTTATTTTACATCAACCAATTCACAACGTTTAAGTGTGAATTTTTCATTATTAAGAATGTTAAAATTTGTCATTGCTGTCAAATAAAAACTACGTATTGTACAAGCAATTTCTACACAATTAATGGGTCTTTGTCTCCAATATAGATAATCATTAAATATACAAAAAATAAAATAAGAAGTAAGATTATCATAACAATGAAATTGTTCAGGAAAATTGTCATTTAACCAAACGTTAATTGTTTCTTTAGAATAAGGAAAACAGAAGTTTAGTAAATTATGTTCCATATACGTTGAAAATAAACATTGAAAATGTTTTAATATACAATCAGGAACAAGTCTTTCTTCTTTATCTTGAAACAGCTGAATTACAAAAAAACACCTCCCATCGGTTTCTTCTTTAAAATAAAAATATATTTTAATCTTGTAAATAATAGAAGCATAGGTATCTGAAATCTTCAATACTACATGGTACGCTTCAATTCCATCTTCATTCGAACTAAAACTGTCGATAAAATCCCAAATATATCTACATGTAATATACCCATCCGTATATCGTGAAGGATCCATTTGACCGACCAATACATCCATTCTTGAAACACTACATTAATGTTCAATGTTTCAAACTTTTATAGAGTGATAAAAAATATTGTTGTTTCCATACTCTATTTATTTTTTCCATAATTTGAACACTAAACAAAATTATTTCATACAACGAACAATGAGGATTCTGTGTTTCATGATATTTACAGCATTTTTCTTTAATATTATACTTTTCAATTAATGTAGAATATTTTTCAATATTAAAATGTTCCAAATTGACACATGATAACTTAAGTTTTGCACATAATATAGACTCCAAAGTTCCACCTTTATATCCAAAAACATAAGAGTGTGACCCATATATCCCTTTCAGTCGATCAACCATTTCTTTTTGATCCAAATAGTTGTGTTGTTTTTTATTCACATAATACAATCCGTGTAAACGTTTCTGACAAATAATAGTTTTTCTTTCTAAATAATTCAAATCTTTAAAATCAGGTAATGATGAATCGTAGCATTGGAAAGATTCAAAATATCCATTTTCTAAACAAATCACCGATACCTCGCGATAAATCCATCGATGATTTAAATAAAAAGCTTCATAATCAATCACATGTGTAATTTTTTTCAAATAATGGGTCGCTGATTCTTTTAAAAAAGAATTATCTTTAATAGAGTTATAGGGGCAATCCAAACGCGTTAACTCATCGTATAAACTCATAACTAAATTTTTTAAATGTTTTTATCCGAATATTTATACTATTTTTCCTCCTAATAAAACTATATCATTTATTCAAAATTTGTCGATTGGTTAATAGTATTAAGTTGTGATTGGTGTTCAACAATCCGTCAATCAAAAAATTTCAACAAATATGATTGGTTAGATTTTAAGCTATTGAAAGCTGATTGGTTAAATAATTCAACAACTGTCAATCAAACAATTTCAACAAATATGATTGGGTAGATTTTAAACTCGTGAAAGCTCATTGGTTAAAATCATTGTACCCTCCCTATAAACAAATATAAAAACCCAACCCAAGGGTCTACACCCCTAAAAGCAATCATATCCCATAGAGGAAGGTTATACCCGTAAAAAGTACCAGAAAAGATTAAAAAGATGGATCGGGAAATTCAGATTAAAGATGTGAAGGGATATTACGATGGTGGTAACTTTTGTGTGTTCCTCATGAAAGAGAGACCAAGGGAAGAGACCGAACCGCAAGCACCGCTAACAAGGGCCGACAAAAGAAAAAGGGCTAAAGAAATAGATGCGTGGGGTGCGTTGATGCATCAATGTCTGGACGGTGTAATAGAAGAAAAAAAAAGAAAAACTCTTGGACAATAAAAAACATTTTTTAATAATAAACCTTTTGTACAGAAAAATCTACTATCATTTTAAATACTATTTGTCTTTTTATTCTACCCATTGTTGTTTGAGTCTTTTTTTCGGGAATAATAAAGCTGCTGCTTATAATCGGCTAATTTACAGCATCTATCCTCATCCCAACATTTCCCTGTTAAAGCGCGTCGACGTCCATATTGAATTAGCGTTGAAGGCTCATAAGTGCGACCCGCGTAGTGATATATATCGCCGATAAATGATCTACAAATTTCTGCAGGTATTAAAAGCCATTTCCACACTTTATCTTCATAACACGGATCTTTAAAAATGACCTTCCCTTGAAGATATCCACGACTATTTTCAGTGGGGCAACTACATTCAAAGGACGATATTTATTCCATGTTAAAGACACACAATGATGTACCAATAGTTCGCGCTGCAATAAGCATTTGAACACCCTGTTGTTTAGTACGACTACCAAAAGTCCAAGTCTTTCGCTTTGGCGAATACATCGTTTTCAAAAATACTGATGTTTAACGTTTAGTATCTCTCTTTTATACCCAAAAATTTATATAACAACACGAATTCGCACAGACAAATAAATATATTTTATGAAATGATATTGCCCGATAACCGACGACAAAAACATCTGTCAACATGACTCAACATCGTTCTAACGAAAAATAGTGTTTCAGATTTTATTTTTATAATATACAAACGAAATGGAATCACAACAGTCTTTAACTTTATATTATACATCTACGTATTTTAGTCTAAAAATAAAAATCCAACATTTAACCTTGACCGTGAATGTTAATAACAAAATACTTCACATTCCATTAATGACCTTGACCGAATCGGGATAACATTTTTCTAAAAATAAAATATGACCCTCTCTCAAAAACCCTTGAAAGACCTTAACCCTTCAAACCAATGAAACACGCTGAAAATAAACCAATGAAATCACTTTACTATTTTATAAAATATATATAAGAACCTCGGTTTTCAAACATTTTTAAAATCAAATGGCTAGGATCAGACATGGTAAACCCAAACACATCCCGTACAAAGACGAAGAAAAGAATATGCGTGAAACAGCATCGAGCTATGGCAAAGGGAAAAGTTTTCCCCAAATGGCGCAACTACGCAACGACATTTTACAAAAAGTTTTACGTCTCAGATATATCATCGGAGTCAGAGTCTGACGATGAAGAAGAAGAGGTAAAATTAATCGCCGATGTTTGTAGAATCATTGAGTCTACAACACCCTCACCACGACCATTATCACCCTATCCGCTTACCCCCCTAGAGGAAATACCAATACCCGATCTACCTCCTCCTCCTCCTCCTCCTCCTCCTCCTCCTCCTCCTCCTCCTCCTCCTCCTCCTCTTCCTCCTCAAAAGCATATTGTCGTCGATGTCTTACATGTACCAGCGATAAATATTCCCGAAACGTTCCTCGACGAAGACTTACCATCAATAAATATCATCGAAGAAAACGTGCTCCCATTACAAACACCAAGCGAAAACTTCACAATACAAGAAGAAGCGTCAACATTATTTGATTTATCAAACACCCTTGACTTTGATAATTTAATTCCTGACAATCTACTGAAGCAACAGTTAATCTCATCTTTTCCTCCCTCATCACCAACAAATGCTATACATTTATCTCCACCCCAACCTATGCTGCAGGAAATAGGTATTGAAGATGAAGAAGAACCAGATAGGATCAAACAATTTAAAAAACAATTAATATATAAAAAAAAACACAAGTTAACAGGTGTTGAAACAGTAATGTATATAAATATTAATAGTGATGAGGATAATGATATCATTGTTAGAGATTTAGATTCGTATAGACAATTAAAATTTATATTTAGAGAAAAAGATAGAATAATAAGAAAATTTAATGTATATAAAAATAATAGAATAGGAATTAGATTATTAGAAAGAAACTATCTTATTACTTTAAGAAAATAGAAAAAACACGTAATGAAAGTATTTTTAAAAAAAGGAATTTAAAAAAAAATGTATAGAAAATAAACCGTTTGTATATATATATATATATATGTGTATGGTGTGTGAAATTTGTTTTTTATTTACAAATAAAAATGGATATCATTCTCGAAGAACTTGCAAGAAATAATATTAAATACAAAAAATTGAAACCCTTAATACAAAAATGTATTACAAGTCAAGAGAATATGTTGAAAAACATTGTTTTACAAATCGATAGTCAACAAATGGAATTGGTTTATAAACAAATGGAACGTTATGAAACAGGACATATCATTGCGTTTTATTGTTTAATTCATTTTTTTTCGATGGAAAACCTGTTGGGGATAAAGAAATTGAACTAATTCAATATTGGACAAGATTAACAATTAGAGATTTTAAAACTTCAAAAAAACCAATTTTATTAGAAAATCCTTTATTTACATTTCCTTTTTGTTTTTACACTTTTATTACAAGATTATTTACTATAATGTCACAACATCATATAATTTTATTTTAAAATGTCTATAATCAAAAATATAATTATATCTTTGTAAATACCCCATCAGATAAGCTTCTAGATATTGATGTATATTAGCTTGATCAAAATATATTTTAAAATAGGTTGTTAATAAATTATAATCTAATAATTCTAACCCATATTTGTCATAATTCATTCCAAATGTATCAGATGAATCTATAGTTACAGGGAATGAATGAATTATTTGCGTTTCAGAAAATACTATATCAAAAAAATTTTCACATCTCAAAAGTTGGGTATCAAAAATATACTCATTTATAGGGTTAGCGAAAAAAAAAGTGGATTTTTGCTTACAATTTTTATACCTACAATGATGATTTCTATCACTAGAACCACTAAAATTATATACAATGTGATTAAGATCAATATCCGTTAAATTATTATTTTCAATTCTACCATGAGGATTATGTTTTGGACAATAAAAAATAAAACATGCTGCTATGCAAAATATATTATATCTAAAAGTTTGAGAATTATTAGCTAGACACGCTAATAAAAAATAAGGTGCAACAGTTAATAAATAAAGCGAAAGATCAATTAAAAGAGGGTATTCAACGTCTCTACCTATTTTATAAAGCATGTTAAATATAAATTTTCTACCCACCCCAAAGGGAATCGGTAAACGATTCATTTCCTGTGAAGGTGAAACAATAGGGGACATAAAATGATAATTATCATCATAAAAATATTGTGCTCTTGTTATAGTAATATAGAAACTATCTAAGTAGATATTATCTAAACTAAATAATGAAGATAATAAACGGGGGTTCTTTGATAATATGAGCTCGTTACAATATCTATGTAAAACATATTTTTCACTACTGTCAATATATGGAACAATGTATTTTGCTTTTCCTCCTTGTTCAACGGTCCAACATTTATAAAGTTTCATGTCTTTTACGACTGGATCGTTTAATCGTAACAAACAAAATCCCGTGTAAAATTTTGCAAATACATCTGTTTCAATCTGTAAACAACCAATAATTTCACCACAATAGTAATTCAAAAGACCAATCATCCAATAGATAAAACCAATCTTTGGATTTCTAAAGCGTTGAAAATACGGTACAACTTTTAAAATATATAAAAAAGAAATGTTTTTTTCTTCCACTTTTCTTTTTTTCACACGTCTTTCCAAAATGGGTCGAGTGGATAAAGCGCTTTTTCTCTTAGCTTGATTTTTCATCTAAAAAATCAAATAAAAATACGATCATTACAATACTATTCATAATACTTCAGAAAAACTTGAAAAAATAACCCTATAAAATTTTAATAAAAGACTAAAAATCATACAAATTCATATTCTTACCTTGAATATTTACACGTGTTCTTTCACGAGTTTGATATTCACAATCCTTAAATATGATACTCTTTAAAACCCTTTAAAACCCACTCTTATATACGTATCTCACCCGCTGATTGACTTCCGGTTTTTATTTTATTTATAAAATAAAAAACAAAAAATCTATATAACGCATTGAATTATGAGTTGAATAAGTGCTGTCGCAGATGCTAGATGGGGTTAGAGAGCAGTGATGGAACAGGAACAGAAAATTTAGTCGCAGAATTTTCGTGTTTCAAATAATTGATAATCAGACAAATACTGGTTATCATTTATTTGAAACACTAAAAATCTGTTACTAAATATTCTGTTCCTGTTCTATCACAGCTCTTTAAATCCATCTAGCAAAAGACGCCAGTACTTGCTTTGCATTAGTCACCTTGAATGACCTTCACCTTTGGTTGATAGTGAAACCGTTTTTTTGGGAAAAAGATACGATGAAGATTTTTGGGTTGTTGTTTTTTTAAAATGATATATATTTTTATTTTTATAGGGTGGGAATTGTCCTAGTGTGTGGAAATGGGAAGAATAACCCATTCTTCCCAAATTTATTACTAGAGGGTTGTTATGTGTTTATTTTAAAATATATATATATATATACAAAATATACACTTTAATATAGAGGTAGATCCAGTAACATAATGTACAAGCACTTTCGATATATTGTGTGTGCTTTTGTATATATTTTTGTCTTAAAAAAGTAAAAATAAAAAATACTCCTGTGAAACTAGGTGTTATACTTTAGCTAGCTCTTTCACCACATGCTAACATCCAAAAACCCATAACGTACAACAAGCAATCGATCGATCTGGCGGTGAGCTAAATGTCGCTATGGACTAGTCCCACCTGACATCAACCTCTTTTTTAGAGAGGAAGACCAGACAATAAAGTCTAAACCAGTCGCGATTTACAAGAGTACTGCGGGTTGAATGCGCACCAATGCTGGTTAGTAATAAATACTACAGCTCATTGGAGGGTTCAAGCGCTTCGCACTTTTTGAGAGTACGACTTTCAAGCGAGCATACACACAACAGTAGTAGGAGCAAAACAAAAAAGTAATTATTTTTTAAAAATATAAAAAGTAAAAATGATTTTATAAAAAAAAATGTAAAAGTTATTTGCAAAAGTATTTTATAAAAAAAAAATAAAAGACAGAGAGAGCAAGAGAGAGATGTGTCCTCGATGAACACCAGAAGTGAAGTGAAGTGGGTGTGGTTATTTCACCTTTTATACTAACTGTAATCTACTTCCGGAAACGTCTTTTCCCAAAATCTTTTCCAAAAAAATAATACCCTATTTACTTCCGGTATATCATCTTACACCTCATTGAAGCTCTGGTCGTCGTTGAGGTAACATCTCCGTCGCGCGCGCTCATTTTCTTTTCTTTTTTTTAAAAATACTTTTTTACAATTCCTTTTTTTTTTATAAAATACAATTCTACGTTCTATTTTTAAAAATATTTCAACCATTTTTATATTTTTATTTTTTTATTTTAAAATACTTTTTTTTCAAATTCACAATTCATATTTTTTTGTTTTTCATATTTATTTTTAAAATACTACTACTACTAATTCACATATATCTTATTATATATTTTTTCAAATATATATTTTTTCCACCATTAACCTTTTTTTCCAAAATACATTTTTTTAACTTCACTGCGCGTGGCGGCCATGTTTCCTTCCCGACGATCAGGGACAACTATCAAGCAACAACTACCATCACTCTTAACAATGTGTAAGGGATTGGCAAACCAATGATCAAATTGCAATAAGTATTGATTTGAATTGACTTCCCCTCCTGAACTATTAGTTATTAACTAGCTCACAGCTTGACTCATTTTGGGGCACCACCCTGGAAATACTGCGATACCCTTTTCTCTGATTGGTCAATTCAAATCAATACTGCATTCTCATTGGTTAAGAGCTAGTGCCAATCCCTTACACATTGTTAATATATATATATACATATATTACTACTTCCTCACGTCTACACTTCGGATTTTATTTATTTATTTAAGAATATTTACCCAGGATAATCTTATCAGTATTTACTTATACTGCTATCACTAAGAGTCCTGCTTTATTAGAATTCAAAATAACTATTAGAGATAAAATGTTAAAAAAGTTAAAAAAGTTAAAAAAGTACTTAAAGATGTTAAAAGTAATGACGTAGTTACAAAAGTGAATAATGTTCGGCTGCCTTACTTCTAAAATCGTCCAAGCTTGATGAGTTTCTGACAGCAATAGGGAGACTATTAAATGTAACAGCCGCCGTGTGATAAAAGCCCTTTCTAGCTACCTCAAGCTTTACTTTAGGAAGTCGTAAAATACAGCCGTTGTTCCTAGTATTGTGGGCATGACTTAGCATTGAAAAATAATTATTAAACGGTTTACATAAATAATTATTAAGTGATTTATATACTAGAGTGCAAGTTTGTAATTTAATAATATTATGAAGATCAGGCAGCCGAATGGAATCCTGAGCAGATCTTGATGGACCACCAATGATGTTAGCAGCTTTGCAGGAAAAGTCAAGTAGTTTTTCCCTTGAAGTATTACTTAAGTTGATATTTGAAGTGCTACAGTAAGTTAACACCGGTACGATCATAGAACGATAAATAGATTCAGCAGTGGATGTTGATGGATTTTCTGATGCGTGATAGAAGACGAAGTCTGCCCGATGCTTTACGAAAAGATTTATCAAAATGATTGGAAAAGGTAAGTGACGGATCCAGTTCAACTCCTAGATATTTGTAAGTGTCAGTGTTGTTTATAATTGAATTCTTGAAAGAAACTGAAAGTTTCAGTTCCTTATTAATAGCAAGGCGCTTTGCGGTACCGAATAGCATAACCTCAGTTTTTCCTTTTTTCAAATTAATAAAAAGTTCGTTGTTGTCGAGCCATTGGGAGAGATAGATCATGTCTTCGGATAGTTTAGAATTGATAGAGTTGAGATCTTTGTCAGAGAAAAAGATAACAGTATCATCGGCATACATTATTATCTCGGAGTTCCTGACACAATCTTCCACATCGTTAAATTGAATCAAGAATAACAGAGGTCCTAATAACGATCCCTGTGGAACGCCACACATAACAGGTAGCGGCTTAGAGTGGTAACTGTCGTAAACCACAGATTGATGACGGTTAAAAAGATAATCTTTGAACCATTGTAGCTCCATATTAGTGACTCCGTAGCTAGGCAGTTTCTTTAAGAGACCATCGTGGCTGATGGTGTCGAAGGCCTTCTGAAGGTCGATGAAAATTGCACCAGTCAGTTTGCCTTTGTCCATTTCTTGTCTAATCCTATCGGTAAAATGTATAACAGCCAACTCAGTAGATCGCTTTGCACGGAAACCATACTGACTGTTCGACAACAGTTTATTTTCCTCGAGATACCCAGTAATCTGGCGATACACCACTCTCTCAAGAATTTTAGATGCTGATGATAAGACTGATATAGGTCTAAAATTATCGACATTCTTACGGCTACCGGATTTATGAATCGGAACGATCTTTTCAGATTTCCATTCGGATGGAAAGGTGCCTGAAGTGAGTGACAAATTTATGACATAAGTCAGAGGCTTTGTTAGTATTGGAGATGCATCTTTGAGCATTCCTGGAGGAAGGTTATCAAGTCCTGGTGCTTTAGATCGTTTGAGCTTTCTTAATTCAGCAAAAACAGTTTCTTCCGACACACTTTTAAAGGAAAATTTCATTGACGTTCGACTGCCAATGCTATCTGAAGGTTTCCAAATCAGATTACTTAAAGAAACAAACTTGCTCTTTAGTTTAGCGGCAACAGATGAAAAATGAGAGCAGAAGGCGTGTGCAATGTCGGATTTATCTGTCATACTGATTCCATTGTCAGATACAATTTCAGGGCATGAAGGGTCGACAGTAGAGGGTTTACTTGGATAAACTGTCTTTATAGCCTTCCAGAATTTTTCGGGACAATTTGCATTTTCCATTAGTAGGCTTTGATGGTATTTATTCTTGGCAGAACGAAGCAAATTGTTCACCTTATTTCTCTGTTTTTTATAAGCCAGCCAACAAACTTCAGATTTTGATTTACGATATTTCCTGAGGGCTTTATCTCTTATATTAAGTTCGTATTTTAAGGCTGGAGTAATCCATGGACATCGGCGACCGCGAACTCGCTTAGTAACCATTGGAGCATGGGATTCAATTACGGCAGTGAGGGATGACTTTAAAAATTGCCAGGCATCATTTACATTCCTTAATTGAAACAAGGGGACCCAGTCGATCAAAGCCAAATCCTCACAAAAGGCGACAGGGTTGTAATTAACATAATTTCGGCTATGAATAAATCGAGGCTTGAAATTAGAGTGATTTAGTTTGCGAACACAGCCCACGAGGTCATGATCACTGAGGCCAATCGGGACGACATCCACTTTAGATATTCTCTGGGGATCATTGCTTGTAATTACGTCAATGAGGGTTTTGCTTTCTTTAGAAATACGAGTTGGTTTGTTTACCAGTTGACTGTCCTACCAGGTCGTCTCTCCTTTGCCAAGATATATTGTTGGAAATATACAACCCAACACCTCCCCCAGATCCTGAAAGCCGATTTTTCTTTATAAACGTGTAATCAGCTATTTGTAGTTCGCCATCATATATTTCCTTGCTTAGATGAGTCTCACTGAGAGTGAGAATGTCGATGCCCTTAAAATTGAGGAGCAAATCCGTTATCTGTGGGATTTTGGCGAGAAGACCTCTGATGTTTTGATGTTTTGATGTAGATGTATCGCGTATTACGTCTAACATACCCCAGTAATTTGGTGGCACGAGAACTTTGTACCAAAACTTGTTTTGACCACGTAAGGTCCGTGGAGAGCCAAACGCCTAGGTCCCGCTCGGATTTTGCTGACTCCAGGTCAATACCGTTCATTTTATACGTAACTATCACCGGCTTGATTTTACGGGTGATAGATTGAGATCGACATTTTTTTCCGTTAAAGGGGAGACCAGAGGAAGTAGACCACGATACCAGGTTAGACAGGTCCTGTTGGAGTAGGTTTGCATCGTCTTCAGATTGAATTGTCTTGAAGATTTTGGTGTCATCAGCAAACATAGTTACTGTGCTTGACATCACGGTATCCGGAAGGTCGTTTACATACAATAGAAATAATGCCGGGCCAAGAATTGATCCTTGTGGCACGCCTGACATAACAGGTAGCGTTTCAGATGTAGCTCCGAGGACTGTGACCCGTTGTCGTCGACCCATCAGGTAGGCTTTAAATCATTGCAGTAAACTACCTCCAAACCCGCACTCCTGTAACTTGCGAAGAAGCAACTCGTGGCTGACCTTATCAAAGGCTTTACTCATGTCAAGATATATAACATCAATCTGGCCGCCACTATCGAGAATAGAACCCATGTAATCCAGAGCTTCTAGAAGGTTAGTTGCGCATGACTTGCCTGCAAGAAAGCCGTGCTGACAGGCATTAACGAGTTCATGCAGGCGACTCTTGCTATTATTTAGAACACATCGTTCAAAGATCTTTGAGACTATTGGCAACAAGGATATGGGTCTATAATTCTCGACATGAACCTTATTGCCTTTTTTTTAAAACTGGAACCACATTAGCAAGTTTCCATTCCTCTGGGATTTTTCCTGTAGCAAGAGACTTATTAAAAAGAGAACATAAGGACGGTGCTATTTCCACGGCAGTTTCTTTAAGCAGTTTACCAGGTATTTCATCTGCCCCAGTGGCCTTACTAGTATCAATTGATTCCAATACAAGTAGAACTTCCCGTTCTGTCAGTATGAGTTCTGTCAAAGAAGGGAGGTCCCGGGATCAATAGTGCTAGTGGCATCGTATGGTGGGCAGACCGTGGTAAAGACTGATACAAAATAATGATTAAATAAGTTAGCAATTGTCTCGCGCTTATCAGCCGACTCAGTGGGTTCGGTGGCCCTGGATATCATCTCCGGTATAGTACGGATCTTAGATTTTTGTTTAAGAACCGACCAAAAACGCTTAGGATTGCATGATAGTTCCGAGGAAAGAGAACCAAATAATTTTTCACGGTTAGTTTGGAGCTTACGTTTCACTTCAGAACGGAGCGACATAAACTTTTTTTGTAGGCTCGAGTTTGCTGGAGATCTCCTTAATTTTTGGCGAATGTATTCTTTTTTTTTAATGATAGTTAGGATCGACCCATCCATCCAATAAAGTGAATTTCGGCCTTTTAGCTTTTTTGATGGTACATAGTCTTTGACTGAGGCCAGGAAAAAATCTTTCCACCTTTGCCAATCGGTTTCGACGTCTTCATTTCCCGACAGGAGAGAGAGGTTAATTGCACAGAGCGCACTGCGTAGACCATTAAAGTCGGCTTTTTTATAATCATACACTGTCCTGTTAGACTTCACTGGCGCTTTTATAAAAGTGGCAATCTCTAGCGTGACGATATGGTGGTCTGTGAAAATAGCGGCTTTGTCTGGAGGTATTATGTCCGTAACACAGACATAATCAGGCACGCTACAGATGACAAGGTCAAGCACATTGTTTTCGCGAGTGGGCACATTGATTAACTGCAGAAGGAAATGGTCGTTAAGCATTTCAACAAAAGCGACTTCATTAACACCTTTTACATCAGCCAAAGAGTCCCATGGGATGCCAGGTAAGTTAAAGTCACCTACGACTATTATATGTTTATATTGATCGCAAATTTCGTCCAAAATAGTACCGAAGTTTTCTATCCAGCACAGATCAGAGTTAGGAGGTCGATAACAGGAACATACAGCAACTTTCTGGTTAGAAGCTGTAGTCAGTTCAGCAATGATAATCTCCAAATGCTGCGTGTCTATTATATCAAAGGAATATTCACGAACTGACTTGAAGGATCTAGTCTTTACTGCGATAAGTACACCACCGCCAACCCGTTCACTGCGATCTTTTCTGAACACTGTATATTCAGAATGTAAAATTTCTGAATCGACAAAGTCATCATTGAGCCACGTTTCACTGACGCAAACAATATCAGAGTCTTAACTATAGACTAAATCTTGAAAACGTTCCATATTATACGCCATAGTGTTGGTCGATTCGATCCAGTGAAAACTTTTTCGGCTCCTAGCGTTAACAGATAAACATTTTAAAGGAATGTTTGTGGGTCTATCGGTTTGTCTAGGTCCAGGGTGACTAGCAATATCGCCACACAAAAGCAGTAGCGCTGTGAGATATCCACCAAAGTTGTTGAACTTTCGAGTCGAGCGTATTGGCGATGTGGCAGTCTTGATGTTAATATTCCAAGAAGGCTTCAAAAATCTCCATGCCAGGGCTTGTATCTACAGGAGTTTGTTCATTGATAAAGTTATTTGTTGCATTCTTCACATGTTGATATCTCATAAAAAGCATCAAAATTTGAAGGAATAATACTGAGGAGACAGAGCACTGAAATGCATGACCGACCGCCATGACCACAAGGTTAAAACAGTGCCCTAGCCAATGAAGCTGAGGACTTTAAACCAAGCAAAGTTTGTAATAAATAAACCTCACATGAGGAACAAACTCCAAAAACAGTGCCTCAGCTAATTTCTCCAAATACAGCGCCCCAGCTAATTTCTCCAAATACAGTGCTCCACCAAAAACAGTGCCCGAGCCAAAAAAACAGTGCCCGAGCCAAAAAACAGTGCTCGAACCAAAAACAGTGCCCCAGCCAAGTTCTCCAAATACATGGAGAACAAATTGCTTTAATCCTAAGGTTAAAACAGTGCCCCAGCTAATTTCTCCAAATACAGTGCCCCAGCTAATTTCTCCAAATACAGTGCCCCAGCTAATTTCTCCAAATACAGTGCCCCACCTAATTTCTCCAAATACAGTGCCCCAGCTAATTTCTCCAAATACAGTGCCCCGGCCAAAAACAGTGCCCTAGCCAAGTTCTCCAAATACATGGAGAACAAATTGCATTAACCCTAAGGTTAAAACAGTGTCCCAGCCAAAGAAGCTGAGGACCTTAAACTAAACAAAGTTGGTAATAAATAAACCTCGCATGAGGAACAAACTCCAAATGCATGTACATGGAGAACAATTGCTTATCGCCAAGGTTAAAACAGTGACCCAGCCAATGAAGCTGAGGACCTTAAACTAAACAAAGTTGGTAATAAATAAACCTCGCATGAGGAACAAACTCCAAATACATGGAGAACAAATTGCTTTAACCATAAGGTTAAAACAGTGCCCCTGCTAATTTCTCCAAATACAGTGCCCCAGCTAATTTCTCCAAATACATGGAGAACAAATTGTTTAACCCCAAGGTTAAAACAGTGCCCCAGCCAATGAAGGTGAGGACCTTAAACCAAACAAAGTTGTGTTAAAACAAAGCTTTTTTAACCTCACATGAGGAACAAACTCGAAATACATAGAGAGCAAATTGGTTTAACCCTAATGTTAAAACCAAATACAGTGCCCCATCCAAAACAGTGCCCCCGCCAAATAAGTGCCCCAGCCAAATTCTCCAAATACAAGGAGAACAAATTGCTTCAACCCCAAGGTTAAAACAGTGCCCCTGCTAATTTCTCCAAAAACAGTACCCCAGCAAAGTTCTTCAAATACATGGAGAACCAATTCCTTTAACACTAAGGTTAAAAAAAATGCCCCAGCAAATGGATTGGATGGAGGACCTTAAACCAAACAAAGTTGGTAATGAATAAACTTATTTGCAACAAACTTCAAATACATGGAGAACAAATTGCTTTAACCCTAAGATTAAACCAGTGCCCCAGCCAATGAAGATGAGGACCTTAAACGAAACAAATTTGGTTATAAATAAACCTCACATCAGGAACAAACTTCAAATACATGGAGAACACATTTCTTTAACCCTAATGTTAAAACAGTGCCCTGCCAATTTCACCAAATACAGTGCCCCATCCAATTACTTTTATTGTTATTGCAATACCGGATTTGATGGCAATGAATTCTATAGTGCAATCAAATACATTTGATAATTTAATACAAGACCTTTTTCCATATTAACTTTATTCTCACTTTATTTCTTTGGCAAACAATTGCAATGGTCTTTATGCAATATTAATGATACATAAGTTAATTATATTGAAAATTACTTTTATTGTGCGTGCAATACCGGATTTTATGGAAAAGAAGTCAATAGTACAAACAGTGCCCCAGCCAATGAAGGCGAGGACCTTAAATCAAACAAGTTGGTAATAAATAAACCTCACATGAGGAACAAACTCAAAATACACGGAGAACAAACTGCTTTAACACAAAGGTTAAAACAGTGCCACAGGCAATTTCTCCAAGTACAGTGCCCTAGCCAATTTCTCCAAATACAGTGCCCCAGCCAATTTCCCCAAATACAGTGCCCCAGCCAATTTCTCCAAATAGATGGAGAATAAATTGCTTAATCCTCAGGTTAAAACAGTACCCCAGCCAATTTCTCCAAATACAGAGCCCCTGCCAAAAACACCGCCCCAGCCAAAAACAGTGCCCGAGCCAAAAACAGTGCCCAGGCCAAGTTCTCCGAATACATGGAGAACAATGTTCTTTAACACTAAGGTTAAAAAAGTGCCCACCCAATGAAGGTGAGGACCGTAATCTAAACAAATTTGGTAATAAATAAACCTCACATGAGGAACAAACTCCAAATACATGGAGAACAATTTTCATTAACCCTAAGGTTGAAACAACGCACCCGCCAATGAAGCTGAGGACCTTAAACCAAACAAAGTTGGTAATAAATAAACTTCATATGAGGAAAAATCTCCAAATACATGGAGAATAAATTGGTTAAACCTAAGGTTAAAACAGTGCCGCAGCCAATTTCTCCAAATACAGTGCCGCAGCCAAGTTCTCCAAATACATGGAGAACAAATTGCTTTAACCCTAAGGTTAAAACAGTGCCCCAGCCAATGAAGCTGAGGAGCTTGAACTAAACAAAGTTTGTAATAAATAAACCTCGCATGAGGAACAAACTCCAAATACGTGTACATCGAGAACAATTGCTTATCCCCACGGTTAAAACAGTGCCCCAGCCAATGAAGATGAGGACCTTAAACCTAACAAAGTTGGTAATAAATAAACCTCACATGGGGAACAAACTCCAAATACATGGAGAACAAATTGCTTTAACCCTAAGGTTAAAACAGTGCCCCAGCCAATTTCTCCAAATACAGTGCCCCAGCCAAAAACAGTGCTCCAGCCAAAAACAGTGCCCCAGCCAAGTTCTCCAAATACATGGAGAACAATTCCTTTAACCCTAAGGTTAAAACAACGCACCAGCCAATGAAGCTGGGGACCTTAAACCAAACAAAGTTGGTAAAAAATAAACCTCATATGAGGAACAAGCTCCAAATACATGGAGAACAAATTGCTTTAACCCTAAGGTTAAAACAGTGCCCCAGCCAATTTCTCCAAATACAGTGCCCCAGCCAAAAACAGTGCTCTAGCCAAAAACAGTTCCCCAGCCAAGTTCTCCAAATACATGGAGAACAATTTGCTTTAACCCTAAGGTTAAAACAGTGCCCTAGCCAATGAAGGTGAGGATCTTAAACTAAACAAAGTTTGTAATAAATAAACCTCGCATGATGAACAAACTCATAATACATGTACACGAATAACAATTGCTTAACGCCAAGGTTAAAGCAGTGGCATATGAACCGTAAATTGAGATGACATTTTTATTGATTTATTTCAAAGAACGCATAAAATGGTAAAGAATGGCTTTTTCCAGTTCTTTCATATCTTATCTCGTTCTCAAGTTATTCGAGGTTGTATAATATGACCTATGACGTCACAAGGTGTACCCACCGTTATGACCAATCTGAAAATGAAGCATATCTTCAAAACTATTGCATAAAATTGCTTGAAACTTTCCATAAGTATACAGTTCACTAAATTGAATATCCCATGTCTACTTTATCGTTGCCATAGTAACAGATTAGTTATCAGGCTCCGTTCATCTTTTAAAAAACTTCTTTGTTTTCTGTAATTTATAAAACAATTTTTGACTGTGTAGAGTTACTACAATTGAAGGATTATATGTCACTGACCTTGCGAAAACAAAATCTCCTGATTTTACTTGCGACCAAAATTCAGAAATATCGACTGATATTATCAATTACGGCTTAAACACCATCATGCCTCTACGTTCGGTAAGAGTCCATGACAACGACCGCCCATGGATGACCAGCCATTTAAAATCCTTGATGGCTCCCGCCGACAAAAGGCATTCACATCGGGAAAAAATGTTTTGTTCAAAATGCTTCGAAACAAAGTAAATAGAGAAAGAAAACGCATTCGTAAAATCTACTATAAATCTAAAGTAGAAAACCTCAGAATACTAAGCCCAGAGATTGGTGGCGGGAAGTCAAACAACTTTGTGGAAATTGTAAGGCTGCTACAAAAAACTTAAGTAGCATCCTAACTCCGGAGCTTGATCTTGAAGACAGAGTACTATGTGAAAAAATAAACGAATCATTTATCAATGTGATGCGCGACTATATTCACCTCTACCAAACGACGCGCATATTATTGTTGAGAACAATGACCAATTCATCACTGTTAATGAATTTGAAGTCGCCATAAAATTAAGAAAAATCAGCACTTCAAAAGCCGGTGGTCCTGATGGCTTACAAAATTGGGTACTAAAAGTTTCTGCAGACATTCTAGCGCAACCAATTACTTTAATTTTAAATTCATCTTTTCAAAATAGTTATGTTCCCAAAGTTTGGAAACTTGCAAATGTCTCGCCTTTGCCCAAGGCGTCATCCATCGAAGTTTTTGAGCGGGATTTAAGACCGATATCACTAACATGCAGCCGATCAAAAATCGCTGAAGAAATCATCATCGAGAAAGAATTGAAACCAGTCTTGTCGAAGTCGATTGACCAGAACCAATATGGTTTCATACCTAGATCTTCAACGACTCATGCACTTATTTCAATGATTCATCATTGGCTGTCCTTCACAGATGGGGGAAGCGTTACAGTCCGTACCTCATTTCTTGATTATAAAATAGCGTTTGATATGATCGATCACAACATACTGATCGCTAAACTTTTTAGTCTTGGTATTAAATCTTCAATTATAAATTGGCTCATTGACTTTCTTAGAGATCGGAAACAAAGAGTCAAGCTTAATAACCAATGCTTTTCTCGTTGGTTGAATTTACCTGCAGGAGTACCGCAAGGAACACGCTTAGGACCTTGGCTTTTCCTTGCCATGATCAATGATCTTAAGCCTTCGGAAAACACAAATACACTGATGTGGAAATTTGCAGAACACCACTGTATCGGAGTTTATTTTACAAAATGAAGAAAGTTCTTTACAGAGGGAAATCAATCACATCGCTACTGCAGGTCTAAAGAAAACCAACTCATATTGAATCCGAAAAAATGCAAAGAAATGGTTATTTCCTTTAGAAAAACTGTTCCAACATACGATATCACGGAAGTGGATCATCAACCCTTTGAAAGAGTTGAAGCAGTGAAGATTCTTGGACTTACAATCAGAAACGATTTAAAGTGGAATCATCATATTGAAAATATCATTAAAAAAGCCGCTAACGTTTATATCTACTCAAACAAGTTAAACGAGCCGATATACAAATGTTTGCTTTTGTTTGCTTTTATTGTTCTGTAATAAGATCAGTCCTCGAATATTCCTGCCAAGTATTCCATTCCAGTCTTCCCAAATATTTGTTGGATGGCCTGGAAATTCAGAAAAGAGCCATGGGTATTGTATTTCCGGGAGTCTCATATAGCGACGCCATCGCTAAAGCCGGTATTTTAACTCTATAATTGATAGACGTGATTACCTGTGTAAGAAATTATTCAATGAAATTGTAGGGGAAAATGATCATAAACTGGCAGACCTGTTACCCGAAAGAGTTCGAAGAGATCCTTTTGTGTGACCAAGTGCAAAACAAATCGATTTAGACATTCTTTTATTGTAAATTACGCAAATAATCATATGACTAAATAATAGAATTTTTACAATTGTTGATCTAGAATTAAATATATTTTAAATATATTTTAAAAATAGTTAAACTTTTTAACATTGTCGAATTGGTACTCTAATCTTTTATATATACTTCTAATTCAGTCGTTAAGACTGCGAGATGTATATTTTTATTAAACGATTCATTATTATATATATGCCAAATATTACTTGTCCCCTCGTCCGGCGCGAAGCGCCGGCCGAAGGCCTGGTTATAGGACGAGGGTGATAATATCGACCGGCGTTTAGTCCCTCATCACGGGTCCCAGACGTTTGCAAAGTCACATTTAGTTTTATCCCCTCGCCCGGATACTTATATATATATATATATATCGCGTGTCCTCTAGCACGAATGCACTGCCTAGCCCGTGACACCATTGCGTCGAAGGAGTCATGGATCATTCGTTGTTCTAGATTACGGCATGCTGCGAAGCCCTTCTAAATTCTACGGTTGCTGATCATGTGGTACATTCCAAATTTGTTCATGTTCAGAATAAACTCAGAATGAAACACAATCAAACCATAACTCCATAAGACATAACATGCAACTCCCCAGAGACATCCAACATTAAGAATTTGATACGGCGTTTTTTGCATATTTTAGACACATCCAGAAATTGCTACCTATTTTGAACATTAATATCTCCGTGAATTTGTAAGTAAAATACAACTGTAATATATCAAAATCTAAACTAGTCTTCCCTCTATCTAATGAAAGTTATTTCAGTTTAATAGCTTCACTTGTTTAGAAGTTATTATGAATCAAACCGGAGTACTTTTTTTTGGGTCACCCGGTATATATAATTTGTTTGACAAAGGAGACTCTGCAGAACAAAAGAGACTCTGCAGAACAGCCATCAGCATATATTTGATGAATTAAGCCACATCATCCCAAATGGATGCTTTATTTCCTTCTTCGAGAAAAATGAACCAGGAACACCTAGAACTGCCAGAAGTGATATTCCAACATCATCTCTCCCAAGTCTACCAAGCGATAATGTGATAATCGCATTAGCAGCTGTTTGTAGTACCACTGAGGAGTTTCTATCAAGAATTCCAGCTTTTACAGAAGAGGATGTGGAGAAAATTGAGCATATGACAGTGGGTCAGTCAGACAACAGTACATGGATGTGTGAACGTAAAGGTAGAATAACAGCATCAAATTTCTACTCTGTCTTCACAAGAGTAAACTCTGTAAAAGGTAAACCATCAAAGCATCACAACATGGATCCCCTCATCAAAAAATTGATGGGATATGGTGGCAACCATCCAGACCTACCTGCACTGAAACATGGCCGTTCCTTTGAACCAGTTGCAAGAAACAAATATATGTCCTTGGTGAAATGTAAGCACCAGCAGTTTAAATTTAGGGAATGTGGGTTATTTATTCACCATAACAAGCCATTCTTAGGGACATCTCCAGATTTATTGGTTGAATGCTCATATGTTGTGGACAAGGAGTTGTGGAATTTAAGTGCCCCTACTCAATTGCCCAGGAATCTCCATCAGCAGGAAATTTGAGTTATTTGCATGTAAATGGTAGCGTAACAAAACTTAAACAAAATCATTCCTATTTTGCCCAAATTCAGGGCCAAATGGCATTAGCTAATAAAAAATATTGTGACTTTTTTGTATATACACATGCAGGCTATTTCATGGAACGTATATATTTTGACAACATTTACTGGTGTAATCTATTACATAATTTGGAATTTTTTTTTAAGAATTACTTAGCAGAAGAACTTGTGCATAACAATATAAAACATAAAGTAGATGATAAAACTTTTTTCACAAAGGTTCTTTTCTAGCTTGTGTAGCAAGTACATATTTGCTGCACAGACTGCTTCTTTAAAGCCACTATTCATTGTTCAATTCAACAGAAGCATCATGGAAATTCTTAATTGAGGCTGATAGGCATATCAGTAATGGTAATCGCACTATTCCAATTACCATTTGATAATCACTTATCACACTACAGTACTTATTACTTACTAACACTAAGTGTTTCAACTAAGTTTGTTTCTCAATTCTCAGTAAATTTATAAAAAAAACTTTTATTGTTTATAAGCACGCAGTTTTTTTGTGTTTGTAATGTCACTTGATATTTTTATGTCACAGCACTTATCCTCGGTTTCAACACCAGTCTTGTTTTTCTTCTTCTCCAGCTTGTTGCTTTTTCCATGCCTGTTCCTCATTATTCAATTTAAATTTCATCGCTATAATGACGTCTTCCTCAATGACTTCACGTAGCGTTTTTAGCATGTTCTGCAAAAATATAAGATATATTTGGTTATTTTTTGAAACTTTGCATAACAATGTTATATATTGCACAAGCAACAAATGCACAATATAAAAGAATATTAAATTTCGCCAATTTTTGATGAAGCTAAGCTTAAATTATTCAGCTAAGCTTAAACTCTCTTTTTATTCTTGGGGCTGTTCATCATAAACTTAGTGTTGGTTGTACATGAAAATAGCATCAATATAGAATGAAATTGAATGGGTAATTGCTGCCACCTAACTATGATGTACATACATGACAAAATTACTGGATTCTGATTGGCTGAGAGGAGTGCAATAAAATCATTTATTGCACTCGAGTACAATAAATGAAAAGAGAGAAAACACTGCTTGCGACTTTTAACTTCGATCCCAGTGAGGAAAGTTTCTCTTGTCAAGGTAAGGCAACTAGTCATCTGCGATTTCATGCCATCTCTGACACCACAGTTAATATGCTGACACTGGTCACTGTCATGGTAATATCACAATTATCAAATACTTTGTTTGTGAATAAGATTTACCTTCTATTTTAGGTATATATTTGTGAGTTCATTGTTTCTCACGATATTGAGCACGCAGAAGAATGCACATCCGCATATCCAAGAAACAAATTCTGATTAACTTACTTATCAACTTTTATAATGTCAACTTTTGTGTTCATATTGAACTGCATTTTATGCAAGAAACAAATTCTGATTAACTTAGTTTATCAACTGTTATAATGTCAACTTTTGTGTTCATACTGAACTGCATTTTATGCAAGAAACAAATTCTGATTAACTTAGTTTATCAACTGTTATAATGTCAACTTTTTGTATTTATATTTAACAGCATTTTTATGCAAGCCGTGTACAGAGAACTGTTATACAACTATCTTATCTTTAGCAAAGTGAAAAGGTGGTAAACTGCCAAGAATTTAGTGACGAGATACTGACGTTTCGAGCGGAGCCCTTCATCAGAGTAAGACTTTTTTTTTTTTAGATAAACAAACTAATAATTAATGAGATGGGAAACGTTAGATCATTTGCTATTTTTAACAGTCGATCAGCAAGCAGACTGAGGGGGCGGGAGATATGACAGGTCCAATATTCAAGGGGATTAGGCGATAATATTAGCATAAGAAACAAAAACTTGAAAAGGAATGAAAGTGCATACGCGAATAATAAAAAATTAATAATAATAAAGGTTCCAAGCAAACTAAAATAACCAAAAACTTGTAGGAAATTAAATAAAAGAAAAACGTTCGTTAAGACCAAGAGGATGTGTGGTGCCAAGTTTAAAAATGAGACGCTTCTCTTGTCGCTTGCGGTTATCGTTGCCACCGGAGATGGGAAGGATGGCACAGACTTTCATGTCTGAAACCAAATGGAACGAAGATGTTCAGCAAACCTGTCTGAAAGACGTCGCCCAGTTTCACCGATGTAGATTTTAGGGCATTTATCGCATGAAATGCAATAAATTATGTTGGTGGACGTGCATGAAAAAGCATGACGGATTGTGTGGTCGAATTTGGGGGCAGTAATAACTGTAGTGGGATTGAGAAAAGCGCATGTGTTACAGCGGGAACGGCCGCAAGAAAATGTTCCCGCTGGTGCCGAGGTATTTTGTTTAAGGGCACTATGTACTAAGGAGTCACGAATGTTTTTATTACGGCAAATCTTTATATGTTTTTATTACGGCTTATCTTTATATGTTCAACTGCATCTTTATGTAACTGTTCAACTTACATCTGTTTTATAGTATTACACATGTTCATGAACTACTATATATATTGTCAAATGTCAATAGATGTTGAAAACAGTTACATACAATACAAGGGGTCAACAAGGGAGGTGGCAGACGTGAAATATCAGGAAATGTGCCAGGTGGATGAAGCATGTGCGGGTCGGTCCCCTGGCTGTAATTACTGACTTACCCCAAATAGATGTCTAACATACCACAGAATACCTATGGTCCAGCAAGCTCATTGTGAGCTCCATATATATGAAGAACTCACTGCTCTGATATTACCTAAGTAAACCATAACCGCATTGGTACAAGGCTGTACTACCACTTATTTTAGCAATTTTGAACAATATCACGACTGCCTTGGATTTAGAGGCAGCACTTCCCTTGCGATAGTAACTTCTAGTTTTAAAAGTTCTTCCAAATAAGACAATAAAAAATTTTGAAGTTAGGAGCACTTTAAGCATTTCTTTAGTCTTTTTGCATTTTATTTGAAACAGCTAGCCATTGCTTCAGAAGTTTATAATGATTTAATTTATTTTATGTTATGATAACTCTTTACAATCCACCTACCATCCAAAACATTTTTAAAGAAAATGCTATCCAACAATAAAAACTCAAGTAAAACAACAAAAGTTTACTGTAATGATCAATTACCAACTCAAACACCTTGTTTCCATGTCCCCTCAATACACTGGTTTTTTGTTTGAAGTCTCAAACAAAAAAACACTGTGCCGAATGATTATCTGTAATAAGTACTATTCAAAATGACAAACAGAATTTATCTGAGTGTGGACTCAAGATTGACTGAATTGATCTATATTCTACTACAAGAACAAATTGTGGAAGTGAAAATAATGGAACAAAAACACATTCAAATGCTCTTGACAACAATCAAAATTCAAGAACGATTTCATTCAAATCAAAATAACACTGGAAATATATAGTATAAAGTATATATTGCAATTGTTGTTTAAAAGCCAAAAGAACACAAACCATTTTATTTGCCGTTGTTGCTTCACTTATTCCTGCATTTTCCAAAGTAAGTGGGAACGATGGCATTACTGGTTATGATGGTTTGGAATCAGGAAACAATTGGGTTGCTGTAAGGACTGGTGATAAAGTTGGTGATTAGACCAGTGTATCGGTACACGTTGTTGACAATGCATGACTGGGTGACCAAGACGAGGATGAAGATGACACTGTTCTTTCTGTATCTCTTTAGTTTCCTTATGGACATATGTATATCTGTTTAAAAATAGATATTATTGCAACAGGTAGTTAACGAAGGTAAATTCATAAGTTGTAATCCATTTTAGCACAAATAACACACAATTATAGCAGAAGCTGCCAGACACATAATCTTCACTGGTTGCCAGTAAAATCAAGGATTGTTTTTAAGATACTGATAATTACTTTCAAAGCTTTACATGGCCAGGCACCTATTTACATTACTGATTTACTAACCAATTATAAACCTTCTCATACTTCAAGTATGAGTAGGTTTAACTGCAATCTGCTACTTGAGCCAAAATCCAAAATGGTGACTCATGGAGACAGAACATTCTCAGTTGCCGCATCAAGACTGTGGAATTCATTACCACGGGAAATTAGAAGCATTGATATTTTAAGTAGTTTTAAGTCAGCATTTAAGACTTTTCTTTTTTTAAATTAATAGCTTTCTTTTTCGTTTAAAGTCTCAATAAAGTTTCAATTGTTCTAAGACAGTTGTCTTATAAAAATGCCAGTCCTGTCTTTCTTTTGATTTCCAGTATCTGTCCATGGCAGCTTTCACTACATTATTACAGCGGCCCAAGCTAGGACCATTCACAGCAACAAAGAATGCATCGTTCACTGTATCTTCTGCCATATTTCTTTGACTACTGAAGTGGTGTTCGTATTTTTACACCATTGACTCCAAGACGGACTCGCCGCATGATTGCTTAACAGCAGACACAGCAATAGCTTGCATTACCATTTCAATTTCTTCAAAAAGTTTGTCTGCTGGATAAAAGAACTTCTTTATCAGCTCTTTTGAATAAGACTTTTCAGTTCCTCTGGTTTCCTGTCTATGCTACAGTGCTAGTGCTACTGGAACTTGAAATATTTTCTGGGAACCCAAAAAATTTTCTGGGACCAATGGTCCCGTGGTACGATACATTTTCCACCCCTGCTCCTAATATTATTATTATAGCAGTTAAAATATATAATATAGAAAATATTTGTTGCTACTAAGTTATTTACCCAGGCGATTAGTAATCTGTTCCCTCAACTTGCAATTTTCCTGAGTTAGGCATTTAAAATGTATGCTCCAGAATTTTGATCTAACATACATGTATATATTTATTTTAACTGCTCAAGTTTTTCTCAATAATAACTCGGGGAGAAAATAACACTCATTATCATTACTTATGCTAGAGTGAGTCGGCGAGGTGCACGCTGAGTCAATGATACAGTAAATGTATTATAATTATAATACTGTAGACGTGTATTGGTAGAAGCAGTATGGCTTGCATGAGAAAAATACACTGAATTGGTAGCAAACCAATTGGCTTGCGAACTTGATGTTTGAGTATGATATAATATAAATCATTTCGAACTATGTTATGCTGATAGTAAAAGCCTTTGTTAAAATCGAATCTCGAAAATATAACAGCTATCTAAAGTGTGATTCAAACCAAATTGTCAGGCCGAACATACAGGCAAACACAACGCAATTATTAACCTCTGAAATAACCATCCAATCATTTGATTGCAATGAGTATGAAAACAAACCATTGGATATAAACAGGGAATAATTAAATGCGCATTATTAAGCAGCTTATTCGATAGCTTAGTGGCTGACTCCAACTCAAATGATATACAAATATACGATTAAACTGAATGTGACTTACCGTAAAAAATATGAGTGGAATCCTCGTCTACAGCCCACGACTAGGAAAGGAACGAGTCCTTTTGAAAACCATCACAAAATACAGCCAAGGAATTCAAATTAAATATCAAAATATAACAATCAAACACGAAGAAACTACAACTTCGCCTTCAAACATTTCGAAATGGCCGCGTGGTAAATTTGTGATGTATCCCGTGATCCCTTGTCGTCTCACAAGCATCGTGGGGGGGGGAGCAGAGATAAGACCCTGGGTACGAGGTTAGAGATCATAAATAAAACTTTTTTTTTAATAAATAAATAAATAAAATAATAAATCAAGAGCCCATAGAGATCATAAATAAAGCGTTCTATTTATGATCTCTATGGGCTCTTGGGGGGATACCCCGTGAAATGGGATATCAGTGACCTATCACGGTTAAGAATTAAGATCAGTGTTAGGATCATCAGAGTTAGGCGAGTTAGGGTTAGATGATATTTACACTAACTTAACTGTGTTATTTTAGATTAATTAAATCTATGGGTTATTCATGGTCATGCATCTCTTGGGTTTACTCATTCATTGGAGACACTGTTACTTGTACTGCTGAATGTGGCTACATCCATGATCATTAGCAACTTGATCTTTTGTAAATATTCAGAAAAATTACCTGTAAATTTTTCCTGTAAATATTACAAACGTTATGCATAACACTATCAATTTTCTTAATTTTGTAATTTTAATAAATTCAGAAATAGCATTTTTCATTTTTGGAAACTATTTTTTCTTTAAAAACTATATCGCACAGTTCAATATAAAAACTAAAAAATAAAGTTTTTAAATGTAGTATGTATATAGGAAACTATAGTTTTAATTGGTAATCTATAGTTCTTACCCAGAACTATAGTGTCTGGCATAAAATAAAGTTTTTAAATGTAGTTATTATATTGTTATACAAAACTATAGTTTTAATAGGGTTACTATAGTTTGTTTCTTAAGTTGTCATAATCACCATATATAGGAAACTAGTTTTTACTCAAAAACAAAACTATAGTTTTTTTAACTATAGTAATATTGTTATCGTGGGAAACTATAGTTTTCACTCAAAACCTATAGCTTTCACTCGAAAACTATAGTTTTTACTGAAAGACTATAGTTGTTACTAAAAAACTATAGTTTTTTGGCAAAGAAACTATAGTTTAATAGGTAACTATAGTTTATATGGCAAAGACTATAGTTTTTACTAGAAAACAAAAGTTTTTACTCAAAGACTATAGTTTTTACTCAAAGACTATAGTTTTTACTCAAAGACTATAGTTGTTATTAAAAAAACTATAGTTTTTGGCAAAGAAACTATAGTTTTTATGATTAGGAAACTATAGTTTAATAGGTAACTATAGTTTCTATGGCAAAAACTATAGTTTATACTAGAAAACTATAGTTTTTGCTTAAAAACTATAGTTTTTAGCATAGAAACTATAGTTTATTTTTGTAAGGGTGAACATGACCAGGCTACTGGGTTGGCAAAAATGTAAAACTGTAGAATTGTAAAACTGTAGAATTCTAATTTGTAGAACTCAGTTATTGAACATCAGATCTGCAAATAACACTTGGTGGTGACACCACTAATACTGTAGTATGAATTATATAAATGCACAGTTGCATGAGACCCTGTCATCAATGCTATACTTAACCCTTTCCCTCCCAAGCACAGTATTTACAATTTTATTCTGGCTAATGCCACATGGTTTTATTCAGTTGGGGATGAGGCTTGGGTGGTTTTGGCCAGTCCAGGAGTACCGTACATGGGTTAATCTGCCTCATTGACCCCTTCCATCCTACTGTAAGTCAAGTGTTTAGAATTTTATATCTAAGTGTTTATTCCACACACATGCATATCTGTAAAATATCAGAACAATTTCCTAACTTATAATAATACTACTACTAATAATAATATTAATAACAATAAAGACGCATTAGTAGCATTATACAATAGTCTCAATGCTCTTACAACAGTACTGTACATTCTTAAAGTTACTTAAGTTACTTATAAAACTAATTACATTTCATTGTAAAATCAAAACAACTGCATATAAACTATTATAACCACAAAAATATGATAACCACAAAATCATTAATTTGAAAAAATAAAAGTCTTAAGTGCTGACTTAAAATTAATTAAAATGTCTGTGCTTTCCAATTCCAATTTTCTGTGGTAATGAATTTCAGTTTACAGTAACTGCGGCAACCGAGAATGTACTTACGTACATACTTATGTACTTAGCTTTGGATAGAGGTTGCATAATGCTGCACAAATGGTAACAAAATCATCAAATTTGTCCAAAAGTGAAATTGGAATCTCATTTTTCAGTATACGAAACGTTTTTAACCTCCGAATGGCCTGTTCAACAAAAATCCTCAAATTTGCAATTTCTTTGGTTTTCTGCACTGCTTGCTTTCCCATTTGCTCTTGCCCTCGTTTTCCAGGGGGAATGTGTAGACGAGCATGTCTGATGAGTAACTCTTCTGCGATGGTAAAACCTTTGTCAGCCATCACTTCATCACCATATTCCAAAAGGTTGTAAAATCCTGACTCCCGTGTAATAACCACATCTGATGTTCTTCCACCCCACCCATCTGAAACAAAATTGAATGTACCACAGGGCATTATTGAAACAAGGACTTTCAAAGTTTGATGGTGTTTGTAGTCTGACCAAGTAGCAGCCTTTATCCTTGGGTCCTTTGCAGTTTCGATGAACATCTCAGTGCAATCTATGATATGCCTGACATTCTTGTATTTGAAGCTTTGGAATTTCTTAGGTAGATGCAATTTCTTTTGGCGGATTATGTATTAAACATTTCAATTCTTTGGCCAAAAACCGCACCCATGTGTTAAGAATCTTGCTCACAGTGGTTTCAGAAATTCCAAAGCGATCAGCCAATTCTGCATTTATGGATCCAAGTCTCAATTTCATCAAAGTCAAAACAAATTCATCTTTTGGTGACAATGTTCTGTGTGGTCCTGACTTTTTGGGTGTAGAGGAAAATTTTCTCTTTTTTGTTGACAGTTTACTTGGACCATGCCAGTAATTAAGTTTAGGGACATTTTTTCCCAACAGTTTGTACAAAGCATCAAAAGCAGCTTTGTTAGGGATCCCAGTAAAAGTTTTTATTTTCTTGTCAGAATTTAATGATTTGTAGCTGAACTGCTTCCCACTCTTACTTTGAAACTTTAATTTCCACATCCGAACATGTTTTGTGAGTTTTTTAATTGATTGCTTGAGTGCTCGTATCTCCTTGTCTTTCTTGCTTGAATTTTTCTGGCATGTTTCGTTTTGGCAATCAAAGTTGGTAGATGTTCCTCCTTCAGCTTCTGACCTTTCTGGCTGAATATCACATACATCTTGCTCATCTTCTACTTGCATAAAATTAACATTGTCGATATCAGTAGTGCAAGGGCTGCAATTCAAGTTCATTTCAGGTTCTGTTCTTGATTTCTTCTGAGGGACAGACAATTCCTTTGGTAATCTAACCAAAGGCAATTTTCTTGCCACCTTAGGCTTTGACAGTGGTGTATAACCATGGTCAATGCAAGGATCAGGATTTTCTTTTGTAGGGCGCCCATCAGGAAAATGTTTTGAACACACTCTAGCATCATTATTTGGTTCCCAATTTTTTCCATTTTCATCTTTTCTGTTGATAGCTTTAATCCATCTTTTTCTGCACCCATCATCCCTCAGTGTTGTTGGGAATGTGAACAAGGTGAAAGGATGAGGACAGTTACAACAACCTGCTCCCTGGTTACACTTGTGGGTTGGGCATACTTTCTTCATCCATTTCTTTAACAACAATTCCTGTGACCAACCATATTCAAACTATTTCATATAAAAAAACAAGGGTTTCTGTTAGTATTAAGTAACAGGCCTAAAGAATGATTAATATATGTGTATATCAGACTACTCAGACATGGCAAAATTCAATAAATACAAATGTATGAAAACGCGCATACGACTTTGAGAAGGCATTTGAATTTAGAACATTCAAAACATGATTTAAATTTCCAATCCAACCTACTCCAGTTTTGAAACTTAACTCAGAACTCTTTTGGCATACAATAGCTCAACATTTTAAACGCGCATTCAGTGCTACAACAGTACAACACGCATGAAGATGCGTATTTATTAAGAATAAAAACAACATTCTTACCTTAACTCTTTCCCTACGGGCGCAGTTAAAATGGGTCGTTGATGACCCGCAAAGTCGTCAATCGAAAAACACGGCACACGGTAACGCAAGATTAAAAATTGAAATTCGACAAGCGCCAGGAACATGAAATCCACGCACACGCCAAGTTTGATTTGATTTCATAAACAACTCTGCGATTGGTGGCATTTTGAGTTTTCAAGATGCTATGCGGGCGTGCAAGATGGCCTTTTCTGGAAAAAAGTAGTATAGAAAGTGGGGCTCCCAGCACACTTTTCCCATTTTCATGTCTCAACTTTTTTTCTCTGGTGAACGTAGCACTTTTTCGTTTTTAGATTCCACATATAACTTTCGAGCAAATATGTGGAATCCAAAAACGGAAAAAGTGCTACGTTCTCCAGAGAAGTTGAGACATTCAAATGGAAAAAGTTTGCTGGGAGCCCCACTTTCGAGACTACTAATAAACGATGTGTCGCATGGTTTGGAATCTATGAGACATGTGTCAGCTAGTAGGCTACAGAGTGAGGTGTCTAGACGTGGCGCTAGACATGGGGCTGCTGTGGGTGGGGATGTCACTCGTAACAAGACTATGTCAAGTAATATTACACATGATCCTGATATGGGCTTTATTTCAACTCATGAGTTGAGTGGGGCTCATGATTCGAAAGGGTCTAAAGACTTGGTTATATTAAATAATAAAACGACTCTTATGAAAAGGTCTGAACGTAAACGTAACCCTATTGTGGGTGGTAATGTCGCTCGTAGTGGTACACTATCGAGTGGTGGTGCACGTGATCCTGCTATGGGTTCTGGTAATTTAGTTATACCGAATGTTAAGATGAGTTTTCTAGAGAGGATGTCTGGCTACATGTATCTAGCTGACGCTAAAGCATTGGGGTATAAGTGGATGGACCTTATTAGAAGAGGATCTAGAGAGAACGTCATTAATAGAGTCACCAAAATTAGGGAGGTCAGAGAGACTCGAAAGGCTAGACGCGATCTTAGACGATATGTGAGGAGGTCACAATCAAGTCAGGAGGCCTCAGACAAAGAGTATGAGAGAATCACTAGTCTTATTGCTAAGATGAAACGTCCTACTGTAGTACAAAGGAGAGTTGCTCTCAAAGGGTACACCAAGTCGTATAGTGTTGAGGTGATCGACAATAAGGATCCATTAAAACAACTAGTCAAGACTAGAGGAGTAGTGGGCTCGACTTTACAGAAAGAGTTAGAGAGACTGAAAGGTTTAAAGTTTTCCGAGACATTGAAAGTGACTCTAGAGAAACAAATTGGTGACGGAGAGTTTGTGTTTAAGACAGCCTTCTTCAATAGTGTGGTCAAAACAGTGGTTAGTAGTGTTGATATTAGTGGGACTACGAGACAAGCTAGTGAGGAGATAGTAAATCGTATAGCTGTATGGTTGTCAGAAGGGTCTGGGTGGGTTGTAGACAGTGTTAGTGACCACTTTATTAATGTGGTAGTGTATAAGCCTCTTAAAGGATCGAGTTATATTGAGCTACCGGAAGAGTTGAGGAACGCGTCGAGAGGTTTGGTCAACATAAGAAATAGTGATGACAAGTGTTTTATGTGGTGTCACGTGTTACACAAGTGTCCTGTGGGAAAGAATCCGCAGAGAGTGTCGAAGCACAAGAAGAACGTAGGTTCTGTCAATTATGAGGGAGTGAGATTTCCAGTGGATACGAAACAGTACAAGATAGAGGCAGAACGATATTAGCATCAGCGTGTTTGGGTACGAGGACAACCAGCCATTTCCTATCTACGTTTCTGAGGAGAAGTGCGAGGATCATATGGACCTGCTACTAATAACGAATGGTGTTAAACGACACTACGTGTACATCAAAGACTTTGGTAGGTTTATGTGCGGTCAGTCTAAACACAAGTGTCGCAATAATTTCTGTAGGTACTGTCTTCAATGTTTTACTACCAATGAGATTCTAGAGAAACATAAGGAGGTTTGTATGGTGGTAAATGGTAAGCAAGCGATCAAGATGCCAGATGAAGAAGACAGCACTCTTGAGTATGAAAACTTTCATAAACAATTAGAGGTACCGTTCGTAATATACGCAGACTTCGAGGCTATCACAGAGAAGGTCGACAACGTGACACCACTTACAGGATCATACACTAGCGAGTACCAAAGACACACGGACTGCGGGTATGGGTACAAAGTAGTGTGCTGTTATGATGATAAATATAGTAAACCAGTAGAGATGTTTCGAGGTAAGAACGCGGTTAGGAAGTTCATGAAAAAGATGTTAGAGGAGGTTAAATACTGCAAGAAAGTTAGAAAGGAGCATTTTAATGAGGACATGGTGTTGACCAGAGCTGATAAGGTTAACTTCAAGGAAGCGACTAAATGTCATATTTGTGATGGGAAATATAAAAGTAGAGAAGTGAGAGTTAGAGATCATTGTCATATCACTGGTAAATATAGAGGTTCAGCACATCAGTTATGTAATAGGAACTATAGACTGACTGATAAGATACCTGTCATATTTCACAATCTAAGAGGATACGATAGCCACTTCATAATGCAAGAGATAGGCAAGCTAGGTCAGAAAATCAACGTCATACCAAATAATATGGAGAAATATATGGCAATCATGTTAGGTAAACATCTAGTGTTTCTAGATAGTTTCCAATTCATGAGCTCTAGTCTAGCCAACCTAGTGAATAACCTACCAAAGGACTGTCTCAAGTACACGTCTGAACTATTTCAAGGTGAGGAGCTAGAGTTGGTGTCGCGAAAAGGTGTGTACCCATATGACTATATGGATAGTTTCGATAAGTTTAACGAACTTGAGTTACCATCAAAGGAGAGTTTCTACAGCATCCTAAACGACGAGCATGTGTCAGATACAGACTACGAGCACGCTCAAGAAGTGTGGAAGACAATGGGTGTGGAGAATATGGGTGAGTACCACGACCTGTACCTAAAGTCTGACGTATTACTACTGGCTGACGTGTTCGAGAACTTTAGAAGAACGTGTAAACAGTACTACCAATTAGATCCTTGTCATTACTTCACATCACCTGGACTATCGTGGGACGCTGCTCTAAAGATGACAGGAGTGAAACTAGAGTTGATGACTAACATTGATATGTTTCAGTTTATCGAGAAAGGAATGCGGGGTGGTGTCTCCTGTATAACACATAGACACGGAGAAGCTAATAATAAATACATGAAGGGGTATGATACTAGTAAACCATCGAAACATATCGTATACCTAGATGCGAATAACGTTTATGGTTGGGCTATGTGTCAGTATCTACCGACTGGTGGATTTGAGTGGGTTGAGGGCTTTGACGTCAACAATCTAGATAAATACAATAACGACTCAGACAAGGGGTTGATACTCGAGGTTGATTTAGAGTACCCAGAGGAGTTGCACGATCTTCACAACGACTATCCTTTAGCCCCTGAGAGGATGAGAGTAAGTAGTGATATGTTGTCAAACTATTGTAAGACAATCCAAAACAAGTTTAAGATATCTGTAGGAGAGGTTGCAAAACTTATACCTAACCTAAACGATAAGAGTAAGTACGTCGTTCACTATAGAAACCTACAGTTATACAAGAGTTTGGGAATGAAGGTTAAGAAGATACATAGAGCACTTCAATTCAATCAGTCACCATGGCTCAAACAATATATCGACTTTAATACGGACAAGAGAACCCAAGCAAAGAATGACTTCGAGAAAGACTTTTTCAAGCTTATGAATAATAGTGTGTTTGGAAAGACTATGGAGAATCTACGAAAGCGTGTGAATGTGGAGTTAGTAACAGACGAGGAAAAACTGAAGAAACTAACGTCAAAACCAACCTTTGTAAGCAGTAAAATATTTGACAATAACTTGGTAGCAGTTCACAAGATCAAAGAGACACTAACTCTAAATAGACCAGCATATGTGGGTATGTGTATTCTAGACTTATCAAAGACATTGGTGTACGACTTCCACTACAGTAACATCAAAAAGAAATATGACAACAAAGCTAAATTACTATTCACAGACACGGATAGCCTAATGTATGAGATTGAGACGGAGGATGTGTACAAAGACATGTACGCTAACAAAGAAGTGTTCGACTTTAGTGGGTATGATAAGTCATCTCCCTACTTCGACCTAACTAACAAGAAGGTTATTGGTAAAATGAAGGATGAGACATTAGGAGTCCCCATCGTTGAGTTCGTTGGTTTAAGGTCAAAAATGTATAGTTACGTGAAAGAGGATGGAAAAGGTGGGAAGACTGCTAAAGGTATCAAGAAGAGTACCATTAGAAATAATATAAGACATGACAACTATAAAAGTGTCCTAACAAATGGTGAGCAAATGTCTCACATAATTAAAACTATTCGAAGCAAGAGCCACCAACTAGGAAGCTATGAAATAAATAAGATATCCTTGAGCTGCTTTGACGACAAGCGACATATACTACCAGACGGTGTGTCTAGCTATGCGTATGGGCATTACAAAATAGTCCAGAACTAGCTGTTTAAATTTCTAAAATGTTTTTTAGTCTTGATGTGCCTATACTTAGAGGTCACATGGTATGACTGATCGCATGTCTCACACACCCACTTATGAGTTCTCATCCACTCTTTGGTTTGCGCTCTGGCTGCTCTTAAAGCTTCTTCTTTTGTTTGGTAAATTTTTGGTCTTGCCATTATATATTACTATATATTTTATTTACCCACTCGTTGTAGTATGGATCTCCTCTCCTGTCCCAACCTAGATCCTTGTATACTACGCTATACAGGTTGTGCTCGAATCGCACCTTGACCTTACCAGGTTTGAGGTCGTTAAAACTACCTCTCAACTCTATACCTCTTCTAGAGCATATTCTTATGACATAGAAAATGTATTTCGATATATTCTTGACAATCAACTTGTTTCTTTTAAGAGACCATATTATCTCTATAAAATCACTGACCACTATTGGTATGTCACTCTCGTTAACTAGTCTTTTACTAGTCAACATTTTCTCTAACCACTTACTATAACTATGAGCCGATTTCTTATACATCCAAATATTAGGTATGAAGTTTCTCACGCGTCCGTAGGTAGTCTCTCCACACTTGTTACAACTAAATACACCATCTTCGATTTGTGTTCTGTGGTTACTACACTCGTAACAGTATGTGGTGTCATGCCACTTTTTTGGTGTTGCGTCCCTACTTCCGTTCTTGATCTCGTCCAATGTGTACCCTAATGTAGTACCACTCCACTTTTTTGGTGTCTCAATCTCATCCAATGTATACCCAGCATAGAACATTCTCATTGTACGTTCGTCAACCATCTAAGTTACTATACTATATATATCTTTAGACTATAGTGTGGTAACTTTGTGGTTGTCGGTTAGTGTCTCCCACTCACACTTTATTGTTGTGACCTGTTTTAGAGCGTCTGATAGTAATTGTTCCAACTCTTCTATCTGACGAGTTTGGTAAAAGAGTGTCTCTATCAAGTTACGCTTTTTGTTAAATTCCATAGCCATCTCCTTCAAAGTTTTAGCGCTCATTTCTATACTACTCTGTATATTAAGTAACCTAAAGGTAGTCCAACAACTCCAACGAATACCGTTTGATATTCTTTCATCTCATCTGAGGGTTTGTAATAGTCTGACAACTCAGGCTCTTTACTAAATGTCTTCCCATCATACTGTATCGTCAGTACTTGTCTTAGTTGATCTAGAGCGTGGTTCGTGTCGTTTATATCTGCGTTAGCATCTGACAGTTGTTGTCTTATCTCCTGAATTTTGTCTCTCTGACGAATCTCATTCTCGTAGAACACCTCTTTCGCTCTTGCAAGACTCTCCAATGCTTTGTTGTGTCTCTTTATCTCTATCTCGTAGCCGGTATGGTTTAGCTTACTGAATAGAAATCCAGCTCCTGCGAATGCTATAGCGTTGAACAACCCACCTGCTACCACGCTAGCCATTATGTATTACGTTAGATTATTTTGAAAATGGATCTACAGGTAAGTATTTCTTACTCTGTGCCCACTTGATAAGTAGCGTTGAGACACCTACAGTACTGCTCAGAAGTAACCTAACGCTGCGTTCTCGTCCAGAACGCGTTCCCTTCCCGTTCCAGAACGCGTTCCGAACGCGTTCCGAACGCGTACCGGAACGCGTTCCGGAGCCGTTCCGGAACGCGTTCCTGAACGCGTTCGATTGAGATGGAAATTTTGTCGGAAGCTATTACCGAGTTCGGAAAACTCCGAGTGATTAACCAATGTAACAAATCACATTTATACGAAGAATGTATGAACTTGAGACTTGTGGCTTGGATCAATCAATGATGAGAGTGAATGAGAGTTGCGCATAAGTAATAACTGAGTCAGTAGTTCAGACACAGGCTTAATATAAATTTTACTCCGTGTTTGATTATCACGCGGCGCCATATATTTTTTAAAAACATCAGGGTTGTGGACGGATGGTTGGTACCTTTTTATATGAACGCTCTGTGTTTATTAAAAAAACACTCATCAAATCTTTATTTTATTCATCTGTGAATTAAAACGACCGCTATAAAAATTCGTGACTGCCATGCTTCGCATGCATGCACATTGTAATGTGTGCAATGACATGTCGTTTCGCTACAACCAGAAGTCGTTTTGCTATAGTATGTAACACAAAGTCGTTTCGCTTCCAGCGTAACTGTATGTGTCGACTTACCAACAAACGATTTCGTTTTAATGGTTTATTGGTAAGTCGTTTCCTACATCTATACGTTTATGTTTCGTTTTGGTTTCATGTCAGTTGGAAATTATTCTGAATTTTGATCTTGAAATATGCTCTGATAAATATGTAATCAATCTCGTACCCAGAGCCTGCGTTCCTTTATGATTGTCGATGGCGAATTTATATTTAAAGATTATGAGCTCGAGATTTCTATCATGATGTGATAAATGACGATGGCGAAGGCAGAGTCATCTATCATCTCATAGAAATTGAGAGCGAATAGACTATTGGCAAGCGCGGGGTAAAGTTTATAATGGGCACGCGGCAACATCTTTATGAATCATCACTTATTGTTTTCACTCAACTGCCATGATTTTTAGTAACGAAATACTGACGTTTCGAGCGGACGTTTTACTCTGATGAAGGGCTCCGCTCGAAACGTCAGTATTTCGTCACTAAAAATCTTGATACGCTTTACTACCTTTTCACTTTGCTATATATCCAAAACCCTGTCTACGCGCACTCTACTTTTTAACTTTATACTATCGTGATATCGTCGGCCGGGTATTTCATGTTCGAAGGTCGTTTCTGATTGACATGTTTACATGCTTATGTTCGGACGAAGCAAAACATAATCCGTAGATATAAATTCATATTAGACTCGCATATACGATAGTGTAGCGAAACGACTTAAGGTTGTAGCGAACTAAACTACTCGTATCACAAGCTGTGGCGGTCAGCAATGCGCAAGAGCTCGTGAACCAAGACGTTTTGTCCATAATTTGTTTCGCCTGGATAACCGGCGATCTATATTATAATATCTATATATAACCGGCGAGTCATATTCGTCTATCAATTTGATATGTTCTTCTGTCACTTTTGGCCTTCGACCACTGCGAGGAGCATCGTTCAATTGACCACTCATTCGATATCGCAAAAGAAAAAGACAGATTGCTGATCTTGAGATTTTAATTCCTTCCTCGATTAGAGTATCTTTTATTTTTGGAATCTTTACTCCAGCAGATCTCAAAGAAATTACTCTTTTTCTTGCATATAATGAAAGCTTTCTCATCGTAAAATATCTCTTATATTCAGTAAATATGGCGGAGCGACGATATGAAACAAGATGACGCTTCGAATCGGAAAGTGACGACAATTTCCGGATATGGCCGAACTGATCACGACATGTATAGCCTGAAAACCGGAACGCGTTCCGAACGCAATTTGGAACGCGTTCGGAACGCGTTTTTGGTTAGGTTATTTCTGAGCAGTACTGTACAGCAGTCGCTAACTTTAGGGTGCCCTTCACTGATTCGGGGGTGCCTAATGGTTCTTTTAGTACTTTCTTTGATGCCATGGACACGGCTACAGCTCCAGTAGTCACAAGGGCTGCGTCGTATAGCTCGTTCATCAGTTCTTTTCTGTCTATTGATGCCATATACTATACGATATGTTTTAATCGAAGCTGTCGAGTTTACGTGATGGTTTTATAACGACGTTCTTAGGCTCTTCAGTCACTACTTGTTTGTCTTGACTAATCGTGTAATACAGCGAGCCAGCGGCTATAACCACTCCTAAAGTACCTATGATGTATCCGTAGTTAAAACTATCGTCCTCACTTGTCACTCTCTCTCTCATCTTCCTCTCTTTTGCAGCTTTAGATATAGCAGCCAACCGTTTGCCTGCCTCTACTCTCTTAGGGTCTTTGGTCCTTGTTGTCGACGTTATAATAGGTACAGATTCACTGTCAGTCATCTATATTATACGTGGTGTCTTGTTACAGATGACCTCACAGTCATCTCACAGATTATCTCATAGATAGAGTATTCGATGAAAATATCTTTGATGATTAGACAGTGTGGTTTCACTCTTAAATCTCCTATTGCAGTACTCACACAGAACTCTGGAGTCTCTCATATACGTTTCTATGAAATGTATCACCTCGTGTTGGTCTGAGGATAGTAATGTGTTGTACCCTTGTGATCTTAGTCTCCTTAATACCCTCATCTGGTTATTCCTAATAACCCCATTACCTTTCGGTGTTTTGAACTCTATAGCAAAACCATTGTATCTCTTATGTAGTTGTGGAACTATCAAATCTGGTTGCCCACCACTGTAACCCTTCTTCCATCCATCTATTCTTTTAGTAGATGTGTCTTGGTACTCTCCCAACCCTGGGATGACTATTGTTGGATGATACTCTCTAATATATTTTACAATGTCATAATGCAAGTCTGTCTCGTTCATTATTGATAACTGGTTGCATTGTGTGTACTGACCCGTCTTTCTAATAGATGGTAGAACTTCTGAGAACACCCAGTTTTGAAACTTCTTGGCTGACTCGAGTTTCGATGAGAAGACTAGAGAGTAAACTCCTGGCTCCGATATGAGTATCGTGTTTGGTTGCAAGTTTAAAGGGGGGCGTGATTCGCGCCCCCCTTCAAACACCTCTCGTTTGACCTTATATATATCGTCAACGTGTACACTGATAGCCCACTTCGCGTTTTTATACCCTAGTGCCTTAGCGACTTCTTTTCCGTGGAACCATATATTATCTCCATCTTTAATAGTCGTGACTGACATGTCGTTATTTCTAAATATTTTAGTGATACTCATCACCTATACTATACCACATGTTTTATTTTTGTGTTTAAATAGTATTCATCTTAAGAGAGTAACCACTTAATAGCACAAGCACGTGATCTGACCAAGGTCCCATTTTAGGACCTTGGTCAAAATGACCCTTCTATCGATCACAAACATACTATCAGTAGGGGGTCACATGTAGTGTCTTAATATTTTACTATTATTTGCACGCTATTAGGACATCTTAATTGTGGTCTTCAAAGTAGCAGTTATTTTTTAAGAAAAGCTGACACCCCGTTTTAGGGTGTCAGCTTTTCTTAAAAATAACTGTTCAATACAAACGTTTCCTAACCAACGCTCTGTTTTGGGGTGTTGGTCAAAACGAGCTAATTGGTGGTAACACTTCTGAGCACCTACTCTTAAAACTTGCCGACTGACTCCAGTTTTGGTGAGAGCACACACCCCTAGTTCTTATGTGTGGACCCGTGTGTTGTCGTGTGGGGGCGCGAATCACGCCTCCCTTGTATCTTACCCTATTTTGGAACATTGGTCTCGTCATATACTTTATTGTACTTTTTCACCATTCCGTTAATTGGTGGGCATAAGTCAGTCACAATATCGTCTAATACTTTAACGTCTGATAGAAACATTGACTCATCGTAAGGAAGACCTCTCAGATATGATCTTAGTTGTGTCAGTATCTTTTTGTAACTGGTGTACGCGAACTTACAATGTTCCACTTTATTTACCAGATCAGATTTAGTCAAGTAACCTTGAATGAGCACACCAGGACCACTAACACAAGCTATGACTAAAGGGTTAGCAGTCACCGATCCAGCTACAATTCCTACTGTTGTTAGTCCTATACTAGTCATGTTTAACAATAGTTTAATTTTCTTCAACCTTTTATATTTCCATTTATAACAGGTCCCTAGTTTGTGATAGTATGTATATAACTGTTTGAGCTGTAGCGTCTCTTCCTCTGACATATCCTTTGATATGTGATCGAAATCAACAACTGACTTCTTCCTCATTAACTTACCCCATATTCCTCCATCATATCTCTACCAACTAATATTATGTCTCGGCTCGTCATGTAACCAGAGACAATCCTCACACCGTAGAACTCTATCAAAGACGGGTACTTGTAGGGTGCGAGTGGTATTTTTGGTCGATGCACTCCAAAGATCGTTACGTAAGGAGACCCTATCTCTTTGTAATTAGCTGTGAAGTCTGAGTCTGTTGATCTTATGTTGTTCACCTTAACGTAGGAGTTACCCATCCGCCAATGTATTGATATCATATGTCTCTTGGTGGTGTCGATGTTATTTGGGATTGTACACGTGTACTCCTTTGCTGGAGCGCCACCACCATATGATAATTTATCATTCTCACCTCCTTTGTATCCTATGTATTTGTCCCACGATCCATCGTCGTTTGAGATAATCGCCTCCCAATCTTTCGTAGAAACCCTTGTGACTAACCTCACTACAACAAAAACGGATATGTCACAGTATTGCATACGTGGACAGTTAAAGTGTGCTCCAGCTTCAAATGGAATTGGAGTTAGTTCGGGGGATAGGAAGCTATGACCATTGTTAACACCAATAATAGGACCATACGTTGGATCATATTGTACTAACATGTTTGTTTTATCTCTAATGGTTTTCACTTTATTTGTTCCATTGTGGTATTCCACCATACTCACAGCGTGCTTTGTGACGTTAAAATCAAATATAACGTTCAGACCTTTTCATAAGAGTCGTTTTATTATTTAATATAACCAAGTCTTTAGACCCTTTCGAATCATGAGCCCCACTCAACTCATGACTTGAAATAAAGCCCATATCAGGATCATGCATAATATTGCTTGACATAGTCTTGTTACTAGCGACATCCCCACCCACAGCCCCACGTCTAGCGCCACGTCTAGACACCTCACTCTGTAGCCTACTACACACGTAAAAACGCCACAGACCTGTTACAGGCTGTTGCTGCTACAGGCCTGGTACAGGTATGATATCATAGCTGTATCACACTGTTGTCGCCAACAGACTGTTCAGAACTGACGGTATCAGATCAGAACAGCCTGTTGGGTTGTCAGGGCTGTATCAGTCTGATGCATTCAGAATGATACAGGTATGTTAGCAAAAGACTGTTGCAGTCTGTAAGGACAGGCTGTAACAGGCATGATAGAGCAACAGCACTGACAGGATATGTTGATACCAGATAAAACAGGACTGATGATGTCGGCGCTGCTACAGCCATGATTAACATGCTGTTTCAGAGCTGTTGGGAAGTGCGTGGATCTTCACGTGTACTATACCGAAAATCAATTGCGACACGCGAGAAATTCACGCGAGATCTTTGCGTCTTGCGCGAATTCGAATTTAACACACGTTAACCACGTTAGTTTTATACCCAAGGGATGTCAGACTGTCAGTCACAGACAAACCATGCAGATAAACATCACTATATGGTTAGGTTCGTAGTTTAACGTTAATAAACGACATAAAAAAACTTTTTTATTGAAAATCATTCTTATTTATATATACGGCGATCGTTTTCAGTGAGTGTTTTCCACTCAGTTTCAGTCGGACAGTGGAAATGCTCGACTCGCCAATGGCCATACGACAACCAGAAAGTTTGGTCTTTTCTGGCCTCTGTCAAACCCACTTGCCTGACGTACTGCCTCTGATAATGAAAAGAAAAAGAAGAGAACTCTATGAAAACATATTACAGGAAGATTTAGAGCAACACAAGCATATATACCTACCACCAAAACCAAGTCTTTGAACAGCGTCTCCTCGAGGATAGAATTTCCTTTTTGCCCCAGCAGTTGGATTACCTTTTTGGTGAGTTGCCGTGTCGTGCTTGCTTGAAGGGCTTCCCAACCAGACAAAGCCAAAACCTTTCATTAGAGAAAATACAAACTGTAAAATGGATTTCGTCGTCATTACTGATTTACTTGTATGGGAACAATAGCAAAGGGTGAAAAGCAGCAAAGATTACTGAAAGACACATGCAACTAGTTCTTACACGGCGCCGCTCTTCAGTTCGCCAGTATGAAAAGCGCTTCTTCTCAAAAGGGACAACTCGCTCCATCAAGTCATCATTGGACAGTCCAGTCACGGAAGATTGAAAGATTCGCTCCAGATGTTGCTGTCGAGAGAAAATAGTCCGTCCGTATTATTAAAAAGAACTACTTATCGTTGGTATAGCATCTTTTGTTTTTTTAACGGCTTCACGTTGGCACGGCGAAACAACAAACGGCGGTCAAATGTAAAGTTGTCGAAAAAAAGATTATATTGGGACTTCTCACGTTAAAAAGGCCAAAGGCAAGATAAATAGTGGCAGGAAAAACTAAACAGACAGAAGTTTTCGAACGTGAAGCTTAAAAACTGTATTGCTTAAAAACTGTATTGGTATATACGTGAACGTTCGTCCGATAAAAAAATAATTGGAAAACATGTACGAAAACTTTATTGGCGAATTTCAGTAAGAAAGGGACCATTGTTTATATAGAGCATGGATGCATGCAGTCTTATTACCTTCTTAGCCGCGTTATCCTTAACGAACCTCCCAAGTTGAATATAATAACGACTCAGTAATTTGTTCACGGCGTCCTATGAAATTGTTAGAAATGCGATAAGTATATATAATGCGATATGTTGTGTTTCGTACATTTCGTGGTAATAAATATATTTTCTTTTATATTAATTCACAATTTGATTTAAATATAGTTACTGTGTGTGGAGAATTTCCAATCTCGAAACTCTCAGCTTCTTGGGCGAACTTCATTTTTTTTTAAATGTCCAACATTTCACTCTGTTGTTCCTCTACTTTTCGTTTGAAGTGTAGGAATTCATTCTTCATATCCGTAACGTCTTTTCGGATCTCTCGCAATACATCCGTGCTGTCTTGCTGGTTGCCCTCATAACTATTACTGGCCCTAACTGCAAGCCGTAAAATTATTAATATTTTTATGTAAATCTAACTTTATAGTATAGACATTATAATATATAGACATTATAATATATAGCCATATATATATAGGATATTTACTACAAAAACCTTGGTTTCGTCGTCTGTTTCCACGTTCTTCCTCCTCGTATTCTTCCTCCGTCTCCGATAAGTGACTTAAATGTGGACTGAGTGGTAAGGAAAAACATTTGTAAAACAGTTTTACAAAAACTCGCGCTAAAATTCAACCAACCTGCCCGTGCCGTGTTTAGAAATGTTTTAAAGTTTTAAATTACCTGTTTACTTCACAACGTCCATTTAATAAAAGCATAGAACGTCGCATTTCCTCAGTAGTTTCGCGAAAAGAGGTCATTTAATTATCCGAAATTCGGAAGGAAAAAAAGCCCGAAAAATTGCAAAGTTGATCTTGCCCAAACTCGTCCACTGACACGTTCTCGCCAACAAATGGACCAATAGGAAGTCGTGTCTTGGATCATCTGACCATGTTTACCCCCATATTTGGGACAGGACTGAAAACAAAATTTTGCTTTGGGCAGGAAGTCATTTTGGGAAGCCCCAAAAAATCAGGAACGGGAAAACCCGGAATTTAGTTACAAATACAGCGCTTCATCCAACAGGAAATGGGAAAATGAAAGGGATAAAAAGAAAGCGAAAAGCGGTAAAAACATGCGAAGTTTGTGAAGTTGAATTTTTCGCTGAAAGCAGATTTTTAAGCCATCTGAACTCGAGAGGACACAAGGCCAATTTATTGCCACCTAAAATCATTGAAACTGCAGACACATCCACTACAAGTCTACGTAGTATATTAGCCATGTCGGGTATCGATTGTTCACTGGTAATGCCAATAGTTTCCAAATGACGCCGCACAAGTTGGGGTACATTTTCATTGGTATTTGCCAACCTGTGATATAAATGAAAGGCTATTGATGTAAAAAAACAATTGCCATCACCTGGAATATTAACCGCTTCATATCCCCAAGTGTTTGCTATCCTTTGCAATTGGGTTTCGCCGTTATCCAACGTAGCTGGATGTACGTCGTTGTCGTTACAGGATGAATCTAAGTATCCGGCCTTTTTGACGTTAATTCCAATTTGTTTGTAATCGATAACTTTGTTTCCAAACTTATCTTTCAATCGCATATAAGTCCTCCATAAGCAAATTGCGTTATGCAGAAGAGATAAACTCTCAGAGTTGTCTTTAAATTTATCACTTAAAAAGTATATATGGTCATTCTCAGCTGACATAATATCATGGTAGAGTTCTTCTAGTAGAGACTGAATATCGCACGCGATCTTCTTTACTGTTTCATCTTGCATGGTGTTTATGTTCCATTTTTTTGGTTCGTTGGCTTCTGCTGCATTCTCATCAGAATCGTTAATTCCAAATGTTTCCAATCTAACGTATCCATCTTCATCAACGTTTTGTTCATTATCTTGAACTTGGTCACCATAAGACAGCTGCGGATCGAACATTTTCGAAGCATCGGCCTTCATACTTGCTAGACTAGAAAATAGCCTAAAACATCTAGTATATGCCAATAAGTGGCCAATTTTATTGGTTGATAAAAATTCGTTTAAATGTCTGTTTAAACGCTCGTTCCTGTTTGTTCCACATCCTGGCGGAATTCCGGATAAACATCCTTTTTGAATGTGTACTTTAATATTTCTTATCTCCTTCAAAGCATTTGGGTTCAAGACTTTGTTTCCATCATCGTACGTTACGTTTTCCCACTTCTTCTCGAATTTTTCCATATTTTGAAATATCACTTGTTTTGTTGGAGTATCTGCCATTCTTTTTTCGCCGAGATCGGTTGGATCACGAAAAACAAGAGAGTAATCACGGGCAAGATGGGCGTGGTATTGTTTCCGTTTTGGGATAGAGGTGGTGAAGCGTTGTACTGCATGAAAAATGTCCAATTTTACTGGTACCCCTGGAAACACTGCTTCGAACTTTGTGGCCCATTTACAACAAGTGTCGGTATAAATTCCTTTCAGCTGTTTTTTCTGTTGTGAGAAACGCACGGCGAGTTGAGAAAATGTCTCACTAACCTCTTCAAACCGTTCTGTTTTTGTGAATTTCCATTGAACAGGTTGTCCTTTTTCGTTTCCAATAATAAAAAATCCCTTGTACCGTGTAATCCATTTACCATCGGATGATCTATGATAACCAATATTTGCAACAGATTTGTAAGTGTGATCGCAACTAATCCATTCTGCGGATAGCGATGAGAACATTTTGCGATATTTTTCTTCGTCCCTTTGAAAATCGGAAATTATGGCACCGGATAAAAGTTTTGTTCCGGCAAACGACCAGTTAAGTTCTAGGAGACCAGGCGCAGTTCCTCCAGAATTTGCTACACCAAGATTTCCAGCAATATGTCGATCAGCTACCATCCGTTTCATCATTCCGTTGTAAAACGTTTTATATCGCTGTTGCATTATATCTTCGATGCTTGTCAGGCTCAGTCCCTTATCCATAAGTTGTTCACATAACTGAAGCAAGCTCTTTGTCACCCCAGACCTGTGACTAGTTACAAAATTGACAAAAGCATCTGGAAGTTGTTTCACCAGATCTGGATCGCACGCAGTAATTTCTCGATGTCCGTTTCCACAGCGATACAATTTGCTTACAAGTAGAATGGGACTTGCAACGTCATGTATTACACGTGGTTGAAGACGTGAACTTTTCCCATTTTTCCATTGGCATGTATCGATGACCTTTTGTTGAAGACCATCTCTACTACAGAGTGGACATTGTAGTTTCATCGAGGCACCGTTACAAACTAATGGGAATTGATTAATTGGATCAAATAACAAATAAGGCAGCACAAAATATGCAGCCGGCAAAGGTATCGATGATGACGAAGATGTTGGTGTTTGTCGCTGCGTGATTTGTGGCTCTCTGAGCATTCCATTTTCCTGAATCTCTCTATTTGCTTCTTCACATACGCGAACTAAGAGGCTTCGTGTAACTTCATTGACTTCATAACTGGCAACAATGGTGATACAATGAATCAACAGAAAATATTGCCAACTAAACATCATGAGCGAGACGTACATATTTTTCACGATCAAGATCATTCACTTATGCCTCCGCTGGCCTTTGAGAAATTTGAAACAATACCGGCGATACGCGGTGCAAGGTGTCCTGTCACTTTTCCACTTGTGGGCCACCCATGGTGTTGATGGTATCGAACTTTTGCAATTTCAGACGACGGCAAGTTCTCTTTTTTTCTTTAGGGTTCAACTTCACCACTAGCACGACTTAGGCCCCGTTCAGACGCCGAACTTTTCATGAGTCGAACCAAATGCTTTAGGTTCTGCTCACGAAAGGTTCGACGTCTGAACCAATTAAGAACGGCTTAGTTTATGATACGGCTCGGCCGGACTTCACGCCTGGCTCATGCATGCGAGTACCAAATAATGCATCAACTTTCAAATTTCTAAATCGTTTTACGTTTCCCTCAATCTATAATCAAAAGGCGGATCAATAACGCTACTGACGCCTATATATAATAACGCTTCTAACTAACGCCTATAATGCCAATAACGCTACTAATGCCTATAACGCTACTAACGCCACTAAAGGCCTTTCTACACGATACGATTTGTCGTATATGATTGTGATCTTGGTGTATGTGATCAAATTGTACACGCGTGTCACGCCCATAACGCTACTAACGCCAATAACGCCAATAACGCCAATAACGCTACTTACTAACGCATATAACACCACTAACGCCAATAACGCATATAACGCTACTAACGCCAATAACGCTACTAACGCTACTAACGCATATAACGCTACTAACGCCACTAACGCCTATAACGCCACTAACGCCTATAACGCTACTAACGCCTATAACGCTACTAACGCTACTAACGCCTATAACGCTACTAACGCCTATAACGCCACTAACGCCTATAACGCTACTAACGCCTATAACGCCTATAATGCCACTAACGCCTATAACGCTACTAACGCCACTAACGCATATAACGCCTATAACGCTACTAACGCCAATAACGCTACTAACGCCTATAACACCTATAACGCTACTAACGCCTATAACGCTACTAACGCCTATAATGCCAATAACGTCACTAACGCTACTAACGCCTATAACGCTAATAACGCCAATAACGCCTATAACGCTACTAACGCTTATAACGCTACTAACGCATATAACGCCTATAACGCTACTAACGCCTATAACGCTACTAACGCCACTAACGCATATAACGCCACTAACGCATATAACGCTACTAACGCTACTAACGCATATAACGCCACTAACGCTACTAACGCTACTAACGCCACTAACTCTACTAACTCATATAACGCTACTAACGCCACTAACGCTACTAACGCCACTAACGCCTATAACGCTACTAACGCATATAACGCCTCTAACGCTACTAACGCACTAACGCTACAACGCATATAACGCCACTAACGCCACTAACGCCACTAACGCCACTAACGCATATAACGCTACTAACGCATATAACGCCACTAACGCCACTAACGCCTATAACGCTACTAACGCTTATAACGCCACTAACACCTATAACGCCTATAACGCCTATAACGCTACTAACGCCTATAACGCCACTAACGCCACTAACGCCTATAACGCTACTAACGCAACGCACTAACGCTACTAACGCATATAACGCCACTAACGCTACTAACGCCTATAACGCTACTAACGCCTATAACGCCACTAACGCATATAACGCCACTAACGCCTATAACACTACAAACGCCACTAACGCTACTAACGCTACTAACGCCATTAACGCTACTAACGCCACTAACGCCTATAACGCTACTAACGCCTATAACGCTACTAACGCTACTAACGCATATAACGCCACTAACGCCTATAACGCTACTAACGCCACTAACGCCTATAACGCCACTAACGCCTATAACGCTACTAACGCATATAACGCCACTAACGCCTATAACGCTACTAACGCCACTAACGCCTATAACGCCACTAACGCCTATAACGCTACTAACGCATATAACGCCATTATCGCTACTAACGCCACTAACGCCTATAACGCTACTAACGCCACTAACGCCAAAAACGCCACTAACGCCTATAACGCTACTAACGCCACTAACGCTACTAACGCATATAACGCCATTATCGCTACTAACGCCACTAACGCTACTAACGCATATAACGCTACTAACGCCACTAACGCATATAACGCCACTAACGCCACTAACGCCTATAACGCTACTAACGCCACTAACGCTACTAACGCCTATAACTCTACTAACGCCTATAACGCCTATAACGCTAATAACGCCACTAACGCTACTAACGCCTATAACGCTACTAACGCCACTAACGCCTATAACGCCACTAACGCCTATAACGCTACTAACGCATATAACGCCATTATCGCTACTAACGCCACTAACGCCTATAACGCTACTAACGCCACTAACGCTACTAACGCCACTAACGCTACTAACGCCAAAAACGCCACTAACGCCACTAACGCTACTAACGCATATAACGCCATTATCGCTACTAACGCCACTAACGCCACTAACGCTACTAACGCATATAACGCTACTAACGCCACTAACGCATATAACGCCACTAACGCCTATAACGCTACTAACGCCACTAACGCTACTAACGCCTATAACGCTACTAACGCCTATAACGCTACTAACGCCACTAACGCTACTAACGCCTATAACGCTACTAACGCCTATAACGCCACTAACGCCTATAACGCTACTAACGCCACTAACGCTACTAACGCATATAACGCCATTAACGCCACTAACGCTACTAACGCCTATATCGTCTATCGGCGCTACTAACATAGTACTGTGTAATGTGTGTATCCTACAGTATGACATTATACATTGAGATTACATGAAGTCTTACTACATTGGTGACTGCGTGTCATGGAATTATAACCCAAATTTTTCACTGACGCTATTTGATTGGTCAAGATAATCACGTGCGAAGTGTCAACCCTCTGGGTCACGTGCACAGTCACGTGTACGCATTTTTGAGCTTCATCACAAGGCGCGAGAGTTTGACTTTAACAGACTACAGAGGAGCTGTTTGGTTTTTTAAATAATTATTCGACGCTTTGGCGAGTTTATTTACCAAGAAACTAAAAGATGGATTCTATATCAACGGTAATTACGTTAGTTAGATTTATATGGAACAATAATTGATATTGTATTCAACTGCTGGTTCACGTTTTGCTTCCTGGCAACCAACCTTCCTTCGTTGTTTGAAGATTAAGACGTTCGTCTGCGAAAGAAGCTAGGATTCAATAGATATAGCATTCTGTAATCTGCCTGGCTTTGTAATTGTATAGATTTATTGTATTAACACGCGTTTTCATTTATCGTTAAGATATTTTGTTCTGAGCTGTTTGAATCTTTATCGATGTCAAGGAAGACGAGGTAATATGTCATGATAAAACCTTTGAATTTGCTTTGCTTTTGTATGGTCATCGCTCATTTCCCTCTACTTAACGTCGTAAGAACCTGTTAAGATTCTCCCTTGTAAGTTGTATGTTTATATGAGAGAGTATGTTACTTGTGCTTTTGATGGTTATAATTTCCATAAGTTGCTTAATTATTGATATGTTGCGAGCTTTCAAGATTTTTCACAACAGGTTTGAAATAATAGTTTTCTAGTGAAATAATAATTGAAGTAATGAGTATTTTATAATTGATTTTTTCAGATCTGTGTGCCTCAATTTACCTGATTGACCCTAGTTTTCTCACATGCCACAAATAGCACTGCTCCAGTCCAGCTGCCATTGACTGTTGATGGTTATTTACCTAGCTCTGCATTGGTTTCAGAAGTAAGTGAATGTTCTGAGTGTTTGTATTAAGTTTTTATAAAATAATTAGCCATATATATCCAGCTCTGCAGTTGGTTTCGGATGCAAGCATGCATGAGGTTATGTAAATGTATCAGTCAAATCCAACTGTACACATCCCCCTAGGACACTGCAGCCTGGGGAATTTGAACCCAAACCTTTGCTCGGGGGTCGGGCATTATAGATAATACTGCACAGTAATCTGAACCTCGTTCCCTTTGGGCAGCACCAAAAGGCAGCCTACAGTAGACAAATTTAGCAGAGTGACATACCTAGGTAAAGGGTTATTAACACCTGCCTTGTATAAAATAGTATTTATATAATAATTTGATATTTGAAAAGACTGAACATTGCTGTTGTTGCTTTCATGTTTTCCCCGGGCTGGGTAATTGGCACATATTTTTGGCCCACCGCAGGTCATTTGCACCTTGCATTTCATCCCCACTGCGGGGAATAAGCAGAATTTTTGAATGCCCGGGGGGAAAAATGTCAAATGCCCGGGGAATGGGTATGCTTGGATTTGACTGATACATAAACATGGGTATATGGTATTGTATTTGTATTTTCAGACAATTTTCTTAGCATTGTTCTATAAAAGAAATAGAAAATGGCCTGGGCACTCTAGTATATAACCTGCTGCAAACACTCTAGTGAATTTGTGAGAATTTGAAAGTATGCCATACTTAGATAAACACTCAGCTTAGTTCATGCAGCTCATGTTCTCGCAAACTTTAACATTCTACCAAACATACTCTTGTGTCTGCATCAGGTTGTATAAATACTAAATACAGGTACCATTTTCAGTTTATGGTCTTTTCATCTCCAGGCCTTTTGTCACTATATGTTGCATTGTTTCCATATATACAAATGGTCTACAAATGGTGTAGTTTAGTCTGTATGTAAAGGGAAAGCGTTAAAACAATTATCAAAATGGCAGTCTCTTGAGTCATTAAGTGTGTCCTGTCTGGCCCAAGCTGGTTTGTTTGAACACAATCGGTGGATGCTTTTTAATTTAAGGATAATCTTGACAAGATAAATTATCATGTGTATGGGACAAGAAAATATTTCTTATTTTAAGACTTATTTTCTTAAAACAGTTTTTTTTTCTTAAAACAAGAATTTTATTTTTTGCAGTGTGGACAATAAATTCAAGGTATAACCAAGATATTTTATATTTAGAATATGTTGGCAAACTTCTTTGGTAAGTAAGTAAAATCTTTATTTCAAGAGGGTAACACTAAATAGCTATAAAGCTAACAAACTTGTGGCCCTCAATTACAAATACAATTAAGAATACAAAAAATACAAGAAAATAAGAATAAAGATATTATACAGGATAAAATTATGTCGTGAATGGCCTCGTAAAAATGTATTCACAACACGTCACAAAATAGGTTTGGTTTATCCGTTTAATCACACTCACATTGAAAATTACTCTCTCACTCTCTCTTATTTTCTTTGCTCACACTCGCTCTCAAGTTTTTACTCTCCTATATTTAGCTATCACATGTACTTGTATTATCCCATTAATAATTATAATCTTGCATACCACACATTCTCTGCTATTACCGACACACTCCCCCATATATCTCCGGCGGAGATATATGTTCTCAATAAATTTGCCATGCATTTCAATCAACCTAAAATTAGAGGTCAACCGATCATCGGATCGGACATCGGATTTTGCCGATATTTTGCAACATCAGCAAATCATCGGATCGGTAAAATATCACTCCGTGGCCGATGTTTTTGCCGATGTTAAGTTTCTAAATTTTGTCATTTATAAAAAGACAAAAGCTAAAAGACTGCATGACTTAATTTCCATCTCCTGCTGGGAATTGTGTGAACCTGTTTATTTAGAAAGATAAGGTGCGATTGACGAAAGTCAGACCGGAAATTTCAGAGAGCGACTTGTGAAAACATTTTTGGCGGCAATTGATAAAAGGAGAATAGTGCGAATAGTCGACGAATAGTGCGAATAGTCGGCGAATAGTCGACGAATAGTGCGAATAGTACGCGAATAGTTGGGCAAATACGGCATGTTGTAAAACATGGACTGATAAAACTAGGCATTCTCCTTTTATCAGTTGCCAAATAACAAGTCAACAAAAAACACGCAAAATTACAAACGACCAAAACAGCGTATTTTTTATTTAGTTTGTTTACATTTACCATAACAGGATATAGCGATTAATCTGGGACAAACGGCCCCATGCAGTAATCTCTAAAAACATCGGATCAGACATCGGCCGATGTTGTAAAAGAAACATCGGCCATCGGATCGGCAAGCAAAATCCATTTCGGTTGACCTCTACCTAAAATCAACTATGACTTAGTAAATATAAAGTTAACAACAACGAAATGTTCATAAAATGTTCTCAGTTTATAAATGTTTCCGAGTATTTTTTTCAGAATAGAATAGTTATAAATCGTTCTCCGCAATATCCTGGATGCGCTTGCGCGCTGCAACAGCTGCATCTCGTTGAGGTCTAAATGTTTCTGCTTCGACATTCAACTGGCTTGGCCCTGCTGGGGGTAGCCTGTCACACGACAGTTCCAGTGGGTACGGATGTTGGACTGCACGTTCGATATATGATTTTCCAGCACGAAGCCGGGCTCCTCTCACTGCTTTGTCCTTTCCCACGATCAGCGCTTCTACTATCCCAAGGGACCACTTTCCCCGGTTCTTCTCTTCGGATTTAATGATAACTATATCACCAACTTTGGGTGAAGTTCCAACTCCAACTTTACCACGGTGTCGCTCGTGAAGTCCTCGTAAGTACTCACGCGTCCACCGACTCCACATGGCCTCCTTGCACTTCAACAACCTCTTTGCCCGTTTACGAAGGTCGTTGCTCTCTATGCGGCTAGGATCCATCTCTGGGAGGACGTTGCTGTTCGCGAAAAGCATGGAATTTGGGGTCAGCACCGGAAACTGGACGTCGTCCTCCACGTAGTTTAAAGGTCGGTTATTGAGGGTAACCTCAATGTCAAAAAGTACCTCTTGCAATTCCTTCCAAGACAGCATTCCGTTTCCGATTGTCTTGTTTAGGGCAGACTTTACAAGACCAATCATTCGCTCAAATTGTCCGCCCCACCAAGGAGCGCGGTTTAGGTTAAACTGCCAGTGCACTTGATTGACGGACAGGTAATTCTGCATTCTCTCATCTCGTACCACTCTTCGTAACCACTTCGCCGCTCCCACGAAGGTACGACCGTTGTCGGAGTAGATTCGGTTTGGTCTTCCCCGAAGTGTAATGAAACCCTTGAGGCTGTGTAGACATTCGCTCGTTTCCAAATTTGGTAAAAGATCCATATAGATACCTCTGGTCAAAGTGCAGGCGTACAAGAGTATGTACGCCTTCCTCTCACGTTTTCTTCCATCCCGGTATCGCACTGGCCCAGTGTAATCGATTCCGATTACCTGGAAAGGATTTACACCCTGTGTCCGAGTAGTCGGCAGGTCTGCCGGTGGTGGAGCTGCATACGCTAAAGCTTGATGTCGCTTGCACCCGTGATAGCCACCACGCACTTTCTTTACCAGTCTTCTCAGCCGAGGGATCCAATACCTGCTTCGTACTTTGGTCATCGTCAGACCCGTTCCCCCGTGCAGAGTTTGCAGATGTGCCTCCTCCACGATGCGACGAGAGAACAGATGAGTGTCCGGTAAGTACACCGGATACTCCCCCTGTACTCTACCTCGACACTCCAAAACTCCCTCTTGGTTTGGCTGTAAGTTAAGTGCCACACGGTCTTCTAGATCGCAATTCTCCTGAGCATGCTTTACCCAAAAAAGTCTCTGGCGTTCTGTTTCTTCCGTAGCGAGGTCCGGATTTCTTAGGATTTCCCCGACTAGGAAGAGAGTTGTTTATAAATCTTCTCATCCATGCAACCACACGCACTGCTTTCGGCAGTCGATACCTTTGCAACACGTCGAAATTCTCGTTGGTATCATCCACGGCGACTGTTAAAACACCACGTATCACTTTCGCCTCCGCTCTACTCGCTTGCGACGATTCAGGTACGATATCGGCTGGCCAATTCTCCGGATTTGAGAGCCACTCGGGTCCATTCCACCACAACTTGGCCTCTTTTAGGTTTCCTCCTCGGCTTGCAAGGTCTGCTGGGTTGCTTCCCGTGGGGACATGTCGTCACGCCCATGTGACTGTTGATCTTGTGTACACGGTTGATCACGAACTGTTTGTATTCGACTTGACCTTTGATCCAGTACAACGCCACTGTACTATCCAACCAACAATATGTTTGGTGTACAGGAAAACCTTGCACGGCAGCTCGCACGTTGGTAGCAAGGTTAATGGCCATGTGCCCAGCCACTAGCTCGAGATGAGGAATCGTCTGTCCCTTTTTAGACAGTCTGGATCTCGCAGCAACTAGACCCTGATTGGTTCCTTGTGGTTGCTGAATGACTGCGTACATACAGGCTGCTACCCCGTCCGCACTCGCATTCCCAAAGGCGTGTAGATCAATGCTCTGTATCTCCTCTCGATGGACTGTCAGCGACCTGGGGACCTCCACTTTCTTTGGAAGAGTACCTTCCCACTTGCTCCACTTTTTCACCAAGGTTTCCGGTATTGGCACGTCCCAGGCAATCTTTTCGTCACACACAGCCCGATAAATTATCTTGCCACTGAGGGTAATGGGTGAAACTAACCCCAATGGATCATAGATCTTGGCTAACTTTGCTAGAACTCCTCGCTTCGTCATCACTGTGTTTTCTTCTGGCTCGTTCTGTGTTCTTAACTTGTGTTTTAATTAAATATTTTATCGTTTTTAAGGACTTTTGTGTTTTGGCATTATATTTTATTATTTTTGGAGACACCTTTTAAGGAAATACCATGGTTTTGCTCCATTTCAGAGCTGATGTCAGCATACCTAAGAACACTGTTGTACAGTGAAACACTGAAACCGACATGGACAGCCAAGGCTCACAGCCACTTTCTTTGGCTGTTCGTCCCTATCTAACCTAACCTGTCTGGTTTTGAGTATCCTGTGCACAATACCGGAGGGTTACCGGATGTGCACAGGCTAGGTTTTGAGGCGCCAGATACCCCCTTTATCTCAATCCAACCAGACATTGTCTGATTAGAAGAAGCTTTATCATACCATATGGGACATTTCATGGACATAGAGGAGCTCATCTCTACATCATCTTGGTCATCCTAACTAACTTACACTATGCCGCCTATCTAACCTGAGTTGTCTGGTTTTGTGGCATTAGCTAATACTTCCCCTTTACCTCTATCCAACCAGATTAGAAGAAGCTTTATCTGATTAGAAGAAGCTTTATCAGACCATATGTGACATTTCATGGACACATCATCCATCTAACTCACAATAACATCATACCGGTATCTCAATAAAGAGGACCCAATCTGTATACAAGCACACTAAAATAGTAACTGAAACTTTGTCAAACTTAAAAATAGGTATGCTTGGTGTACTTTGACATACATGTACCTACTACCTACTCATCCAGTAATGTGTATGTATTAAGGTATTTGATGTGCCCACTAACTGGTATAAGCAAGTGTACCCTGCAGGTAAACTCCTGATTTTTTGGTCATGTCATCATGTCCATGTTTTCATTGTTGATAAAAAAATGATAGAACCTTAATTAATTATAATATTATGTGAGGGACATAATTTGCAGACAATTAAGAAGAATAGGAGATTTATTCATTATTTGTCAACATCATTATTTAACTGGTACAGCTGGTGTGCAAAAGAGGAGTTTTTTTTGTTGACCTAACAGTTGATTTTGAAGTGAAGGTTCCATATACATTACTGTTTGCCACCACATGATTGGAAATGTTTGGTCATTTGGTGCTGTTAACTTTGAATGAAATTTTATTTGAAAAAATAACAAACTATTGTTGTGCATAAAATATTTATTGCAATAATACAAAATTAATTACATTAAAATGACTGAATCAACTAAATGTCTAAATCAGTTCAGTTATCCTACTATCAGCTGAAAATGTATCATATAACCCACTCAACCAAAGGTCCTATTTCCTGATGAATTGCCATCAGTGCCATTTTATTTGCTACCACGGTGTTCCTTGTATAATCTTTTAACTTACGCACGGCTGAGAAAGAACGTTCACACTAACAAGATGTGACAGGTAGAGATGAAAGAATCAAAGCTAACAGCTTTTAGTGTTGAAGCAACACTATTGGGATGTGAACCTTTATAATTTACCCAATATGTCTGCCACAATTCCAACTCACCTTAGGCTAGAGGGTTTGCAAGATTGTCTTCATAAAAATTAGAGTTTTTTTAAATGTCTGCTTCCAACTAATAATACCAGTATTGCCTATCAAGGATATCATTTAATCATTTTGCTCGGTATAATAGTAATACTCAACCCATACAGTAGATGTCATTAACATCAGGTCCTGTCAAGAGAATTATCACCTACCAGGGCCAAAGAAACAGAACTGTACAAGCAATTTCCAGATGCTTCAGATCAATAAGACAGATACAACACTAAAGTCAAAACTCAAATATCCAATGGCCAAAAAAATAGAAATAAACACTACATATGTTCGAATATTAAATATAATACTATATTATGAATTATTCATCTTATACTGATAGCCAGTCAATTTAAATAATTAACGGCTCACAAGTAATGAGAAAGTAGATCGGATAGTATCCAGTATCCACTCACCTAAGCTTTTACTGAGGAATATATGGCTCGGCGTCGTCGATACCAACCTGCGTCAGCCGTCAGAAACTCTTGATCCGTGAGAAAGCACAAGACTAGACTCATAGTTGTCATTCTGTAGAGTGTTATCTACAAGTTCCGTGACATCCGCAGAAGCGATGATCGAAACCGAACTCAGTCTCAAGCAAAAGTTTGAAGTTACTGCCATAGTTTGTTCATCAGTTCAATGCCTTGTGGATTTTTGGACGGGTCTACGTCGAACTAAATGACCTTTCTAGCCAATCAAAAGCCAAGATTTCGACGGGGTCTTGACCAAATTCTGACTACCCTCTATTGTCTTTGTCCAATCAGTGCTGGTTATTTCGACGTTGACGGCCATTTTGACGTACTGAAATTATACACATTTGTAAATGGTTTCCCTCTCTATCTCTATGCTATGGTCTCTTTGAAGAAGGCTACATGAAGTACAAATTATTGCGTCCCAGCGTCCTCTGGCCAAAGACTGAATCCTTCGAAAACGATAATTTTCGAAAATTTCAAAAACATATTTCCAAAAATTTAAAGTTCAAGTGTAATTTTCAAAAATGTCAAATTTGAAATAAAATGGGATTTTGAAAACAAATTAATTCATGAATAAATTAGTCTGGGATTTTTGTCTCCGTCGCTTGACGTGTTTGACGTACGCTAAATCCGCCCCTGGTGGAAATCACTGTAGATTAGTTCCTCAAATCCAAGTCAGATGTTTGTAGTATGTAATAGACAAACACCGAGAACGAGGGATTTATGCGGCATTGTATATCGCATAAATCCCAACGTTCGATGTGTTTATCTGACTTATTATTTCATTGAGGAGATTTCCAACAAAGTTTTGTCGATTTTGTCCACCTTGGACAAAGATTTTCTTATTAGTATTCATAGGGATGTATGGCGCATACATCCCGCGGTACATCAAAGGAAACCGAGTCAATGTAACTGGATCATACATTAGCATAAATAGATGTGGTGCCAAAGGTTGACGTGATGGTGTATTCACAGTAAATAAAAAACATGTCTTTTTTAGTTTCTTTGTTTGTATGAATTAGCATTGCTGTTGAGACAAACTGTTCATTATTATTTTGTTGCTGCAGTATGTGAACTCACACCAATATACACCTAAAATAGATCGAAGGAAAACTGTATTCACAAACAAAACAATTTGATATCATGATATCCATGTATTAAGCGCATGACAATTGTGATGCTGTGATGGCAAGAAATCGCAGATACCTCGCAGTCTGGTTGACACTGAGCCATATTTCTATTTGGTGAGCGTTTAACAAGAAAAATTTAGTACACTATTACATTGAGTCGGTTTCCTTTGATGTACCGCGGGATGTATGCGAGCTGGACAAAATTTTATCCAAGCTGGACAAAATTTTTTGGAAACCTCCTCAATGTAACAATAAGTCAGATAAACACCTCGAACGTTGGGTTGTATGCGATATACAGCCCTTCGGACGCTCCGTACGCGTCCTTGGAGCTGTATGCCGCATACATCCCTCGTTCCCAGTTATCTATTACTCATTTCATGATTGAGTCTGTTTTCTTTGATGTACCGCAGGATGTAAATAGCATACAGCCCAATGAATACTAATTGGATAAGAAATGAAGAAAAAACTAGGAAAATCTTTGTGGAAACCTCAATGTAACAATAAGTCAGATAAACACCTCGAACGTTGGGATGTATGCGATATACAGCCCTCGGACGTTATGCATCCCTCGTTCCCAGTTTTCTACACTGCACGAAAAAATTGATTTACGACAGCAGTAAATACTAGGTAAATATATCGTGATTATAAGTTCATGATTGAGTCGGTTTTCTTTGATGTACCGCGGGCTTTATCTAGCATAAAGACCATGAATACTAATTAGATAAGAAATGAAGGAAAAACTAGGGAAACCTTTGTCCAAGGTGGATAAAATGGACAAAACTTTGTTGGAAAACCTCCTCAATCATGAACTAAATCAGTTAGATCCCTCGAATGTCGGGTTTTATGCTATATCAAGCCCTCGAACGCTGCGCGTCCTCGGGTCTTTATATATACATAAAGCCCTCCTTCTTGGGATCTATAACTCTTACATACCGTATTTAGTCAGATTTGCTCAAAATCGGATATGGTGTTTCCATTGGATTTACTTCGCTGGTAAACGAGGTGAATACCGTTTTTACGCCAAATTTAACACCAAGAGCAAATCCAAACGAAATATAGACATTTGTCATCAATTTACTTCACAGCAAATGATAAAGTAAAAACCATATTTGCCCTCATTTAGGGAAATGATAAATATTGTTATGTTTGCCTTTATTCGCAAATGTAGTGAAAATTAAGTAAATATATAAAAATAGCGTAAATACTTTATTTACTTATATTTGCTCACGAATCGTATTTGTTTGCGTTGCTAGTAAACGAGGAGCAAGCGCAAATCCAAACCAAATATAGACATTTATTATGAATTAATATAATATACTTGATATACAGTAATATACCTGTATGATATAATATAATGTAACATAATGTAATCTAGTATCATATACAAAATAATCTATTCTGGAGTCAGTTGTTTGAGGTTAAATTAAACTATTTTTTAACTACCTCTTGTCAATTTTAAATTTTGCACTAGTGACCAACAATACACATTTCCTAAATTTGCTTCAATATGCACAGGCAATGGCTCGGGGTTAGGTTTGGTAAGACAAAATCACCTCCACTCGGAGCCATTGTTGTGTGGGCATCAGAGCAAATCCACTCTGACATTGAATTTGTTGCTGGTCAAATAATAAAAATCCAGGTGCAGCCTGTAAAGCCCACTTTCATAGAAATGAAAGGTTTAACAGTAGTAGTACCAAAAAACCCAGAAAGGCATAAAGACTCAAAAAGGCATAGGTAATAAAACAGTTAAAAAGTTTAGTATAGTTTTTAAACAACTGACACCAAATTCCTTTCATGCACTGTGTGCACTGCAGAACCAATTTTCTTAATGTTAAAAATATTAAAGCACATGTAAGTTCAATGTTTTTTGCAAATTTATCACTGCCTGACAGCCCATGCAGGGTGGCTTGTAATCAATGTGGAATTGCCAATCACATTTTTTTCTTAGTCTTCGTTTCTGTAAAAAAATAGTAATTAATACAGTAAGAGTCAATAAATATAGAAAAACAAAAGCAGTACAGTATAGTTATAGCACTGTTGGTTGACTTAAGGTGGCTCGATAGTTAAATCATGAGAATTTGCATTATTTTTACATTGAAAATTTTATAATGCAGATCTGAGCTTCATTCTAGTTCATTGCATAGCTCTAGTGGGGGTCTTGATTATTGAATTACTTGTAGCATTTGCATATCCTGAGAAATTGTGAAAATTGTATAAGTGGCAGGTTTTATGCAAATTAGGTTTCGGGGATTTATTGGAAACACAATTTCTACATTCAGGTTAAATTGTTGGTATAACAATTTTCAACAATCAAGACTACCATAGAAGTTGCAAAATATTGCAAAATATTCTATGTGAAAATAATGCAATTTCTCACAATTTAGACTATCGAATCACATTAAGGGTGTTCGGACGTATTTCGATGTGTAGACCTTATATCCGTTGCTAAGGAAACTTAGAATTGTCAAAATTTGCCATAGAATTTCACAGTTTTAAGAAGCCATCAAGACAGTGTGTATGTGGCAGGGGCGGATTTAGAGTACGTCAAACACGTCAAGCGACGGAGACAAAAATCCCACACTAATTTATTCATGAATGAAAGGATTCAGTCTGAAAGGATTCAGTCTTTGGCCAGAGGACGCTGGGTCGCAAGAATTTGTACTTCATGTAGCCTTCTTCAAAGAGACCATAGCATAGGGTTAGAGAGGGAAACCATTTACAAATGTGTATAATTTCAGTACGTCAAAATGGCCGTCTACGTCGAAATAACGAGCACTGATTGGACAAAGACAATAGAGGGTAGTCAGAATTTGGTCAAGACCCCGTCGAAATCTTGGCTTTTGATTGGCTAGAAAGGTCATTTGGATTTTTGGACGTACAGGTCTACGTCGAACTACAAGGCATTGAACTGATGAACAAACTATGGCAGTAACTTCAAACTTTTGCAGTAACTTCAAACTTTTGCTTGAGACTGAGTTCGGTTTCGATCATCGCTTCTACGGATGTCACAGAACTTGTAGATAACACTCTACAGAATGACAACGATGAGTCCAGTCTTGTGCTTTCTCACAGATCAACAGTTTCTGACGGCTGACGCAGGTTGGTATCGACGACGCCGAGCCATATATTCCTCAGTAAAAGCTGGGAAGAAACATTTTTTTGCTTTAAGACTATTAGGTGAGTGGATACTGGATTTTCTCATTACTTGTGAGCCGTGAATTATTTAAATTGACTGGCTATCAGTATAAGATGAATAATTCATAATATAGTATTATATTTAATATTCGAACATATGTAGTGTTTATTTCTATTTTTTTGGCCATTGGATATTTGAGTTTTGACTTTAGTGTTGTATCTGTCTTATTGATCTGAAGCATCTGGAAATTCCTTGTACAGTTCTGTTTCTTTGGCCCTGGTAGGTGATAATTCTCTTGACAGGACCTGATGTTAATGACATCTACTGTATGGGTTGAGTATTACTATTGTACCGAGCAAAATGATTAAATGATATCCTTGATAGGCAATACTGGTATTATTAGTTGGAAGCAGACATTTAAAAAAACTCTAATTTTTATGAAGACAATCTTGCAAACCCTCTAGCCTAAGGTGAGTTGGAATTTTGGCAGACATATTTGGTAAATTATAAAGGTTCACATCCCAATAGTGTTGCTTCAACACTAAAAGCTGTTAGCTTTGATTCTTTCATCTCTACCTGTCATATTATGTCCCTCACATAATATTATAATTAATTAAGGTTCTATCATTTTTTTATCAACAATCAAAACATGGACATGATGACATGACCAAAAAATCAGGAGTTTACATGCAGGGTACACGTGCTTATACCAGTTAGTGGGCACATCAAATACCTTAATACATACACATTACTGGAGGAGTAGGTAGTAGGTACATGTATGTCAAAGTACGCCAAGCATACCTATTTTTAAGTTCGACAAAGTTTCAGTTACTATTTTAGTGTGCTTGTATACAGATTGGGTCCTCTTTATTGAGATACCGGTATAATGTTATTGTGAGTTAGATGGATGATGTGTCCATGAAATGTCACATATGGTCTGATAAAGCTTCTTCTAATCAGATAAAGCTTCTTCTAATCTGGTTGGATAGAGGTAAAGGGGAAGTATTAGCTGATGCCACAAAACCAGACAACTCAGGTTAGATAGGCGGCATAGTGTAAGTTAGTTAGGATGACCAAGATGATGTAGAGATGAGCTCCTCTATGTCCATGAAATGTCCCATATGGTATGATAAAGCTTCTTCTAATCAGACAATGTGTGGTTGGATTGAGATAAAGGGGGTATCTGGTGCCTCAAAACCTAGCCTGTGCACATCCGGTAACCCTCCGGTATTGTGCACAGGATACTCAAAACCAGACAGGTTAGGTTAGATAGGGACGAACAGCCAAAGAAAGTGGCTGTGAGCCTTGGCTGTCCATGTCGGTTTCAGTGTTTCACTGTACAACAGTGTTCTTAGGTATGCTGACATCAGCTCTGAAATGAATCATAACCATGGTATTTCCTTAAAAGGTGTCTCCAAAAATAATAAAATATAATGCCAAAACACAAAAGCCCTTAAAAACGATAAAATATTTAATTAAAACACAAGTTAGAACTATTAGATTTTTGCTGAATAGTTTTTCACAATGCAGGAAATGCCATTTCAGACAAGCAAATTTTAAACATTTTTCGGGGGGCATGCCCCCGTACCCTTCTACAAATGCGGTCAGTTTTGACGTAGTTCAAAAATTTCCTAAATACGCCCCTGATAAAAAGCCACTTATGGTTTCTAGTAGGCCCCTAGCCATAACAAATTATATCAATCAATCAATGTAAATAAGTAAATAAATAAATTATATGGGCGAAAAAAAATTCGAATAAAGAGTTGCATATTGAAAACCATTTTGGGTATTTTATCTCCACCTATAGATTTAACAATCATAAGAGCTCCCTTACACGATATGGGGAAAGGTAAACGGGGTATGCCGGGTGAACATTTGTATGCACACTTTCATGGTGATGCATGGCCAGTAGGCCACTCTGGTTTAAAGTGCCACTACGATCAAATTTTCACCTATCGATATTTTTACGTAGCTATTTATAAAGCAGAGCTTCTAAATATTACTCGGTCGAAACCGTTTTGCGATTCGACGATGGCAAGTATTTTTTTCTTACTCTGAATCTGGAGTTGTTATGTCCGCCATTAATCGTTCATGTTCTTGACCAGCGTAACGAAGTGACGTCAGATTCTCAACGCGAAGACTCCACGTGGCTAATTCTTCAGTAAATCAAGGTCGGTTTTTCAAATTCTTCATCTGAAAGGCTGAACATTTCATCTACTTCTCGAAAAAACAAGAAAACAAATAACCTCGACCGAAATTCAGGCGTAGCATTGAGAATCTGACGTCACAAACAATATTACCTTTTGAAATTGCGGGCTCACTTGGAACACGTTTTTAGTAATGGTGGCGTAAATAATAGTGATTTCAGAGCTCAAAATACTTACTTCAAAATACCATTTTTTAGTTTTTTTTACATCGATGATCACTTTCGACCCTGAAATACTATTCTATGCTAAAGAAAATCTAAAAGACGGAGGTGAATTTTCATCGTAGTGGCACTTTAATTGATTTGGAGGTTATGGTAATTGATATTACTGATTTGTCATGTCCTACACAAAGGGTGGGATTTGGGGCAATTAGATTGGATACGTTTTGTCCTCGGGGACTAAATCTTAGAGACTTCTTGTATTACTTATTGTTAATTTATTATTTTAATTTATGTAAATTGTGTGACTTTTCTATACAGGGTGTATCAAAAATCCACTTTGTTTTTATTAGCACAAAAGATTTTAGGCCTCTGCGAATTTAACTGTTGTTGATACTTGTAAACTAAACAACTTTCCATTAAATAAATGCATAAATTTCGATTCAATTCTGCTTTACGTGCCCGAGTTTGTAGTAATTAGACAGTTATGCCCCTGGAATACGATTACAAGCTATTTTAAATTCCCATGGGCGAAAATCTTTTGTGTTTAAGAACACAGTGGATTTCTTGGGAAATTCCGAGGTTGCGCTTTTTTTATACACCCTGTATAAGGACGCCCTTTCTTGACTTTGCGGTTTTCTGAAGAAGGGGCAGTGCCCCGAAACGTTAAGACGTACAGCTGAAATATTTGATTAAAATTGTTTTTTGTTTGAGCACATGGTTGAAGGTTGGCTGTTTGATGAATTATATATATATATATATATATATATATATAATATATATATATATATATATATATTTATTATTATTATTATTATTATTATTATTATTATTATTATTATTATTATTCATGTGTAAGGGATTGGCACTAGCTCTTAACCAATCAGATTGCAGTAAGTATTTGAATTGACCAATCAGAGAAGAGTTGACATGTTGTGTTTCAGGGAGGTGTCCCAAAATACAGCCAGCTGTGGAGGTTATCCTAATAGGTTATCCGTAATCAGGGGGTCAATTCAAATAATACTTATATTGCAATTTGATCAGTTTGAGAGCGAAGTGCCAATCCCTTACACATGAAGAGGATGATGGTTGGTAGTTGGTTGTCCTTTTCGTCGGGAAGGAAACATGGCCGGCGCGCACAGTGAAGACCAAAAAATAAAACAATATATATTTGAAAAAATAAAATAAAAAAGACATATGTGAATTAGTAGTAGTAGTAACAAAAAACATGAATTGTGATATTGGAATAAAAAAAAGTATTTTAAAATAAAAATATAAAAATGGTTGAAATATTTTTAAAAAAGAACATGTTGAATTGTATTTTATAAAGAAAAAAGGAATTGTGGTTTATGTAAAAAAGTATTTAAAAAAAATAAGAAATGAGTGCGCGCGACGGAGATGTTACCTCAACGACGACCAGAGCTAGAATGAGGTGTAAGGTGATATACCGGAAGTAAATAGGGTATTATTTTTTTGGAAAAAGGTTTTGGGAAAAAGTGGAAGTAAATAGTGTATTTTTTTGTATTTCTTTTTCAAACAAATTGTGTTTACAGTTAGTATATATAGCGCATTGAATTATGATTTGAATAAGTGCTGTCGCATATGCTAGATGGGGTTAGAGAGCAGTGATGGAACAGGAACAGAAAATTTAGTCGCAGAATTTTCGTGTTTCATATAATTGATGATCAGACAAATACTGGTCATCAATTATATGAAACACTAAAAATCTGTTACTAAATATTCTGTTCCTGTTCCATCACAGCTCTTTAACTCCATCTAGCAAAAGACGTCAGTACTTGCTCGTTTAGTACGTTTAGTACGTTTTTTTTGGGGGGGAAGACACAATTAAGATTTTTGGGTGGTTTTTTTTTTTTTTAAATGATATTTATTTTTATTTTTATAGGGTGGGAATTGGTCCTAGTGTGTGGAAATGGGAAGAATAACCCATTCTTCCCAAATTTATTACTAGAGGGTTGTTATGTGTTTATTTTAAAAAATATAGAGGTAGATCCAGTAACGCAATGTACAAGCACTTTCGATATATTGTGTGTGCTTTTGTATATATTTTTGTCTTAAAAAAGTAAAAATAAAAACAAAAAATAAAAATACTCCTGTGAAACTAGGTGTTACTTTAGCTACAATCAGTGACAAAAAAACCTGGGACACATCAAATGAATCGATTTTTTTACCAAAATGTTTTAACTTTACCCCTTGAACCCCCTCCCCCCTTTTCAATGTTGTTATTAATCGGTTGAGAAACAAACAGCAATGGTACGATGAAATAGAAATGTGTTTTTCTTTATCCAACATTGAATAGGGGGCAAGGGGGAGTAATGAATATTTTCAGTGAAGTGTCCCAATAATAATGTCACTGATTGTAGCTCTTTCACCACATGCTAACATCCAAACACCCATAACGTACAACAATCGATCGATCTGGCGGTGAGCTAAATGTCTCTATGGACTAGTCCCACCTGACATCAACCTCTTTTTTAGAGAGGAAGTCTAAACCAGTCGCGATTTACAAGAGTACTGCGGGTTGAATGCGCACCAATGCTGGTTAGTAATAAATACTACAGCTCATTGGAGGGTTCAAGCGCTTCGCACTTTTTGAGAGTACGACTTTCAAGCGAGCATACACACATAGTAGTAGGAGCAAAACAAACAAAAAAAAGTAATTATTTTTTTAAAAATATAAAAAGTAAAAATGATTTTTTTTAAAAAAAATGTAAAAGTTACTTGCAAAAGTATTTTATATAAAAAAAATAAAGACAGAGAGAGCAAGAGAGAGAGATGTGTCCTCGATGAACACCAGAAGTGAAGTGAAGTGGGTGTGGTTATTTCGCCTGTAAAATAGATTTTTTGTTTTTTATTTTATAAATAAAATAAAAACCGGAAGTCAACAGCGGATGAGATACATATACAAGAGAGGGTCGTCAAGGGTTTTAAAGAGTAGCATGTTTAAGGATTGTGAATATTAATAGAACTCGTGTAAATATTCAATGGTAAGAATATGAATTTGTATGATTTTTTAGTATTTATTAAACTTTTTTCAAGTTTTTTCTGAAGTATTATGAATAGTATTGTAATGATCGTATTTTTATTTGATTTTTTAGATGAAAAATCAAGCTAAGAGAAAAAGCACTTTTAATTTTACCACTCGACCCATTTTGGAAAGACGTGTGAAAAAAAGAAAAGTGGAAGAAAAAAACATTTCTTTTTTATATATTTTAAAAGTTGTATCGTATTTTCAACGCTTTAGAAATCCACAGATTGGTTTTATCTATTGGATGTTTGGACTTTTGAATTACTATTGTGGTGAAATAATTGGTTGTTTACAGATTGAAACAGATGTTTATGCAAAATTTTATACGGGATTTTGTTTGTTACGATTAAACGATCCAGACGTAAAAGACATGAAACTTTATAAATGTTGGACCATTGAACAAGGAGGAAAATCAAAATACATTGTTCCATATATTGACAGTAGTGAAAAATATGTTTTACATAGATGTTCAGCTCCTCACGGGTTCATATTATCAAAGAACCCTTGTTTATTATCTTCATTATTTAGTTTAGATAATATCTACTTAGATAGTTTATATATTACTGTTACAAGACCGCAACATTTTTATAATGATAATTATCATTTTATGTCCCCTATTGTTTCACCTTCACAGGAAGTGAATCGTTTACCGATTCCCTTTGGGGTGGGTAGAAAATTTATATTTCACATGCTTTATAAAATAGCTAGAGATGTTGACTTCCCCATTTTAATTGATATTTCGCTTTATTTATTAACTTGTAGCGCCTTTTTATTAGCGTGTCTAGCTAATAATTCTCTAACGTTTAGATATAATATATTTTGCATAGCAGCATGTTTTATTTTTTATTGTCCAAAACATAACCCCCATGGTAGAATTGAAAATAATAATTTAACAGATATTGATCTTAATCGCGTTTTATATAATTTTGATGCTTCTCATACTGCTTATATTGTTAATCAGCGTTGTAAGTATAAAAATTGCAAGCACAAATCCACTTTTTTTAAGTCTAACCCTGTAAATTATTATATTTTTAATACCCAAATATTGAGATGTGAAAATTTTTTCGAAATACTATCTTCTAAAACGCAAATAATACATTCATTCCCTGTAACTATAGATAATTCAACTGATAACTTTTGAATATATTATGACAACTATGGGTTAGAATTATTAGATTATAATTTATTAACACCATATTTTAAAATATATTTTGATCAAGTTGATATACAAGAATATCTAGTAGATTATCTGATGACCTATTTACAAACACATAATTATCTTTTTGATTTTAGAAATTTTAAAATAAAATTACATGATGTTGTGACATTATAGTAAATAATATTGTAATAAAAGTGTAAAAATAAAAAGGAAATGTAAATAAAGGATTTTCTGAAGTTTTAAAATCTGTAATTGTTAATCTTGTCCAATATTGAATTAGTTCAATTTCTTTTTCTCCAACATATTTTCCATCGAAAAAAAAATGAATTAAACAATAAAACGCGATTATATGTCCTGTTTCATAACGTTCCATTTGTTTATAAACCAATTCCATTTGTTGACTATCGATTTGTAAAATAATGTTTTTCAACATATTGTCTTGATTTGTAATACATTTTTGTATTAAGGGTTTCAATTTTTTGTATTTAATATTGTTTCTTGCAAGTTCTTCGAGAATGATATCCATTTTTATTTGGAAGTAAAAAACAAATTTCACTCACACACACACATATATATATATATATATATACAAAACCGTTTATTTTCTATACATTTTTTTAAAATTCTTTTTTTTAAAAATACGTTCATTACGTGTTTTTTCTATTTTCTTAAATATTTTCCGATAGTTTCTTTCTAATAATCTAATTCCTATTCTATTATTTTTATATACATTAAATTTTCTTATTATTCTATCTTTTTCTCTAAACATAAATTTTAATTGTCTATATGAATCTAAATCTCTAACAATGATATCATTATCCTCATCACTATTAATATTTATATACGCTACTGTTTCAACACCTGTTAACTTGTGTTTTTTTAATATATTTTTTAAATTGTTTGATCCTATCTGGTTCTTCTTCATCTTCAATACCCATTACCTGCTGCATAGGTGGTGGGGGTGGCGGAGATAAATGTATAGCATTTGTTGGTAATGAGGTAGGAAAAGATGAGATTAAGTGTTGCATCAATAGATTGTCAGGAATTAAATGATCAAAGTCAAGGGTGTTTGATAAATCAAATAATGTTGACGCTTCTTGTATTGTGATGAAGTTTTCGCTTGGTGTTTGTAATGGGAGCACGTTTTCTTCGGAGATATTTATCGCCGGTAAGACTTCGCCGGGGGACGTTTCGGGAATATTTATCGCCGGTACTTGTAAGACATCGTCGACAATATGCTTTTGGGTAGGAGGAGGATGAGGTAGATCTGGTATTGGTATTTCCTCTAGCGGGGTAAGCGGGTAGGGTGATAATGGTAGTGGTGGTGGTGTCGTAGACTCAATAATTCTACAAACATCGTCGATTAATTTTACCTCTTCTTCTTCATCGTCAGACTCAGACTCCGATGATATATCTGAGATGTAAAGCCCCAACTGTTTTTGTAAAATTTCGCTGCGTAGTTGCACCATTTGTGAAAAACCTTTCCCTTTTCCATAGCTCGATGTTGTTTATTGCATATTCTTTTCTTCGTCTTTGTACGGAATATGTTTTGGTCTACCATGTCTGATCCTAGCCATTTGATTTTTAAAAATGTTTGAAAACCGAGGTTCTTATATATATTTTATAAAATAGTAAAGTGATTTCATTGGTTTATTTTCAGCATGTTTCATTGGTTTAAAGGTTAAGGTCTTTCAAGGGTTTTGAGAGAGAGCCATATTTTATTTTTAGAAATGTTATCCCGATTCGGTCAAGGTCATTAATGGAATGTGAAGTATTTTGTTATTAACATTCGCGGTCAAGGTTAAATTTTGGCTTTTTATTTTTAGTAATAGGCTAAAAAACGTAGATGTATAATATAAAGTTAAAGACTGTTGTGATTCCATTTCGTTTTTATATTATAAAAATAAAATCTGAAACACTATTTTTCGTTAGAACGATGTTGAGTCATGTTGACAGATGTTTTTGTGCACGTCTATCCATACCAACGCCGTCAATATTATAATCCGTCAAGTGTGCGTATTTTCGGACAGATGTTTTTGGGCACGATTTGCCCATATCAATAATGAGATTTACAAAAAATAAAAGAAAAGCATATGTTCAATTTCAAAATCGTCGGGGGTTGATCTTATACTACTTCTAGATAGTAAGAGTTCAACTTTTCACAATATGTCTGATTTATTTGGTTTGATTATACAATTTCAGTTTGCGTGCGGTATGTGAAATACGAACCCCGTTGCTAAGGTCAATATCATTTCATAAAAATATATTTATTTGTCTGTGTGAATTCGTGTTGGTTATTTAAATTTTTGCTATAAAAGAGAGGTACTAAACGTTAAACATCAGTATTTTTGAAAAGATGTATTCCCCAAAGCGAAAGACTTGGACTTTTGGTTGTCGTCCTAAAAAACGGGGTGATCAAATGCTTATTGCTGCGCGAACTATTGCTACATCATCGTGTCTTTTTAACATGGAAGAAGTATCGTTCTTTGAATGTAGTCGCCCTACAGAAAATAGTCGAGGATATCTTCAAGGGATGGTCATTTTTTAAAAACGATCTTTATCGGTGTTATGAAGATAAAGTGTGGAAATGGCTTTTAATACCCGCAGAAGTTTGTCGATCTTTTATCGGCGATATATATCACTACACGGGACGCACTTATGAGGCTTCAACGTTTATTCAATATGGACCTTGACGCGCTTTAACAGGGAAATGTTGGGATGAAGATAGATGTCGTAAATTAGGCGATAATACAAAATTTAATTGTCGAAAACTACGCAAAAAACAATTGGTTGAAAAAGACAAAAATAGTATTTAAAATGATTAGATTTTCTGTACAAGGTTTTTTTATTAAGAATGTTTTTTATTGTTCAAGGGTTTTTCTTTTTTTTTCCACCACCACATCTTCCAAGCATTGATGCATTAGCTTCCCCCACGCATTTATTTCTTCGACCAGTTTCCTCTTTTTTTATCTGGTGATAGGGTTTTTCGGTTCGGTTTCATCTTCCTTTGGTCTCTCTTTCATCAAAAATACACAAAAGTTCCCACCACTGTAGTAGGCCTTCACATCTGAGTTTTTTTTCCATATTCATTTTTCTTATTTTTCTTGTAATTTTTTGTTATAACCTTCCTCTATTGGGATATGATTGCTTTTAGTGGGTGTAGACCCTTGGGTTGGGTTTTTATATTTGTTTATAGGGAGGGTACAATTATTTAACCAATGAGCTTTCACAAGTTTAAAATGTAGCCAATCATATTTGTTGAAATTGTTTGATTGACAGTTGTTGAATTATTTAACCAATCAGCTTTCAATAGCTTAAAATCTAACCAATCATATTTGTTGAAATTTTTTGATTGACGGATTGTTGAACACCAATCACAACTTAATACTATTAACCAATCGACAATTTTTGAATAAATGATATAGTTTTATTAGTCGGAAAAATAGTATAAATATTCGAATAAAAACATTAAAAATTTAGTTATGAGTTTATACGCTGAGTTAACGCATTTGGATTGTCCCTATAACTCTATTAAAGATAAGTCTTTTTTAAAAGAATCAGCGAACCATTATTTGAAAAAAATCACACATTTGATTGACTGTGAAGCTTTTTATTTAAATCATCGATGGATTTATCGGGAGGTTTCGGTGATTTGTTTAGAAAATGGAGATTTTGAATCTTTTCAATGCTACGATTCATCATTACCTGATTTTAAAGATTTGAATTATTTAGAAAGAAAAACTATTATTTGTCAGAAACATTTACACGGGTTGTATTATGTGAATAAAAAACAATCCCACTATTTGGATCAAAAAGAAATGGTTGATCGACTGAAATTGATTTATGGATCACACTTATGTTTTTGGATATAAAGGTGGAACTTTGGAGTCTATATTATGTGCAAAACTTAAGTTATCATGTGTCAATTTGGAACATTTTAATATTGAAAAATATTCTACATTAATTGAAAAGTATAATATTAAAGAAAAATGTTGTAAATATCATGAATCACAGATTATCATTGTTCGTTGTATGAAATAATTTTGTTTAGTGTTCAAATTATGGAAAAAATAAATAGAGTATGGAAACAACAATATTTTTTATCACTCTATAAAAGTTTGAAACATTGAACATTAATGTAGTGTTTTAAGAATGGATGTATTGGTCGGTCAAATGGACCCTTCAAGATATACTGATGGATATTTTACATGTAGATATATTTGGGATTTTATTGCCAGTTTTAGTTCGAATGAAGATGGAATTGAAGCGTACCATGTATTATTGAAGATTTCAGATACCTTTGCTTCTACTATTTACAATATTAAAATATATTTTTATTTGAAAGAAGATATCGATGGGAGTTGTTTTTTTGTAATTCAACTGTTTCAAGATAAAGAAAAATAACTTGTTCCTGATTGTATATTAAAACATTTTCAATGTTTATTTTCAACGTATATGGAACATAATTTACTAAATTTCTGTTTTCCTTATTCTAAAGAAACAATTAACGTTTGGTTAAATGACAATTTTCCTGAAAAATTTCATTGTTATGATAATCTTACTTCTTATTTTATTTTTTGTATATTTAATGATTATCTATATTGGAGACAAAGACCAATTAATTGTGTAGAAATTGCTTGTACAATACGTAGTTTTTATTTGACAGCAATGACAAATTTTAACATTCTTAATACTGAAAAATTCACTCTTAAATGTTGTGAATACAAATGTAAAATAAAAAAAATGGAATAATAAATATTTTGTTGACAAAAAAGAAAAGATAAAGAATATTTTTATTTATTTTTTAATATTAATACATTCTTATTTTCTCTAAATATCCACCATATCTACGATGTCGTGGTTGTACTATTCCTCCTTTTTGAGATTTATTTTTTAGTGTTTTTAATATTCCAACACCTTTACTAATTTCGTTGATGATATTTTTACCTAACGCGTTAGTTATTTTTATACCCCACGTTATTTTTTAGTTCCTCTAAAAGCACCACCTCTTTGTTTTTTTTCCCTTTAAATCCTTTACCTAATAATTTTACATATCTTCTACATTTCCTACACCCCATTATGATTTACCGTTTTTTTCTTTTTCATAGTTCGGACCATAATTAGCAAAAATTTCTTCATGGGGTTTTATACGTTTTGAACTTTCTAAAAAGTATTTATTATTATTTTTTTTATAAGTAAAGTAGGAATTATTTTTATATTTTGATCCTCTTTTTCCATTATTTGCAAAACGAGCTGCAGAATAAGTACTTAAATCAGCATCCAAACAATTGTTGGGAGTATCACAAATACTATAGTTGGTGTTTACATCTATACCGTATTTTCGATTTAATTCTGTTTGATTTAATTCTGTTTAATTCTGTTCGACCAGTGTATTGGATTATTGTTTTTTTTGGATTAAATTGATTTTTCCACGCGAACAATCCCTTTCCAGCATTTGGAATATTTGATTTTTTTACACGTAAGTTATCTTCTTTTGCTAAATGGATCCAACATTTTGGGGTATGGGCGTGCGTTTATGACATCTTATTCTTTTTACAGTATTACTTTTACATTGAAGAACATCCCATATACTTTGTGATTTATTAACGACACGTGAGTTATTATTTCGTTTTTTTACCGATAATTTCATTCTACCATAATTAAATATTGTTTTAATTCCAAGATAGGATGTATTATTTTTTTTAATAAAATTTATAATACACTCAATTTTATATATAATAGATGATAATTGATATATTTTTTTTTAAATATTCTAATCTTTCTTGTATTACTAAATAATTAATATAAATGATTTCCTCATTATCTTCTGTAAAATTTAATAGACATTCACGAAATATTTCTGGTGATAATAAAACACAAGCATCATTATCTAAAACTTCATAGGCTATATAAGGTTCGTTATTTTTATTTTTTAAATAAATTTCTATATGTATAGTTTCACACATTGTTTTTAGAAAAAAAATGGGTTATTGGATGGGTGCTGGAGATAAACCGTTGGTGACCTTTAACTGTATTAGTGTAAAAGAGGCAGATCATATTAATATAGGGGATCTTGTTGATGGAGAGGAAAACAAAACAAATAAAAAAACCTCATGTATTTCTTGTTTTAGAAGAAGAAAAGAACAAAACCATGGAGAATCAACAGAAGGAATTTAAATATAATAACAAAGAAATAGAACGTTTAGTAAGTTTGTTTGAAAGTGAAAAAAAAAAAAGAAACTCAAACAAATGAGGATAATATTATTAGTGTTGAGAAAATTAATGAAAAAGAAAATGAAAAGTTTAAAGTGATTGAACAAACTTTTTCAATATCTATTGCTCATAAAGCGGATGTTAATTTTATAGCTTTTATACAATCGTTACGTTACTTTTTACTTATTTGATTAATTATGCACGTACAAGTGTAAAAAATAATGATGACTATGTGCGATTTATTTTTAGTCACGCCCCTAAGGGTTTTTTCTCTACAGCTGTAATGAAATTAAGTGATGTTAATGTAAAATATTTTTTAAATATTTTTGAAAAACATATGCAAAGTAATCAAGAAATGATTGCGAACGGGTGGAAATGTACTGTAGTTATTCACTTTTCCATCGGGATTATCAGCTAATAATTTATCAAGTAACAAAAAAAAAAATCCTTTAATTGGGAGAAAAAAAATTTACAATAGATTAAATAAAGCAAATGAAAATGATAGTGGCGGAGGTAAAGTAAATAAATCTATAACAAAATATGATCGTAAATTTCGCACTGGAGTTTTTTATATTATCAGTACTAAGTTAACGCAAACAATTAAAAATTGTTGTTTTGCGTTATCTATTTTAGTATGTCTATCGTTTTTGTATAAAGATCATAGGTATGAGACGATGACTAAACAACCTAGTAAAAGTATTGACGAATTATTTAGTGTTGAAGAAATACGTGCTGTGTATAAAAAATCGGGTATACCCGAGGGTGAAGAAGTTAAAGTTAAACAATTTTCGATTGTGTACGAAAAATTTCTTAATGCTCAAGGTGTTGACTTGGTAGTGTATTCAGATCTCGATTTAGATAATATCATTTATGATTCACGTACAGATTCTGAAGGACATCTTATTAAATTAACTAATAATATAGTATGTTTATGGTTAAATAATAAACATGATGTTGTTTTAAATATGAAGGAATTTTCTAAAATACAACCCAATAAATTTTGTATTAAATGTATGAGTTATTTTTCACATGGCGAATTTATTGATTCACACGTGTGTCGAACTAATTTAACCTGTCAAAAATGTTATAAAAATAATTTATGCCCTAAAGATACAACAAAGATTCAATGTTCTAATTGTAATATATTGTTTTATAATCAAACATGTGATTTAAATCATTTAACCCATAACATTTTTAAGCCTTCTCAACGTTTAACTCCTTGTCAATATATGTTTTTTTGTGAACCATGTTATAAAATATGTTCTAGATTTTCTTTTATTCAACGTGATAAAAGTGTAAAACATGATTGTTCTAAAAGATTTTATCATTGTAATAGTTATCAGAAAAAGACGCATTATTGTTTTATGAAAACACAACCACCAACATTATTTTTTTTCGATTTTGAAACAAAAGTAGATGACAATAAAATGTTAGTTCCTTTTTATTGTATAGTACAAAAAGTATGCATGCGCTGTCAAGATATCCCGTTTAAAAAAACAACAAATTCCGTTAATAACACAATCGTGTTTTATTGATGAAAATATTGAAGCTGTTAGTTGTTGCGGATATAGACAATTTCTTTTTGATAATAATAATAGCGCTGTTGTTGAAGATTTATGTAGTTTTATATTGGAACAAGAGGGTTCTGTTTGGATTGCCCATAATGGCGGGAGATTTGATACAATTTTTATTTTTAAATATTAGAAAAATTAAAAATTATTCCAAAAACTATTATGAATGGTACTAAAATAATGAGTTTAGAAATATGTGAAAAGAATATTCTATTTTTAGATAGTTTTTTTAACTATGCCTTTATCTGCTATTCCTAAATGTATGGGTCTTCTCGAAGATGAAAAAGGCTTTCACCCCTATAGATTTACTGATTTAAAGTATAGAGGGGATATGATTGATAGGGAATATTTTGATATAGATAATGAGTGATAAAGATAAATTTGAAAAATGGTATAATGAAAAGAAAAAAGTATATATATTTTTCGAGATGAAATATATTATTATTGTTGTCAGGATGTGAATATTTTAAGAAAAGGATGTGTAAAATTTTCATCCATGATAAATTCGATTGCTTGTGTAGCAGCTTTTTATGGAAAAAATTGTATTACTATTGCAAGTTTAGCATCAAAAATATTTCGGCAAAACTTTTTAAAAGAAAAATGTGTAGGGATAATTCCTGCAGGAGGTTATCGATGCAATGTAAATCAAAGTTTAATAGCGTTTTGTTGGTTGTATGAAATTAATAAATATTTATCAGGACGATTAGAATATAAAGTATAAAAAAAATATTAGGATGGTTTGTTGACGGATTTTATGATAATACAGTTTATCAATTTCATGGATGTTTTTTTCATGGATGTTCTCGTTGTTTTGAAAAATATGAAATGAATACTTTAGTGAATGAAAAATTTGGAACATTATACTCGAAAACTCAACGTTTTACAAATGAATTGTTAAATGCAGGATATAAAGTTGTTGAAAAATGGGAATGTGAATTTTTAAATGAAAAAAATATAGTTGTAGCGATATTATTGAATTGAAACAAAAAATTTTTGGCGAACTTCTTCTGTATGTTATTTAGAGAGATAAAACAAAATGAACAAATTAATAATGTAGACTACATCGCTATATCCTTTTGTTCAAAACGAATTTGTTTTCCCGGTTGGACACCCTAAAATTTTCGTTAATGAAGAGAGAATATAAATATAAAAGATATTTTCGGTTTGATTAAATGTCGTATATTACCCCCGCAAAATCTTTTTTTGGTGTTTTACCCGTCAGAGTAGCTGGAAAATTATTATTTCCTTTATGTAATCAATGTGCTATCGATAAATGTGATAAATGTATACATAATGAAAACGATCGCTGTTTACAGGGGACATGGGGCAGTGTTGAAATTAATAAAGCTGTTGATAAGGGATATAAAATAATTCAAATCTACGAAATATATCATTATGATCGGCAAGAAAAAATCTTTGTTGATTATGTAAACGATTTTTTAAAACTAAAACAAGAGGCGTCGGGTTTACCTACTGAATGTTTTAATAGTGATGGTAGTAAAAATAAAATTAAAATTAACCAGTATTGTAAAGATTATTTGAATCATGAGCATATTAGTTCAGATAAAGATAAAATAGAAAAAAATCCCGGTTTAAGAACTATAGCGAAAACATTATTAAATTCCTTGTGGGGTAAATTTGCACAAAATGAAAATAACATGCGCGTTGCTTTTTTAAATGATTATGAGGAATTATTATTTTTAGCTACGATATTGGTAAAAAATTAACATCTTTAGATTTTATTAATGATACTCTTTTACGTTGTACATATGAAAATGTAGCTGAATCTACAGTAGCTTTAAAAACGGGTAATATTGTTATCGCATGTTTTGTTACAGCTTATGCACGTCTACAGTTACATGATGTAATTGAAAAATTAGGAAAACATGTTTTATATTTTGATACCGATTCGATTATTTATGTGTGTGATGAAAATACTTGTTCGATTAAAACCGGTAATTATTGAGGAGAATTAACCAATGAATTAAAAGAAAATGAATGGATTACTCGATTTTGTTCAACAGGTCCTAAATGTTATTCTTATATTACTAATTTAAACGAAGAAGTAGTTCATGTAAAAGGATTTTCGTTAAAAAATAAAGCGAAAGATATCTTAAATTTTAAAACATTAAATAAATGTTTTGAAGATAAAGATCAAATCATTACAATTAGATATGAAAATAAAATATGTAAAGATTAATTAAATAATATTTTTATTAATACTGAAATTAAAAAATGTTCATTTACTTTTAATAAACGTATTGTTAAAGATAATTTTACTACAATCCCCTACGGATATTTAGAAGAAGAAGAAGAAATGGACACATAGACTCGTTTTTTTAACATTTTTTTTAAATTAATGTTTGTGTTTTCTCAAAAAATAAAAATTCCTCCCCCTTGGTGTCTACATAATCCCACACCTTGTATTCATCAACTTGTTCATTGTCACTTTCGCTTTCGCTCTCGCTAAACCTGTATTTATTTATAATAGTGTATATATTATCTTTGTTGTTATCGGGGGGGGGGGGGGTTAAATACCCCCTCCCATAACATCTCTTCCTCGTCTTTCACTTCAACAGCGGTCTCTTTAACATCATCATCATCGTCATCATCTGTGTCTTCATCATCATCGTCTTCATTATCAGTGTCTTCATCATCATCATCATCGTCTTCATTATCAGTGTCTTCATCATCATCATCATCGTCTTCATTATCACGGGCGCTGTCTTCGCTGTCGTCTACCACTGCCACGTCCTCTTCCTGGTGGAAAAATCGTGGGTCGAACTCATCGAAGTCCCACACGATTTCTCCTCCATCTTCTTTCTTCCATACTATTTGGTCCATCTTATTTGGTCCATCTTTTTCTTTTACTACTTCTTCTCTTGGTTCTTCTCATTTGACTACCTTTGATCGTTTAGTTTTTACTGTATCGCGCTAGCGTTTATATAATCGCGCTCTGTTTATGCGTTACTATAGTCACGGGTAGTCAAGGTCATCCGAGGGGGAGGGGTTATGATGTTCAAATAATTTCGGGTATGTTCTAGCAAAAGTCCAAATTCATATCATGACCTTATATGGTTATGTATAGTCAAGGTCATTATATGTTTAAAAATATACACCACGCAAATATCAAAGTCCGATGACCATATAGGGAAATATATCAAAGTCCAAAATAAATTATACTAGTAACTTTTAAATTCTTATAAAATATCTATATATTTCCTTTTGATTTTAGACGTGTAAAATGAATGCTGTTTCACTACCATTTCACCACCCGTTTATGTTAACATTGTGCGGTCCTAGTCAATGTGGAAAAACATTTTGGATTTTACAATTACTAAATTATATTGAGGCAATGATAACCCCAAAAATGACGAAAATTGTTTATCTTTATTCCATATATCAACCCTTATACGATAAAATGCACACGGTTTTGGAAGAGAAAAAAATGAATTTCGAATTTATTGGTTGTAAGAAGGGTATACCCGATATTACTGATATACAAACAAATACAACTGATAAAACATTAATTATTTTAGACGATCTTATGTTAGTAGGAACATCGTCAAAAGAAAATCTTGATAAAATTGATAATATTGCAACTCAAGATGTTCATCATCGTAATGTAAGCCTAATTTTTGCATGTCAAAACTTATCTTATGGTAGTTGCGAAATTTACATATCAATAATCATTATTATATCATGTTTAAAAATTTAAGTGATTGTAGAAATATGTATACAATATGTGATAATAAGAAAATAAATAGAAGTCAATTTGATAAAATATTAGCTGATATTAATAAACATCCCTATGGATATTTATTATTCGATAATTGTAATAAAGGATATGATAATTGTAGAATAAGAACAAATATATTTCCTAATGAAAAAACCATTGTATATGATTTGTGTTAAAAATAATAATTTTGTAATAATTTTCACCAATTTATAAATAAAGAATACCTTTTTTTATTTCCTTGTTATCTTATTTGCTATATAAGTAAAAAATAATGGTTTCTACCTGCTTTAGCTTTAGCACCTCTAGCGCTGTCACTATTGAGTTCAATATTTTAAATAAAACAGACAATTGTGAATTGTGTTGTAAATATGTTTAATTAAAATTTTGATTTATTAAAAGAACAACAACTTTGTTTATTAGCTTTTTGTTTCTATTTTATTTTTACATTTTTTTTTATAAATATTAACTATTACCTTTGCTAGTATAATTATTTTACGAGCTAATTTAATATCATTAATTAATTTATTTTTATTTTTGCTTTTAAATAACAAATATTTTTCTGTTTGTGTTTGTTGTATTTCGTTTTTACATTTATTATGTAAATAATAAAGACTCCAATTTCCACATACAACTGTTGCTCGGGATTGAAGTGGAATTTTTTGATCATAAACAAATGTCAAATTATTTCTTTCAGCATAAGTCATCCAATACGTTCGTTTATAAAAACTAACTTTTTGTGCAAAACTATCAAAAAAATACATATGTTTGTTTTTATCAACCCAAATAGCTACCCAATGCTGCCCCTTATCTTTTGATTCGTCTGTATTCCAAATCCAACATGAAGGAAATTTAATTTTTTCAGGAAATACATCTGCCGGATAAGCACCCAAAAAATATTTGTTTAAAAAAGCATTTGTATTTGCTATTTTATTAATATCATTGGTATATAAAAAATTATTTAAAAAACATAAAACAGGAATCATCATTTTCTTCTTTTATCTCTATGGGTTAAAAAAGTATCGAACTCCGATTTATTAAGTGGCGACCTAAAACTAGGTGATTGTGGTTGATGAGTAATCCGAAAAGATAATGCATCGTAATCGCTGTCAGCATCTCCACCATTTGTTTTATATTGTTGTCGAAGTTTTTGATTTCTTATATAAGCAACAGGCATTTTCATTTTTTTAAATTCTTTTAAAACTTTAGAATGTTGTTTAGCTGTCAAATTATAATTTTGAATTTTCGATACGTTGTGTGTTAAATCATACAACATATCGTCGTAATTAACTTCATAGTTATTTAATTTTATTATATTCCCTATTGTTTTAATATTTTCTTCAAGAATTATTTAATATGACCTTCACCTAGGTTACCATATGTAGTTTACCCCGCTTTCGCTTCTTCCGGTGGTTCTTGTTGTTGATCATTAGTAGATGTTTCAGCTTTTCTTTTTCTTTTTTCTTTTATTTTTAAAAAAGACACTATATTTTCTTAAGTTTGATTATTATTCTTATTTTTTAATTCTTGCTCCATTTTATCTTTACTTTCTAAAAATTGATATTCTTCTTTGTTTTTAATTCCGTGTAATAAAGTTTTATTAACATGTTATTTTTTTATTAATTCTAAGATTTCATTTAATTTATTAGGATCAACTAATTGTACTTTATTAATTCCACTCATTTTTTCTTCGTTTCTTTTATTATTAGTTTGTAGGCTTTTTCAAACACATGAATCAAACGATGGTCTTCACTTAATATAACTTTTAAATCTGTTTTTTTTATTTTATTGTGTACAAAACGTTTAAGAATTGTTTTATTATCGTTTGAAATGGATACTAATATTTTATTATCTAAAATATTTTTTGATAAATCTTGAAGTTATCTAATCAAATCATCATTAATTAATTTTTGTTTTGTAGCCATATTTGCTTTAATATATTTTTTTAAACATGGTAAGAAATCTCTTTTCTTTTTATTTTCTTTTTCTTTTTTAATTTTATTTAAAAGCAACAACGAATTTAAAATTTTGGTTGTCGTTTCCTCGTCATCATCTTCAGAAGAAGTCAAATAATTATCACTGTCACTATCATTATCTTCTTCTTCTCCGAAGTCTTTTTCTTTTTCACCTTCTTCTGCTTCTCTTTTTTTTTTAATTCTTCTTTTTTTCTTCATCCACAACATATTTTCTTTTATTATTTTTCTCCATTTTTATCCAAACTTTGATATTATAGGATATATAAATATATGTTCACGCTTTAAAGGAATTTGATTAATTATTTCATTTTTCTTTTCTTTTATGATGTATGGTTTTTTCGATTATTTTTTTTTTTGTATTTTCATTTGATCTTTCATTTTTTTTAATAATTCCTTAAGCTAATTGTTGTTCTTTACTTTTTTTTTACTAAATGTCATGTAATAATCGTGCAGGTGTTTTTAAACCTATTTTTATTTCATTTCGAAACTCTCCAATATAAAGAAATACTCCAGCAGTAGTATTTTCTGAAAAATTAAAATCAATGTTTACATTTCCTGAGGGTAATACACTAAGATGAGAATCTTTATTGCTTGTTAAATCAAATCCAAGCATTGCATATCCATTTTTAAAATCATTAAATGTAAACGGCATATGTTTATATTTTCGATTCAAAACATTCTGTAGATTTGAATAAGCTTCTTCAGGAGATGTAATTTTCATAACAGTGTTATTATTTACCGAAACACTAATATTCGAGTAGTTAGGCCATGTAAAGTTAAAATATTATGCGTATATGATCCATTCCAATTAGCGAGGGGTATAAAAACTATAAATAATCTTGTAGGACACGAACCATTAAAAGCATCGACAACTTGATGCGACCTTCGACCTACTAATATATTTTCACTAATACATCGATAATTACTAGTATAATATTTAGCTTCCATATTTTTATCAACAAATCCTGTATTTAAGGCTAAACGTAGTTGATCGTTGCGTTTAAAAACAGGTATTTTAATCTTTAAATCCTCTAAAGATAGTTCTGTATTGGCTAAACTTAATGCAGCATCATCTGCACCAGATAATAAAATAGATTTTAATACACGTGTTAAACGTAATTCTATTTTAAATGCTGAGGGAATAATAATTTCCCCACCACCATCACTAAATAATGAGGTATCAATTGTATCAGTTACTGTTTTGACATCATTTTTCAACACTCTTGCATAACCCCCAGTATTCTCAACACCCGCGCCATCCGTAAATCCAGCTATACTATCCATATGTCCCGCTGTATCAAGATGAGAATAATTAATATCTTTACATCCGTTGCGTTTCGGATCATATTCATGCGATAAATATTTAATAATTGAAACCATATGAGCCATATTCCCCGAAGTAGTAATTAAAGTATCGTTTATTTTTAATTCTTTTGTTTTCCACATTGTTCGAAGAGGTAACGGTAAAATTGATTTCCCCCCAGCAGCAACTGTACCTGCAATAGCCCCTGTTGTTTTATTTACTAATGACAATTTAGCAAAAATTTGGGTGTCACTTGTTTTTAAGACACCTACAGCGTTTCCGTGTCTTGTAAACGTAACCACATTTGCAGTCGGGTCTTTAGGTGTTGGTACAATCTCGCATTCAGAAAATTCAATAAATGTATTATTGTAGGGTTTAGAAGTAAATAATTGTAAAGGTGCAGAAAATAGTACATCATCTTGTTCAACCTCTTCCACAGTTTTTGAATTCTTTTTTTTTAAATGTTAATCTTTAATATCTTTCCGACTGTACCCAACACCTGGGGTAAAAACATTCCTAATGCCATTCCTGCACCAAAAGCACCACCTTTTTGTATTTTTGTTCTTTTACCGTGTAATCTAGACTTTCTTTTTTTTTTTAAATTATACTATTTCTTCGCCTCATTTTTATTTAAAAAATAACCCACTACGACAAGTTTTTTCAAGAAAAATAATACATTTATTTTACTTTTAACTTAATTTATAGTTTACAGTATTTTTCCTTTTTTAAAACCAAAAAACAACAATTAATTTCTATTTTGTAAAATTGAACGTAATACATCTGGATCAATTTTTCTTTTTTTGCTCCTTTATTTGGTACTATTTTTTTTTGATAATCAGGGTTTAAAGTATGCGGTAGACCAATATTAGAAGTTAATAAAATATCATCTTGTGTAGGGTTTTTTTTTTTTTTTCACGTTTTACATAAAAATAGTTAGAAGAATAATTTTTTCCTTTACATTTTCCAGTAAGTAAATTAAAATTCGGCAGATGTTAAATTGTTATTCATTATTTTTCTTCAAATAATTTTATATTAATTATTATATTTTCAGCAATCAAAATGACGTCGTCGTCACTACCATATGAAAGATGAAATTGAATGTATTCTTGAGCTTCTGCGGTGTTTCTTTTAAGCAAAACATTAGGAAATATTTCTCTTTCCATTTTTAAGTGGTGTAATATTTGTTTATTCTCGTCTATATCATATTTAAATCAAATTCTTTTTTCAAACAATAACATTTGTTGTCCATCAAATTGTTTATCTTTTAATTTTGTGTTTTTTAACATTAGTACACTACCATCTTTTCTTTTACGAGTTATTGGATTTTGATTTATTACAGGATCGATTGTAATATAATAAATGTGAAAAGATTTATTAATTCCCGTGTGCTCAACACTCTAAAATCCAATAAATTTGTTTTTCATTTTTACTTTCAGCATATGTGTTAAAGGATAACTAAAATCATATTTTTCAACCTGTAGAACGTTCCTTACAGTTTTAAGATGAATTTTAAGCATAATGAATTAAACAATCTAACGAAACAGTTCCAGAATCAAAAGGAATCAAATTATCTGCACTGTCTTTAATTGTAATATTTAATTCGTTAATAACACTCTTTAAATTTTTTGAATATATTTGAAGGTGTGAAACAAACTAATTCACCATTTCCTTTTCCTTGACCCGACCACTGAATAGGAACTGTTGTTAACAATTCAGAATATGAATCACCAACTAATGTTGCTTCGAATTCATCACAATATATAAACATTTTATTTAAACCATCTGATACATCGGGTAAATAATCGGCTTCTTTTTCAATAAAATTTTCTTTTTCATTATTTAATTTTATTATTGAATTTTTAAAACCCAACATAAACGATAAAGTATCACTCATATTTAATTCAAAATTTATTTTTTCAGCTTTTTCAGATAAACGCAATTTAGAACCTACACCACCATCATGAGAATTTTTACTATTATATTGAATAAGCCAATATTCTATTCCAAAATTAACATTTAAATATACTTTTCCATTCTTTTCTAAACTCAAATCGACATCATATTCTTTTAAAATATTATTCATATAATCAAGTAAACGGTTTAAATCATAAATTCCTGTAGGAATATTATATTTCACACTCGTAAGAATTATCTGTTCGTTGTACTTTTTAACACCCATTTTATTCTTCATAAATTTCTGAAAATCGAATGTAAAAGTGAAATAACATGTTTATTCATCAACATTTTTTGTAGTCAACGGGTAACAAATTTTTTGTACATCTATATATGCATCTTTATTTAGAGCGTCAATAGGTTGAACAAGATGCATTGTAAATTTATTTGTTAAATTAGAAATTCCAGTTTTTGATATTGTATTACTTGCGATATATAAACTCATTTTTATTTTAATAATTGTAATTCTTCACGATAAAAAATCCCTTCAATTTTTTCACCTTTTAAATCTTTTAATTGATATGTGACAGGATCGGTTATAAAAACTTTTTCAACTTTAAATATTTCGTTTGTCCAACGTCTAAGACTGCTTTTTTCAAAAATATTGTTTTTTACCCTTGCTATGCGTACACGAGTACCTTCAGTGACAATACTTTTTGTAGGAATGGGGTATTTCAATTCATCACGTAATATTTTATATTTTAATTTTTTTAATTTCTTTGTTCCTTTATAAATTTCAAATGGTGTTGAACCGCCCAAAGATTTATGTGGAGAATTATTATAACGTTCAATAATCACAGGTAAATAAGTATAATAATCAAAATTATCAGTCATTGTTAAAACTCTACAAACCATAGTTTTTAACGTACCAATAACACGTTCAACATGCGATGCTTTTATCTCGCGATTATAGGTGTGAAAAACTGTAAAATTTTATTTTTTACTCAAACGTTTTCGAATATCTTGAAATTCTGTTCCTTCATCACATTGAATTTTACAGGGTGTTTGTCCTTCTTCGATTAAAATAGATTCAAACTTGTTTTTAACATTATTACTTGATTTCTTTTTTAATAATTTTACCCAACAATAACGAGAAAACACATCAATACACACCAACCAATAACGAAATTGATTATTATAACGTGCTAAATCTTTATTTTCAGCTAAATCGATTTCCCATTGTTCATTAATATCTGTAACATGTATTTTTAAACGTCTATATTTTTTTCTATTAAGATTATGAAGTTTATAGTTTGATAATTGTTCTTTTGTTAATGTTTCTCCTTTAAGTAATCTTGCAGCTTTTTCTATAAATTCTTTAGAGAACTTTTCTTTTCTTGTTTTTTTCATTTATATACCCCAAAAAAAAAATTATTCTTTTTTTTCTATTCTCGTGTATATTTCCTCAAGTTCACAAAGTAAACTATCACAATTTTGAACAAAATCATACTGATCTGCAATATCTAATTCTTCATTTATAACCTCGTTATACATACATATTGTATCACGCATTGGTAATTGATGTATAAATCGGTAATAAAAAAGTTTAAAAACAGCTTTTTCAGTGGGTTTAGAGAAAACAAACCTCTTCATCATCATCATCATCATCAATGATTTTATCATTGTCCATTTTTTTTTCACGTGGAAAATCAAAATCATTATTTTTCTTTTTCTTAAACGTTTTCTTTTTTTCAACTACACCACCGTTTACAGCATGATTATATTTGCGCAATCCTTCAACAATAAGTGTCATGTCGTCATTTTTTTTAATATGGAATGATCCAAATTTATCGATCCAATTGTCATGGTTTTCAATCCGCATTTCCTCGTTCATAGGTTGGTTTTCATCACCACCATCATCGTCCTTGAACACCAGATATTTTTCAGGTAAAATATTTTCTTTTAATTGGTAGAGAATCTCCAATCCATCCCAAGCATTAGAACGAATAACTAGACGTTCTTCTCCTTGTTTCCAATTTTTACTTTTTGCAACTTCAAGAAATACTTGATTGTCAACTTTCAATGAAATTTTACCCAATTGAGTTGTCAATTTACTTACATCTTCTTTTTTTATTTCTAATTTACTATTCATTAGAAAATTCAAACACTCCTGAATCGTAGGCCATACTTTCACAAGATATGCCTTTCCATTTTTTTTTACATTTGTTATAATTTTTCGTGAAAGATCATTATACGTTTGTAACACAAACGTATGATGTATATATTCCTGTGAATAAATTTTCATTGAAGTTGTTGCAGCCATGATAGTCTCTTTTCGAATGGTAAAAAACTAAAAGGATGTTGTATTTATACTTTTTTTTTACATATAACGTGACTGGCTTTCTTTTCTCTTATAATATATTGGTTGTATTTCTGTATAAAGTGAATAAGTTCCGTCTGCACAAAAATTTGTTAACCTTAACACTGAAATTGTAGATATTTTATCCAATGGTGTATAATGTGAACATTTTGAAGCACTATAATCAAACGCTTGTTGTTGTTTAGTAGTCATGAAGTAAGTAAAAAAAAAGAAAGATCCAGTTCTTTTTATAACTTTTTTATTTTATTTTTTATTTAACATGGGTATATCATATTCATTAAACTTAATTTTTACATATAGTAAATCATCAATTTCAATAATTTTCCCTAAAAAATTCATATAATCGATATCTTCATTATAAGTGATAATCTATCGCATGTCAAACAAGCGCGGGATACAGGAGCAAGCTCATGGTTAAACGCCATACCAGTTGAAGAACAAGGCTTGACCCTCAACAAAGAAGAATTCAAGGACTCGTTAAGAATGCGTTATGACATGCCATTGTCGGAAATGCCAAGTCATTGTGTATGTGGAGACGCATTTTCTGTCAACCACGCTCTATCTTGTAAAAGAGGAGGATTTGTGGCTCGAAGGCATGACGGAGTTCGTGATTTACTGACCACGCTGCTCAGCAGAGAATGCAATAACGTAGAAGCCGAACCGAAGCTCATCCCATTGGACAATGAACAATTCCGTTTACAGTCCACCAACAGAAGCCCGGATGCGCGATTGGATATCAAAGCTGGCGAGTTTTGGGCAAGAGGAGTTACATCATTTTTTGACGTTCGTGTATCGCATGTAAACTCCAAATGTCATCAAAACAAAGCCACATCTGTTATCTTTAAGGAACAAGAAGCCGAGAAGAAAAGAAAGTACCAACAGAGAATTTTAGATGTGGAGATGGGTACATTTACGCCTTTGGTTTTTGGAACGAATGGAGGAATGGGGGATGAATGCCAGAAATTTCTAAAGCATCTTGCCGAGAAATTGTCTATGAAAAACGGAGAAGACTATGCAACCGTTATTACCTGGATCAGAACAAGATTGTCTTTCGAAATTTTGAAGTCCGTGCATTTATGCACGAGAGGATCTAGATCGCCATTTCGAGCGAAAGACGAACATATAGACGAGTTCAAATTAAACTCTGTTACAGCAGAGGTTTTTTAAGCGACAACGCTATTTAAAGACATTGATGCCGGACACGTACATTTAGTGAATGGCGTTTGAATCATCACGCATTTTAGGGCTTTTAGGTGTTTTTAGTTATTAGTGAGATTTATAATTGTATATTTATATAAAGTATTTCAATAAAAATTGTTATTATTATAAGTGATATCTGTAGTATAAAATTGCGATTTAAATAAATTGAACACGATTATTTTAACTGTTGTTTTATTGTTCATAAAACTAAAATCATATAACATTAAGTGCTGTTGATATATGTATAATTCAGCAATTCCAACGTATATCGCATCAAGCATTTTACGTTACAACTTTTAATATTAATTGAATCTTCATAAATTCTTGTAAATGAAGACAACAAACAAAAAACAAATAATATACAAATTTTTTGGAATGTAAAAACCATTTATTTTTGTTTAATAACGATGTTTAAACTTTTTTTTCAAATCTTTCTTTTTTATATTTTGTTTAACTAAAATAAAATCCTTGTCCTTCTCTATTGATTGAACAGCTTTCCCAACTAATGAGCTTGCATCGTTATCAATATTGGTTATTATAGTTTTTCCACCAAATATTGTTTCGTCATAATTCATAACCTCAACTTTTACATTATATTTAGAATAACTCCTCATTATTCGATGTTTATTTTTATTACATTCAAGTAATTTTAATTGATATATAGGTCTTGAACCAGTTATAGATAATGGTGAAAGATGTTCCTGATCTTCCAAATATTTCGTGTCTTTTCGTTCATTCTTTGCACGTCGATTGCACAATTCAATTTTATATGTTGAATTGTTAATTTGAGCTTCTTTATATTTGAAGAGTGATAAATCCGTTGTTGAAAAACTTTTTACATATTCTTTAGATCCATTTTTTCTTTCCAAGAATAAATATATTTCAAACATTTGAAATGATTGACAAACGGTCATTGATGATTCAATTTTCTTACACTCCGATAATTGTATTTTCCCTGTATATTCTGGTTCACCTGTAAGTCGTATTATTTGATTATAGCTCATAAATTTATATATATTATCATCGTTAAAATGATTAGATAGAGTCGTTATTAATTCACGAGCAGTCATTTTCAAAAACTAATAAAAAAATCACAACACACACGCTGTTTTATAGCATACAAACAGTTTTTTTTTTATTTCTTATAAAAAATAATTGCAAAAATATTTTTCTTAACAAGTTCATCTTCTAAGAGTTTGTGTGAAAGATCATTTATTTTTTTTCACCAACTTATACATTTCGTGATGTTCATAAAAATTTTTTATAAACACTACATATTCCCCGATAAGTTCATCGTCCTTTTGAATGGGTTGGTTGTAAGGATTGTATTCATGCAATATCGTTGTTTTAAAAAGCCATATATCTTTTTCTTGAGATAATCTGAATCTTGTAGCTGTTTTTACCAAATGATTAAGTCGGGATTCTATATTATCATCTTTAAAAAAGCAATCATAGGCGGTATAAGCACATCCATATTTATAAAGTGTATGTTCACGCCAATGCATCAACTTTAAATTGGAATCTTGATAATCATCTATCAAGAGTTTCAAAGATACATAAAAACAATCATCCTCATCAAATTCAGACATTTTTTTCACCAACTCTTTCACAGGGTATCATTGCATGTGAATAGTTTCCTTTATTTTTACTCCTTTATATAGAAGTGATGGTGAAGGGCCACTAAAAACCCAACACTCAGCAACATTTTCTTTTTTTTTAATTTTAATTCCTGTATAATTGAGTGGTGAAAATTTTCCATTAAAAATCCAACAATCACTCTTTTCAATCAATTCTTTATTTTCCATTATTCTATCTTTTTAAAATTGATTTTGATTTTTTTCATGTAGTGATTTGAAATGTCATATTTTACTCTTTATATAGTTTTCAAATTCATTAAGCTAAATAAACATTAATATAAATAAAATAAAAAAACATTTTGTGGTTCATTCTTCAGTTGAACCTCACGCAAACAATATGTCAAAACCCAAACATTATGATCTTCACTATCTTAAAGAAAATTGTCGAAATCAAAAATTTATTGTACGTAAATGTGAACAAATATTGAATCCATGCTTTCCTATGAATCAATTGTATATAAACTTGGAAGTTATAGAGTATACAGAAAATAAAAAGCTTAATTATAAACAATATATAACAACACATGTTACAGGGTCTTGTGGTATACATAATTTTATAGATCACGAGGTGTATATAAATTCTTTTTTTTAAATAAAAAAAAATAAAAGCGATTTTGATATTTTAAACTGTTTATTTCAAATATTTAATTCATTAAAATTATTACATAACCCACCCCCACAAGAATTAAAATATACATGTATACCAACAATCACTCTTTTCAATCAATTCTTTATTTTCCATTATTCTATCTTTTTAAATTGAATAAATATATATATACTTGTTATCGTCCATTTGGAATTATTCGATTGGGTTCTGTTTTTGGAAGCGGTATAGAGTCTAATAAACGTAATTTTGCTTGTGGAGTACATACTTCTTCTTTAAATTGAAATATATCCATTTCTTCTTGGTACTGATTCATTTTCTCTTTAATTATTGACTTGTCTTTTTAAAATCTAACTGCAGTTCCAATCAGGTTTGTCTGATCATTTGATGAATAGGTATATATATATTTTGGAACGCCGTCGATTTTATCATTTTGTAATATTATTTTGTATAGAAAATAATCATCAAATACCCCTATGGTATTTATTTTTTCACATTTTAATAAAATTAAATCTCCTTCTCCATCGCCAGCCAGAACTTTTATAAAATCTTGGGGGCGTACGAATGAGGGATTCTCCATCTCTCATAACAGCTGAATGTCTTTTTTATACAAATGTTGCAGTATTTATGTTGTTCTCTTTAAATTTCACAAACTTTCCAATATTCAACGTTTGATCAAAACGTGTGTAGGTATATAGTAACTTTTCATCCTCCTTTTCACTCTCACAATGAAATACTAATTTATAAAATTGAACACTATCCACTGGTTGGAATATCGTAACTTTATCACATCTTATTAACCTTACATTTCCCAAACTTTTTACTATGTCTTCAGGGGTGCAGAACAATATATGATTGTCTTGTTTATTCATTTATCTTAAAAATTTCTTCCGTAAAATCAATAAGCTCTCGAAGTTTATCTGAATGATCGTCTTGCAAATAAGAATATATATACTTTTCACCATCTTCATATCACATTTGAATAATATTTTATAAAAGACATCAGCTTCACCCTCCTCAGGATGTAGAAGTGGAACTTTTGTACATTCTAGTAACACCGTTTTAACATTTTTCATTTTTTTTACAAGATGTTGAGGTGGACAGAGCAAAGGTGTGTTAGAAGACATTCTTCACTGTAGGCAACCAGAAGTAGAACTGATTCAAAAAATAAAAACAGCTTTGAGGTAGAAAAAATGATATAAATATGGATGGATTCCTAAAAATGGGTTTGCGATCCTTAGGGGTCTTTACCAATAGGAGCGTCCTAAATAAAAACCACCTTTTTGTTTTCTTTTTACACTTCCACCAACCATTGCTATCGCGGGTTCTAAGATCCATTTAATCCTCCTTTTTGTTTTGTTTTTATTTTCCTACCCCTCCTTCGTATTTGTTTTTTTTTCTACGTCCAGACCCTATTTGAAACCTATTCCTAGTGGGTAAATACAATCCACCTTTTTGTCTACCCATTATAATTTTTTATAGGTGAAAATAGTTCTTCCTTAAAAAAATAATTCCTACACAACAAACTGTCGGTTTTTCATTTTTTTGATTCTCTAACAATGTTTATATAGGAAAAACGATTTTTTTTTTAAAAAAAAATTTTTTATTTTCTTTTTTTAGGAAAAAACAATCGCTTCTTAACCTCTATTTGTGAAAAAATAATAAAAACGAATTTTTGTTGTAATAAATTTTTTTATTCAATATATCTTTGTTTCCATCTTTTTACTCTATCGCTACATTTACAGTTATACATCAATTTAGTAGTAATTCTTCTTAAGTAAATTCTTTTACAAAATTCACAATGTTGACATTGCATTTTCTACATGTATAATGCATTGCAAAATGTTCCCAGTGTTTAACACTCATAAAACAGTACGAACAAAACATCTTGTTTTAAGTATTATTTAACGTTTTTTTTTCTCCACTCTCTTTTATATTTTGCCAATTTCAAAGATCTTTCGCGATTCCACATTTTCCCCATTTTTCCACGACGTTTTCCATATCGAATAAGTGTAGAGGGATCAAGGTTCTAACCTTACGATGGTAAAAATCTTCAGGATAGGATCGAACAATATCACTCAAGTAGGGTATTATATCACCCCAACCACCCCCGTTTGCTTCTTTAAATATAACCACACCTTGAATATATACATTACTTTCATTTCCAGTTTCACAACTGCATTCAAAAAACGAGATATCCAATTTAATTTTACAAGAAGGAGTACCAATTAATTTCGCTTCCTCAAACAATTTATTACCGATTTCTTCACTACGAGAAATAAACGACCAAGTTTTTCGTCCGGGCATGTACATCCTGTACTAATTAATACACTCCGTGGATCCTTTTTTAATATCTTGATTTCACAAAAATACTTTTTATTTTCTTTTTTTTAGGAAAAAAAAATCGCTTCTTAACCCTCTATTTTGTAAAAAATAAAAAACGAATTTTTGTTGTAATAAACTTTTTTTATTCAATATTATATCTTTGTTTCCATCTTTTTATTCTATCGCTACATTTACAACTATACATCAATTTAGTAGTAAGTAGTCTTGAGTAATATCTTTTACAAAATTCACAATGTCTGTTGACATAGCATTTTCTACATGTATAATGCATTGCAAAATGTTCCCAGTGTTTAACCCCCATATAACAGTACGAACAAAACATCTTGTTTTATGTATACCCAACAAGTACAACAAATATATATATTTATATGTTTGTTCATGTAGGGGAATTAAAGTCAAATTTTTGTTACTTCTTCTTTCACAAGTCCCAAAACGTTTTTTTTTAGTTTTTTTTTTTGTCTCCATTCTCTTTTATATTTTGCCAATTTCAAAGATCTTTTGCGAGTCCATAGTTTCCCCAATTTTCCACGACGTTTTCCATATCGAATAAATGTAGAGGGTTCATAGGTTCTACCCTTACGATGGTAGAAATCTTCAGCATAGGACCGTACAATCTCACCACAGTGGGGTATTATACCCCAAAGATCATCCTCTGCTTCTTTAAGTATAAGCACACCTTGAATATATCCATTACCTTTACTTTCACCTCCAGTTTCACGATTGCATTCAAAAAACGAAATTTTATCCAATTTGAATTTACAAGGAGTACCAATTATTTTCGCTTCCTCAAACAATTTATTAGCCCTTTCTTCACTACGACAAAGAAATGACCAAGTCTTTCGTCGGGGTATGTACATCCTGAAGTAGTACACAGTCCAAAATGATTTCACACACACTCAGTTGATCCTTTTTAGTGCAAAGTTTTTTAAACTTTGCAGTATTGTGATGAGTGGCGAAAATTCACACGATAGTCAACCGTAGTGTTAACACCGGGGGGTGGCAACATTATTATTTCGTGGTGTTTTGACTTCAATTTACTTTATATTTGTCTCGAATATATAATATGTGTCCCCCGGTTTTATGTTAACATGCTACTGCGCACGTGCGAGCTGAAATTTCGATTTATCGAAATGGCCGACCCAAGGAGCGAATGAGCGATATATTCTTCTCAAAACAGGGATTTTGTGGACTTACAGTATTAAATATGATGTAGGATAAAGGACTGGTTGTCTGTTAGGGGAAGACGAGCCTGGATATAAAATAAAGGTATGATATTCAGGATATTTCTATCACGTTCGGTTGTGTCATGATTCAGCATTTTCAACCCGCGTCAGGACAGGTATTAAAGCGCAGCTAGTCTCTGCTTTTTTATAATGGTATACAATGGATACAGAATAACCTGCGAGATTATTTTGTTAGAAATTAGACTCCTGCACTTTTGTAAAGCGGTCTGTAGTTTCGGTATTTACTTCGTGTTTATATTTGTATGACAGCATTTGATTATTGGAAATTTTTATTGTATATTCTTGGGCTTAATTGAATTTTAGAAATACAATTGTAGATATGTTTTGGGTATTGAGCTGTTCAGCAGTCAGCACTAATATGAGTACCGATGTGACAGCTTGTAATTTATAGAAATTGTCTGTATTACTTTGTTTTGTATGGTTGTGACTATCATATTTTTGGGGCTGTTGTTCACATACATGTAAGCACAGACCACAGTGTTAGATTGATTCATTTCTGTTGTTGAAACATAATTTTGTTCCTTGGCCATTTATTGGCTGTATAATTGTTGCCTTGGAGAAATTTGGTGCTGTTCCAATATGAATTGTCAAAATTAAGACCATTTGAAACTGCCTGAATAATTATATTTATTTATTTACATCACTTCATTCAATACATCACTTCATTCAATACTGAATATTATAGACTGAGCTGAATAGACTTATTGAATACTATTAGCCCATGTTCCTTCACTAGAGATATTAATTTTTGTGATGTAAATATCAGACTATCAATGTTAACCCAGGGTGCGGGAACACTGATGGGATATTGACTGATTGACTTTTTCCGAGACCGGGAATTTTTTATTTTTTTAAATATCGAGGGATAGGATTTTTGACACAAAAATAATTTTAATATTATTATAAGTAATACAATGGTTTTTAAGAATATAGTGATTAAATCTCCCGCAAACCGAGGAATGTTTGTGAAAGTCCCGAGGGAAAGCATGAGGGCGAAGCCCGAAGGCGTCCCGAGGGACTTTCACAAACATTCCGCGGTTTGCGGGAGATTTGATCACTATATTCTTAAAAACCATTGTATTAGTTTGTAATACCATGATGACCGAGGTGAAACTAGTGTTTTCATTGTACAAAACTAATTGATAGTAGGAGTATTGTGTAATACAATGCATGATCAGTGATGTATTCAACAATTTTCCATTGTAGGAAATTAATATAATTGTGTGAAATGTTTAGTGAAAAGTGAATATTAATAAGTCGAGTAATTAACACTTTATCTTACTGTCATTAACATTGTAGTGTAATTATTTTGTTTGTTGTGTAAAACGTATTAACAAAACTCTTTGTCGTGTCTTTGAATTTTGGCTCATGAATTTTAATCAGGGAGAAATTAGAAATCTGCCCGGCTTTGCCGGGAGATTTAGAGATCTCCCCGCTAAAGCCGGGAATATCGTGATTAAACCACCCGGCGAGAACAAAAGAACCCGAGGTCATCATGGTATTAACTACTTAATGACCAAGACTGAGGTCTTTATGGTGAAATATCTAACCGAGATCTTGCTGTATTGGCCGAGCAATAGTGGCCAAGGTTTGGTATTTTACTGTAAAGACCAAAAGTCGAGGTAATTGAGTTGTCCATTATATGGCACTTTTTATTACAAAATAAATCTTGTATTTCTTGTTCTTTGTACTTCGCTTAATTTAACGTCATCAAAACACTGGACTAGGCAATAGTGGCCAAGGTTTAGTATTTTACTGTAAAGACCAAACAGTTGAGGTTATTGAGTTGTCCATTATATGGCACTTTTTATTACAAAATCAATCTTGTATTTCTTGTTCTTTGTACTTCGCTTAATTTAACGTCATCAAAACACTGGACTAGGCAATAGTGGCCAAGGTTTAGTATTTTACTGTAAAGACCAAACAGTTGAGGTTATTGCGTTGTCCATTATATGGCACTTTTTATTACAAAATCAATCTTGTATTTCTTGTTCTTTGCACTTCGCTTAATTTAACGTCATCAAAACACTGGACTAGGCAATAGTGGCCAAGGTTTAGTATTTTACTGTAAAGACCAAACAGTTGAGGTTATTGAGTTGTCCATTATATGGCACTTTTTATTACAAAATCAATCTTGTATTTCTTGTTCTTTGTACTTCGCTTAATTTAACGTCATCAAAACACTGGACTAGCGTTATTTTCTGTTGTTTCTTTCTATATTGTTCATCGTCATTTAATTTATTTTCATAATTTTGCAGCAATAACTTTCTTATTAGGATGTTGTGTTTATTCCCAATAATCATAGGGCATTAGCCCATGAAATTTTATCCATAGACATAGTTGTCATAATTTTCTGTCCAACTTATCACCTTTATCAACCTGCAGCTTTATAAGCAAGCAATCTTTAATCCTGCATAGCATTAAACTTAATTTATGTCATGCATTATGCTACTAGTGTTTTATTTAATATGATACATAATTCTATAAAACTTTGCACTGTCCTTGGGACCTAGTTTTAATGCTCTGATTTCATAAAAATACTTTTAATTTTTTCCAATTCTATATATCAAAAAATATTATATATCATTGTCGCATCTATACTTCTAACAAATCCTTCGTTTTTCTCAAACACGTCATTTTTTCACAAATTAGGGATACATATAACAAGCAATTATACTTTTAACGCCTTTTCCAATATGGCTCGATTGATCTATATGTGAATGAGTATATACATACTGGCGACCAAGCACTGGTAAATCACATAGGAATAATAGTTTATAAAATTGATACTTGGTAGGAGCATAATTAGGACGTAGCAACGGAACTTCTTCACAATTTACCAACACAATTTCAACATGTTCTAAAACTGTAATAAAATCATCATTTGCACAATACAAAGCGTCATCTTGACACGGTATTCGTTTTCTTTTTGTAAAATATGTTTTATTCTCCGTAAATGTAAAAATATGATCCTTCATCATTTTACCACAAATCCTTGTCTTTACACAACAATCAAAAATCTAACACTCTCCAAGGCTTCACAGGTATCATAACTAAATCCACTCTTACATTTCGTAATGTCCCCGTTGAATCAAAATATGATTCTGATGGTAAACGCGATATAGTCGCTTCTTTAAATACTATTTGCTGAAACCTGAGTGTACAATCACATTTATTTTTTAATTTGAAAAATTATTCCATCATTAATCCACGGTTACCAATCTTTATTAAGAGCTGTATCATCAGGGTCATCTCGATGTTGGTAGCAAATTTGCAACATATTATTTTTTCCTTCAGCTGTGTATACAATCAAACGTCCAATTTGTTTATTCGATTTTTTAAATCGCAATACTTCACAAAAAATCTCATTATTTTCTTCATAATTACTCACAGAAAGCTTTTCGAATAACACGTTAACATGTTCAGGTTTTATCACAAATATATCAGCATCCATTATTTTTATTGCTTCTGCCTTTTCTTTTCTAAAAAATCATTTGTTGATTCTTTATATAATAATGGTTTTATAAAGTCGCTCTTCTTTTATAATGCTGAACATATCGCCCCCAGTTATATTTCGTAATGTACCGGTTGAATCAAAATATACTTCTTCCAAATTGATCTCGGTTTCTCGATTAATTATTGCAAGAAAATAATTTGAAGATACTTCCAGCTCCGTATTGAGATATGACTCTGGATTGAGATCTTTTAATATTAATCCCCGAAGATAAATACTCTTCCATATAATTCACAGCATAAAACTTAGAATCTTGGCAATCACGCGTTAAATGAGCATCCTTAAACATTTTAAGTTGTAAAAGATCTATTACTCTAACATTTGATTCAGCCATGATTCTGATGGTAAAATGATATAATCGCTCTTATATAAAGCTGAACGTATCTTACTTCCGGAAACGTCTTTTCCAAACACCTTTTCCAAAAAAATAATACCCTATTTACTTCCGGTATATCACCTTACATCTCCGTCGCGCGCGCTCATTTCTTTTTTTTTTTTTTAAATACTTTTTTACATAAATCACAATTCCTTTTTTTTATAAAATACAATTCAACATGTTCTTTTTTTAAAATATTTCAACCATTTTAATTTTTTTATTTTAAAATACTTTTTTTATTTCAAATTCACAATTCATGTTTTTCTTTAATATATATATTTTCCCCATTAACACCTTTTTTTTCCAAAATACATTTTTTTATTTTTTTGTCTTCACTGTGCGCGGCGGCCATGTTTCCTTCCCGACGAAAAGGACAACCATATACCAACCATCATCCTCTTCATGTGTAAGGGATTGGCACTTCGCTCTCAAACTGATCAAATTGCAATATAAGTATTATTTGAATTGACCCCCTGATTACGGATAACCTCCACAGCTGGCTGTATTTTGGGACACCTCCCTGAAACACAACATGTCAACTCTTCTCTGATTGGTCAATTCAAATACTTACTGCAATCTGATTGGTTAAGAGCTAGTGCCAATCCCTTACACATGAATAATAATAATAATATATATCTTACTACTATGTATGTATATATATATATATATATATATATATATATATATATAGATAGATAGATAGATAGATATCTATATATCTCTCTATTTCTCTATTGTGGCTTAATGCCAACAAACTTTCAATAAATGCAACGAAAACTGAGTTTATGATTTTAGGTTCAAATTATAGATTAAAACAGCTCCTGGGCAATCCTAAGGTACAAATTGATAATAAAATTATTAAACGTGTATCAAAGGCAAAATTACTTGGAGTTATTGTAGACGAAAAACTCAGTTGGGAGCAGTGAACTAAATATAACTGGAACGCTACCTCCGACCGGAAATTTGAAGCCAAATCTTCAAATTCAGCCCCAGTCTTTCCACGCAAGAAATTAACGCGGCCATACAAAACATTGAAACAATACCAGAAAACGGGTTGAAATTCGCCAAAAAAATCATTTTACGAAGAGCCAAAATACTTTTAGTAATACCTTTTAGTTAGATAAAACCTATTTTCAGATTATAGGTCACTTATTTTCACTTTTTATAAAGAATTCTTCATTAAAAACGCTCCTTTTCCTCAAAAAAGTCGAACCAGGAGTGAAGAAAGTCAAGGCAAGCCGTGGCTGATTTTTGCAATTTTTAGTTATTTTATATGGTTTAAACACCTTCCATGTGGCCATGCAATTAAGGCATACTGATACTACAGAATATAAATATAATAATTATAGTCTCAAGCCTTTATTTTCGTTAAAATTTTGGATTTTAAGAGGATTTTAAACGAAAGTTATTGTTCTCTCCCCAGTCCTTTTTTTACTTCAGAGCGCTTTCTTGTAAACAGCGGAAAAGTTATTTAAAAAAGCAGAAAATTAAAAGCTATGTGACAGTGTTATGCCACTCACGTGTGTCGTTGGGGGTGTAAAAATAGGGGTACTTCTCGCCATGGAGAGGAAGCTACTGTTGCTTTTCACAGGTAATAAAACCATACAATTTCGTAATAAAGTAGGAAACAACCAACATGAAAAACAACCAACATGAAAAACAAACAAATTTGGCCAAGTTTAATAAATATTAGACAAAAATATATTTGTTATTTACAGTAAATATATTTTTATGTACAATAAATTAAAGTACAATAAGTTCAGTCAGTGGCAAAGCTTATCCATGGCAACTCATGCTATGCTAATTTTAAAATATGTCTATAAAAATGTGTCTATAAATAGTTTAAAGACAATACATTTCTAAAGGTTGTGAAAGATGCAATTCCAGTTTCCATGGCTAGCTTTGCCACAGAGTACACTGTACAGTACAACCTATGTCAGCCATAGCCTCACTTAGTGCATACAAACTCAAATGTAATACACATATGTAAACTGTTATAGATTTCCACTGAAAAATAAGCTTGTACTAGAATTATGGGAAAGTTTTGTTCAACATCAGAACATACTTGAGGCACCATGGAAAGCAACAAGGTTCAGCCGCATCTGCAGTGATCATTTTCAAAGATCAGATTACATTATTCCTCCTTCTTCAAATGAGACTTGTAGAATAAAACAGTGTGCTGTTACAAGGATATGAAAACATCCTTTCCTCATCCGACAACAGGTGAAGAAGTTTTTGCAATCCTTGATCCTTGCCATATGTTAAAACTTGCACGCAATGCACTTGGACATCTTGGAACATTTGTTGACAATGATGGAAATATCATCAAGTGGCAGTTCATCCAAGAGTTGCAGAAACTTCAAGAGGACGAAGGACTGAAGCTGGGAAACAAATTATCTTCAAATCATCTGCAATATATTAAACATAAGATGAATGTCAGATTGGCTGCACAAACCCTCAGTTCATCAGTGGCTAATGCCATATAATTTCTGGACAGTGCAGCTAAATTGCCAAATTTTGGGGAGAGTCATGGTACAGTTAAATTTATTCGTACTATTGACAGGCTTTTTGATATGCTAAATTCACGAAATCCACTAGGTAAAGGATTCAAAACACCTCTCAGACTTCAAAACAAAGACACATGGGAAGAAATCTTTGTAACCACAGCGAAATATTTGATGTCTTTGAAAACAAACACAGAGAAACCACAGAAACTTTGTACCACCCAACGCAAAACCTTCATCATTGGGTTTGTGGCATGCATTAAATCAACAATTGCTATGGCAAATAAAATGCTTTGTGCACCAGTCAACGCATTTAAATACCTATTAACATACAAGTTTTCACAGGATCATATTGAACTGCTTTTCTCCTGTATCCGATCAAAAGGTGGCTGGAATAATAATCCAAACTGCTTACAATTTAAATGGGCCATTCGGAAAATGTTAATGAGGAATGCGATAACTGCATCCAAAAATGCCAACTGTGTGGATTTCACAGGATGCAACACCATCATCCCTTTACTCCACACCAGAAAGCATACTAAAGACAAAGCACAAGCCCCAGAAAGATCAGCCCCAGAAAACAATCCACCCGAGCTATACATCATGAGTGGACATTTAGACCAAGTCCACAGTGAATTCACTGCAAATGTCCTATTTTACATTGCAGGGTATATAGTTTCACAGCTTATTGACAAGCTAACATGTCCTGCTTGTAAACGAAGCCTCATCCCTTCGCCAAATGCAACTGATGATACAAGTCGAACTGATTGTTCATCTTCCAGATACCATGAAGCTAGTAAAGCATCGTCCTTCACAGTGTTCATCAACAAAGGTGGCTTAAAACTTCCGTCAACCTCGGTTTTCCGAATAGTAGAATGCTGCGAACACGTATTCAAGTATATGGTGTCGGGTAAAGATGGGAAATCTATAACCAAAGAAGTGAATCTGAAGGAGAAAATGATTCTAGAAGTCTGTCGTCACTTCATGCACGAGACAACTGTTCATCTGTTCATAAATCATGAAGATGGCGATAACGAAATTTTGGTCGAGGACGATCATAAAACTAAACTAACGAAATGTATCGCCAACAAATATTTCACGCTACGACTGTTCACTTTCGGCAAGAAATACACAAATAATGTCGTCAACAAAGGCAAACAAAGTGATCGACATAGACTAAATAAACTAACTTTGTTTAACAATGAATAACTTTGCTATGTTACATAAGTTTAAATTAAAGAAACTTACTTGTGAATAAAAATATATTCGTGCTTCCAAAGCTCCAAAGCGTTGTCACTGTTTCATGTCAGGCCATTTGTTTCGATACAGTGTTCGTTTTCGACGCAATCGGCTACTTTATTGTACTGAATCCTGCTAAGTTTGGTTGTAGATAACATTTTATTTTATTTCCCCAAAAGAAAATGCAATTCAAAACCATAAAATAAACGAGTTTCGCAGCTGCTTCGAGTCTTCGACCAGTCGAACAGGCAACAGCTGTCTCGCGGGGAAATCGCGCGACAAAAACACGCGAGTTTTGACCTCCAGACACGCGTGCCTGGAGGTCAAAATTTGGCTTCAACCGATCATAGGGCGGTTTCTATGGAGGTAGCGTTCCAGTTATATTTAGTTCACTGGTTGGGAGTCATATAAATGACATTATACTACCAAAAGTTCTGAAGGGTCTGCGTATGATGCGTAATTTGCGCCCTTTGTTAGAAAATCCCCAAATGGTGTCGTTGTATAATTCACTTGTACAGCTGCACTTTGATTATTGTAGTAGCTTATGGGGAAATTTCGGGCTCATTTAAGAAATAAAATTCAGAAATTACAAAATCGGGCAGCTAGAATTATCACTTGTTCTGGTTATGAGGTCAGGTCGGCTGACATTTTGTCTTTTTTGGGTTGGCATGATCTCGATACCAGACGAAAATACCATGCATCTAATCTAATGTATAAAATTATGAATAATATTGCCCCTAGTTATTTGATTAAACTTTTTGTTCCAGTAAACAAAACGCACGAACATAATTTACGTTCCTCTGATATAAACCTTAAAATTCCTCAGCCTCGCACTGACTATTTAAAACGTAGCCTAACATATAGGGGTGCCCTTTTATGGAACAGTCTGCCATCATGCGTAAGAAAACTTGACAATCTCAAGAAATTTACAGCAAATATTTGCAATTATAGTTTTTAACAAAGTGTAACTATTATGTAATGTATGTCTGACTTTTTATTTATATGTATATTTATTTTTGTCTATATATTTATTGTACGGCTTTTATGAAAAACAATTGTAAATATTGATAAAATTACCGTACTGAAATAAAGTTCTCTCTCGCCATCTCTCTCTCGCCATCTCTCTCTCTCGCCATCTCTCTCTCTCTCGCCATCTCTCTCTCTCTCGCCATCTCTCTCTCTCTCGCCATCTCTCTCTCTCTCGCCATCTCTCTCTCTCTCGCCATCTCTCTCTCTCTCGCCATCTCTCTCTCTCTCTCCATCTCTCTCTCTCTCGCCATCTCTCTCTCTCTCGCCATCTCTCTCTCTCTCTCGCCATCTCTCTCTCTCTCGCCATCTCTCTCTCTCTCGCCATCTCTCTCTCTCTCGCCATCTCTCTCTCTCTCGCCATCTCTCTCTCTCGCCATCTCTCTCTCTCGCCATCTCTCTCTCTCGCCATCTCTCTCTCTCTCGCCATCTCTCTCTCTCTCGCCATCTCTCTCTCTCTCGCCATCTCTCTCTCTCTCGCCATCTCTCTCTCTCTCTCGCCATCTCTCTCTCTCTCTCGCCATCTCTCTCTCTCTCTCGCCATCTCTCTCTCTCTCTCTCGCCATCTCTCTCTCTCTCTCTCGCCATCTCTCTCTCTCTCTCTCTCGCCATCTCTCTCTCTCTCTCTCTCTCGCCATCTCTCTCTCTCTCTCGCCATCTCTCTCTCTCTCTCGCCATCTCTCTCTCTCTCTCGCCATCTCTCTCTCTCTCTCGCCATCTCTCTCTCTCTCTCGCCATCTCTCTCTCTCTCTCGCCATCTCTCTCTCTCTCTCGCCATCTCTCTCTCTCTCTCTCGCCATCTCTCTCTCTCTCTCTCGCCATCTCTCTCTCTCTCTCTCGCCATCTCTCTCTCTCTCTCTCGCCATCTCTCTCTCTCTCTCGCCATCTCTCTCTCTCTCTCGCCATCTCTCTCTCTCTCTCGCCATCTCTCTCTCTCTCTCGCCATCTCTCTCTCTCTCTCGCCATCTCTCTCTCTCTCTCGCCATCTCTCTCTCTCTCTCGCCATCTCTCTCTCTCTCTCGCCATCTCTCTCTCTCTCTCGCCATCTCTCTCTCTCTCTCGCCATCTCTCTCTCTCTCTCGCCATCTCTCTCTCTCTCTCGCCATCTCTCTCTCTCTCGCCATCTCTCTCTCTCTCTCGCCATCTCTCTCTCTCTCTCGCCATCTCTCTCTCTCTCTCGCCATCTCTCTCTCGCCATCTCTCTCTCTCTCTCGCCATCTCTCTCTCTCTCTCGCCATCTCTCTCTCTCTCTCGCCATCTCTCTCTCTCTCGCGCCATCTCTCTCTCTCTCTCGCCATCTCTCTCTCTCTCTCGCCATCTCTCTCTCTCTCTCGCCATCTCTCGCCATCTCTCTCTCTCTCTCGCCATCTCTCTCTCTCTCTCGCCATCTCTCTCTCTCTCGCCATCTCTCTCTCTCTCGCCATCTCTCTCTCGCCGGTGTCATGGTGGAAGGTTCAACAAATTTCGCTCCGTTTACATCTGATATTCCATATCTCAAACTACTTAAATTCGAAGATGGGAAAAAGCCTAAATTCAAATATGCAGGAAATAAAGATGAATTGGGTGAATTTATTGACAATGTCTTCAAGAAATCGTGTGAAGAAGACCAAGGCATGCTGAATTGGTCCGAAGATACGGCTCATAAAATGGTATCGTGTAAATTATATGGTCTAACTTTTAAACTATATTATACTACTACCACCTTATGTATCCAAGGACAAGAAGAACTTCAAGCGAAAGAGAAACTATTTGAACTTCTTGAGTCGCTAAAGCCGTGTTCTACTAGCACGTATTTAAATGACGATGAATTTAATGAGAGTGATGTCGAAGATGAAGACATGTGAAGAAGAAATAAGCTGTGTTGAAGAGCACAATGAGAAGTCTTTGTCGATGTTACCGAAGGATCTTCGCATTTTAACGAAGTTGATAATTTAACTAAAGAAGTTAACTCCCTGCGAAAAGATTTTGGGGATTTAAAGTGTCAAATGGATATAATTATATCGAAGGCAAATATGCAAATTCCATCAAAAGCCAACGACATATCCATCGATGCAGAGCAGCAGATTCTACTGTTAAGAAAGCAAGTTGAGGAGATCTCTCTCGATAATAAGAATCTTGTAAACAAAAATAAAGAATTGGAAAACGAAAAGGCTCGTCTGCTGACAGCGATTTGACTCTTACAAGAGGACAATCAAACCGAAAGCCCCGCCAAATTTTCGCTGTTAAATCACAATGTTGACCAACATAATCAACCAAGTGGAACTTCGACAGCTGAGGAAGAGCAGGAAATGATCGTAGCAGATCCAAATGTGAAGAAAAGCGAGAAGAAGAAGAAAAAGAAAAAGAAAAAACAAGAAGCAAAATAATCACCAGGGGGCTTACCATCACAGGGCAATGTCAAGACGAATGATCACGGAGGGAAAACGAAAGAGCGAAAGACTACCCTTGTTTTGGGTGATTCAATAATTAGTAGATTAAATAGCTTTCAGCTAAGTAAATCATCTAATTCGAAAGTCTCAGTTCGTTCTTTCTCTGGAGCCCGGGTCCACGATATGTACCACTATATGCGACCGGCTTTGGATGAGATTACACAACCGGTTAATGTGGTACTCCATGTTGGAACCAATGACCTGCAGGAAAAGTCGCCACAAGCCGTTGGAGACTAAATTGTGGAATTGGCAAAGTATATTGAGAATGAGCACCCTCAGTCTACTGTCAGTTTATCCGAGCTAACCCAGAGGTATGATTTGGATGGGCTTTCCAAGAAGGTCAGTGAAGTAAATAAGATCACAAGCAAGTACTGTTCTCAGTCGGGAAGATTAACGATCAAACATAATAACATTGACGATTCTTCTCTAGCTAAACATAAATTGCATTTAAATAGCAAAGGAGTTGCTATTATTGCAAGTAATTTAACTAATTTTATACTAATGAATCATTGATGGTCTATTACTCCTGAAGACAACGCTACTCTAAACGATGGTTATACAACACCATCGGTTAATGCATTGCCATGTCTTTCTAATGTGTCCAAGTTGCCCAAAGGGTTTAAGTTTGGTAGTCTTAATATAAATGGCTTGCTAACTCATATTGATCAGTTGAGGGTTATGATGACTGATTATCTAGCTTGATAATACTATTGATAGCGGCCTTTTGAACATTTGTGGGTACATTTTGGAAAGAAATGATCGCAATATTAATGGGGGTGGAGTTTCGTTGTATATCCGTGAACATATCAATTATACCTTACGAGGTGATATTGTACCAAATGATTTAGAAATGTTGGCTATTGAAATTTGTAAGCCAAAAAGTAAGCCATTTATCATTTCCACTTGGTACAGACCACCTGACTCATTAATTGAGGTTCTGGGGGAATTTGAGAAATTTTTGATGGCTGTTAGCTAAAGATTCAGCTGATCCCTTGTCTACTCCTGTAAAGTTCCTTTATGAAGCTTATCAGTTTTCCCAGCTAATCACAGATTATACTAGGATGACTGGTCGATCAAAGACTTTGATTGATCATTTTTTGACGAATGAACCACAGAATTTAGTTGCATCAGCAGTTGTTGAAATAAGTATAAGTGACCATTTCTTAATATATGGTGTACGGAAATTTCAAACTATTAAAGGCAATCCTAAATATATTGAAAGTCGAAACATAAAAAATTATGACCCAGAGTTATTTATCTATGATCTTAATACAGTTCATTGGGACTTACTGGAGATCAGTATCTCTCTCTATATCTATCTATCTATCTATATCTATATATCTCTATCTATATATCTCTATCTCTATATATCTCTATCTCTATATATCTCTATCTCTATATATCTCTATCTATATATCTCTATCTCTACGATATCTCTATCTCTATATATCTCTATCTCTATATATCTCTATATCTATCTCTATATCTATCTCTATATATATCTCTATATATCTCTATCTCTATATATCTCTATCTCTATCTCTATATATCTCTATCTCTATATATCTCTATCTCTATCTCTATATATCTCTATCTCTATATATCTCTATCTCTATATCTCTATCTCTATATATCTCTATCTCTATATATCTCTATCTATATATATATCTCTATCTCTATATATCTCTATATATCTCTATTTATTTTTTTCCGGTGCGTATCCTACCAAATCCTGCTTTCTGATTGGCTAACGAGCGGTCCGTATGAGCCCACACGGACCGCTCGACATAATTTCAGTTTTAAATGCGTTTTATAAGCCGTAAAATATTCTAAAAACATTTGAAAATGAACTCAAACGAGATTGAACATATTGAAAGACATATAAGTGATATTTTTATCCCGATAGAGACTTAACTCTCAATTTCCTTTGACGAAGAAAAAGCACAGACTTTTCTTTTTTGTCCACTGACTAGAAATACTGATGACGACCAAAAAAACAAGCCAAGATATTAAGGAAAAAAATAAATAAATTATTCACCGTTTTGGTCGGTCCGTATGGAGAAATATTTCCCTTGTCTCAAAAACGTCCCTCGGCCTGCGGCCTCGGGCCGTTTTTGAGACCTCAGGAAATATTTCTCCATACGGACCTCCAAACCGGTAAATAACATATATATATATATCTATCTCTATCTCTATATATCTATATATCTATATCTCTATATATCTATATATCTCTATATATCTATCTATATATATATATATATCTCTCTATCTCTATCTATATATATATATATATCTCTCTATATATATATATCTATCTCTATATATATCTCTATCTCTATATATATCTCTATCTCTATATATATCTCTATCTATATATCTATCTCTATATATATCTCTATCTATATATCTATATATATATATATATATATCTCTATCTCTATCTCTATATATATCTCTATCTATATATATATATATATATATCTATCTCTATCTCTCTATATATATATATCAGACGGAATATACCGAAATTGCAGTCAGGAATTTGAAGGTTAAAAATAAGTGTGTTGACACTGACGAAAAAACGTTTAAAAACAACGTTATAAAACTTCGTTTAGACGTTTCGACCAAAAATCGTCGGTCTTCAAAAATTGAGCTATTTAAATATGTTCAAAGATGTGTAAATGACTAGAGAAGTGCCTTGTAAACATTAGGAATGTCAATATGGTCATTGCCAGAATTGGAATCCTTTTGGGAAAATTTCTTTCTTTGTGAACAATTATTGATGTGTTATTAAAATCTATTTTACGATCGTACTCTTCTACGTGTTTAGCTATTTTAAAAAAATTATCAAATTTAGACACAGCTCTTTTATGTTACAAAACTCTAGTTTTTAATGATCTATCAGTTTGTCCATAGTAAGTGAAATCACAATCGGCACATCGAATCAAGGGCGCAACGAGGGGGGGTCGGGGGGTGCGCTCGCCCCCCCCTTTTAGGAGGCACGAGGGAAAATTTTGGAGGTCAAAAGTTACTTTTACAGCACTATTTTGATTTTTTTTAACTTGAATTATATAAAGCTCCAAATTTATAAAATTTGCAAAAGGGTTTGTCACGATCTTGTTACGTTGTTCACGATCTTGTTTCAATTTCATGCAAAACGAGCACAATTAAACGTTTAAAACCTGAAAGAAAACTGTGCCGACCTAATTTACACTTCCAAACGTTTTCTCAAACAATATTAAAATGCAAGTCTAATCTCATTTGGACCAAATGTTTCTGAAAAATAAGACTTTCGTTTTTACTCAAAAGTGTCCTCAAAATGCAGGAAATGCCATTTTAAAGACCCAAATTTCAAAAAAATTTCCTCGGACCCCCTACAGCATCATCGTTGCTGTGGTGAAAACGACCCCCCTTTCAAAAATCCTGGTTGCGCGCTTGCATCGAATCTTGTAGATAACTCCTTTCATTTGTTCTGGTTTTAATTTGTCCTTCGGTTTGGGAAACTGATGCCAAAGGGTATCTATACGCCATTGACATAAGGTAATGAGATGAATTGGTCTTGAAGCACTTTAAAAATAGGTTTTCTTTCCTTTCGTTTGGCTGAATTCGTTGATGGTATCGTTAATACAGCTCTTTGCGGGCCTCGTAATCTGAAACCATAATCAGCTGCAGAAAATTTTAAGTATAAAACTATAATCGAAAATTGTCATTCTGCCATTCTAGAACGTGATTCTGGAAATTTATTTCATGGTCATTGTCCACAAACCAAATAAATTACAAAGTTGCTGGAACTCTGTATCGTTTTACGCTGGGTATTTCTTCATGTTGACGATGAGTGGAATGTGACCAGATGAGTGGGTAGACAACCCAGACATTTCCTGCTTTGTAATTATGTTCCTGTGTATACGTGAAGACTTTATGTATTTCCCGAATGTACGTAAACACTTTGGTATGTATTGTATAGCTTCTGTAAAAATAGGTACGCAATGCGTACATGTGTCTGATGACATGAGACAAAACTGAACAGTACAGCTTAAAATATGAAACAAAAATAGAAGCACGATTATATTAAATAAATATATTATAACAGCGTATTATATATTATCGAGATAACAGCGTATTATATATTATCGAGACTACTAGCTACATTGCAATTACTTTACAGAATATCTGTGTTTATCCAAACACACAGGATGTTGCGAGATTTGAGAAAAGCGTAAAAACTGTCCAGATTTTGGTTGTATGTACAAATTTTGCTTGATTAGATTCTGGTTGAATACAGTATCCAGATTTTGGTCGAATATCCAGTGTGCACTTTCAGGAGATTCATTTTGATCGGCTTGCATTTCAATAAGTGTGAAGTTATCTCAGAATTTGCAAACTGAATACTGTGGCGTGGAAACAATGGGTACCCAGTTTGCTTTATCCCGTGTCGTTGACACGTAATATAATACGTATACATTATAATTTGTTTATGTGAGTCCAGGCTCTCGCGGCCTTGTCTTTGTTTGGATCACGCATTTTAGACTGGATTAGTCATTAGTAGACACAAGGGATATTATTGCGCTCGCCCTTTTAGCTTTTTTGTAATGGACATTCGATCGGTTCCTATGCGAATCCATAATCGTAAGTTTTAGTTATGTTATTGCGTTACCTTTGGTTAATATGCATGATTTGTGTTAATTTATGGTACGCTTTGTAATCACATGATTTAGGGTTAGCTCTTAATTGTTGTTATTAATCATTACTGTAGTTTTCACTGCATTTTGAGGAGATCATTGTATACAATAAAGAAATTGACTCGATTCATTTGTGGTTGATCACATGCGAACTCCAGTCGATCGCTCTCCACGAGGGTATTTGGCTTGGAACGCGACGCAACACAATGGGTACCCAGTGACAATGGGTGTGGAAACAATGGGTACCCGGTAACAATGGGTGTGGAAACAATGGGTACCCGGAAACAATGGGTACCCGGTAACAATGGGTGTGGAAACAATGGGTACCCGGTAACAATGGGTGTGGAATGCCATATAAATCTCTTGAGTGAGAATCAAAAATTTTAAACTTGCCTTCATTAGTTTTAAAAGTTGCAACAGTGCTGCAGTCAATTGTTAACAGACAATGTTGATAATTTGTGAATCCAAAAACAGATCATTGAGAGCATTTTGCGAAGAAAAAAAGGTTCATCCCTACTTGTCATAAACAAATCACCAGCAAAGAAGTCACTTTAACCGTGACCCAACCAGTGGCCCGGCCCAACCCAGAGAAATGCCACCAGGTAGATATGCATATTACTGCAATATCATCAGTACTGCCAAACATTAATTGTGCTAATAACATTATTGTGCTAATTTAACATTCTCTGCTGAATAAAATAATTTTCTGGCATTAGCTTGAGTGAATACATGAACGGCCTTGCCCCAGGCTAAATGTCTTTAAAGTATAAAGGTTATTTCCAGCAGACAATTAATTGTATTTAGGAATGGTGGATCCCACAAAGTAATATATATTTTTTGATTATGCATGTATTATTGCAATCTAAGCTATTTAGTCTAAATTTTCTCATATCGCCTTGGCTAAAATCAGCACATATAGTTTTTAGATGGATCAACAACAACGTGATATATGGTTGGAACAAATATTTGAGCAAACCACAACTTTTATATTGTTCTGTGAGCTGTTGTAATGTTGACAGATAAAATATACACTTAGATAAAATAACATCAACATTGTTACAATGTAAAATGAATTTTTTAAATGTATTCCAAAAGATACGTTGGTGACAAGAACTGCAGAAGTATTATTTTGGTTTTAACAAAGTTATTGTTTGCAACCAATTCTGGCTTTGTATTGCTCAACTGTGATTCCCATATTTAAGGACAATGAACTATCTAGATGTTTATAATTTTGACAAGTGCAGATCGGCTAGTTTCTGCAGTCTGTTCAGTAAGTTTGTCGACAGTGACTTCGTTTAGTTTGATTTTAACGAACACAATGCGGGAATTGCCCATTACCTTGGTTAAAACTTAAAGACAAATTACCTTGGCAGTACCACTATTAAACCGCATGAGCCGATCGAGTGAAAGTAGCGCCTGACCAAAATAAATGTTAGACTGTCGGTGAAGTCGGTCATTTGCAACGAGATTTTCAAATGGTTCCGACAAACAACAAGGTTCAATACTAGATTTCGGTATACGATAATTACCTTGGTTAAATCTTAAAGACAAATTTACCTGGCAGTACCACTATTAAACCACATGAGCCAATCGAGTGAAAGTAGCGCCTGACCAAAAAAGTCCAAAATAATGTTAGATATTATAAACAACAATGGCGGCCATGCAACAAATATCTCGGCAAACTTCGCTGTTTTCCGTAACGTCGATTTCACAGGCGAACTGTTAAGTCAACGCAAGGTGTGCCAACACTGGAAGTGGTAACCAACCTAGCAGTACCAACATTCATCGATCGAAGCCTTCCGCCGATTCACAAGCCAGAAATCACCACCTAAAATCATGATCTCCGACAACGCTTCGACTTATCAGTCTGCTGCACAAGAGTTGACACAGCTCCTGAAATCTCCGAAACTCGAGGAACAACTCAACAAGCGAGAGATACAGTGGAAATTCATCCCGAAACGTGCCCCATGGTATCAGGTGGATTCTGGGAACGACTTATCGGCTTGACGAAATTTTCCTTGAAGAAAGTCCTGGGAAAAGCAAGCATCACAGTATCCGAACTTCAAACGATTGTCACAGAAATCGAAGCTATGCTCATCCACTTACATTTGTTTCCTCAAATATCGAAGATGAACAACTTTTAACACCTTCCCCACCTACTCTATGGTCGCAGAATAATCCCAACTTCGCAGAAGAATTCGAACCTAGCCAAACTCAGAGCTAATCTGAGGAATGCTTAACCTCCCTACGAGAATTTCACAAGACAAGCGGGAAAAACGAGATTCCAATTAAGATCGGTGATGTTGTTCAAGTCCACGACGACACAAAATGTATCAACTGGAGATTAGTTGTTGTTGAAAGCCTCATCACTAGCAACGATGGACTGGTGCGAGCAGCAACCGTCCAATCGCAAAGCTCTACCCACTCGAAGTTACAGCTACAACACCTGAGAACGGTTCCACACCCCCGAAAATCGAGTGACGAGAGATGGACCAAGAAAAGAAGCACCGATACAGAAGCAAGCAAGAGCCGCAGCAGTAACAGCAAAGAAGATAATCGAGAATTGGACATCTTCAAATCTGGAAATCTTTAAAAATTATTATCGAACACAGGGCATTTTTTAACATTATAACTACTGGGGCATTTACCCCTTTGCTTGCTCCAGTAGTGAAGCAAAATTTTTGGTTTTTGCCCCAGTAGACTGGGCCCATTTGGCCATTAAGGTATCAGGCTTTCAGCTGCCTGCCTTCCCTATAATAATCCCTGGAAGTCATCAAATCACTGTCTTCTGGAAAGACGTTACTGAACGCATGTGAGAACACGGCATTTGCAAACGATTTTTAACGTAACACTTGCTACGGATATGTGGCGTTACGTTTGATGGCGGTGGCAACATTTCATACGAAAAATCATCCAGTCTGACAAAAATTGACATATATGCGGATTATTTCACCTTTATGAATTGGGACAAGCTGGACAGTCGGATTTCATTGTGAAATTATAAAGACTATTGTTCATGTTTATGAATTTACGGACTCACAGCGCGTCGTTTGAGAAAAGTTATTGCACCGATTGTTTTGCAATAATCGTCCAATTACCGTCCAATTATCGATTAGTTTCCGATTAATCGGCTCATCTCTACTAAATTCAGTAAATTGCATAGGAAAAGGTCCCCCTGACATACTTTGGAATCATAGGAATTAATAATTCATAATATCATTCAATAAGGAATTATGATTAATATAATTCATAAGGAATTATGATTCCTTAAAAAATGCACTGAACGAACAGTAATTATTTACTACTTATTGACCGAGGGTGAGGTCTGTACTAGTGAAATATCGGACCGACGTTTTTAGCACGGACCGAGCGGGCGCAGCGAGCCGAGGTGCGTGCAGAAAACCGGGAGGTCCGATATTTCACTAGTACAGACCGAACAAGCGAGGTCAATAAGTAGTTTATTATATGACCAAAAATGTTGTGAACGTTCTGTGAAAACTGGATGAAACATGAAATGTGAAATGTGAAACATGGCGGATGGTCGTGAAAACACGAGCACCTCATCTTGTTCGATTTCTCAACAACAAAACGGCGTTGTTTGCCCAGAGATTGTAAAATTCACTTTGTTATACAAAAGTGAAGGCAATGTGTTTTGGAAGGGAGATTTTGATGAACTAAAAGCCTTCGTAGAAAGCGAAGTAAAATTGAGTGGCAAATGGCTGTCGCCTGGTGGGGAAGCCAAGAAATTTATAAGTCCAAATTTCTCTCTGAAATGGCAGGGACCAAAGAGAAAAAGCTATCTGTACTCGAAGACGACGAAGACAAATACTTCGAAACTTGTCTTGAAGGATATACTCATACGACGAACAGCAAAATCAGCGAAAAATCAGAAACGACCGTCGAACACGTGTTTGCTCAACCTCATGTTGTCCCCGAAGGCGAAAATAAAATATCGTCATGTGAGAACTGCAAGGACTTGAAACCCGAAATAAATCACATCATGTCGATGTTTACAAAACTACAGGAGAAACAAGACGAAGAATGTAGGAATGCTTCACAGTAGTAGTACTACTTCTTCAAAGTACTATTTTCGGAAGATAGTTATGGCGGCTGGCCGTGCAAAGTTCCATCTTCGTCATTTGCCTATAATAATCTTCCTATGTTTACACTTCCTCTCATCGAGTAACTGGAACACCAATTCACTACTTGGACCAGTAAGAAGTTATACAAATTGCCATTTGGTGTCAATAGTGCGACTAACAAGGACATCTTCGGGCTCAACGCGTCAAATATCGAAGGAGACCAAGCATGGTATAACCTTCGTCTCACGAAGCCTAAGGAAGAAAGTTGAAATATCTACTCTCGTTATACAATGTGGAGATATCCAGACAAATCCTGGACCCTATAATGAATCAAGACATACATTCTCAAGAACAGGAATCCTGAGAGAAAGTAATCTGAACACGGATACTAGTCGAACTTATACGGGAAAAATTACATATGCAGCAACGAATAATTTATTATACAAAGCCGCTTTTCCTACTTCAAATTACTTTATCCCTGTGAGAATAACAACTCATCTCCGCCTTCAAAATAAGCCTTTCAGGAATATTGAAACCAAATCTCGACGCAACTTATCTCATCTATGTTAAATCTTAAAAGAACCAACTCAGCCAAATTCAGAAAGATCAGGCTCTAGAAAATGTTTGACTGTGGCTCATTTAAATATTCAGTCTTTGAATCGTAATCATCACACTCAATTGAAGCACTTTATTTCCTCTCAAGACATCGATATTCTAACACTATCAGAAACTTGGTTAAATTCAACACATACCAATTCAAGTATTCTTTTGCCGGGTTATAAACTAGTAAGACAAGACCGTTTGCATAAACGAGGTGGGGGAGTTTGTGCTTTTGTTCGTTCGTGCATTAAATTTATTCTTCTTAAAGATCTCAGTAACATCTCAAGCGGGGGATTCCAGCAGTTATGGTTTAAAATCCAACAACGAAATCTACGATCGATTCTAATATGTGCTAGCTACAGACCACCTGACTGCCCTGTATCATGTCTTGATGAATGTTTGGTACCATCCTTGACCCATGCTCTAACACTAAATAAAGATATTTTCATTGCCGGTGACCTAAATTGCAATTTGTTGACTTCAAATGCTGACTCATCATCTCTTCGAAAATTCTGCGAAACGTATAACATGAAGCAATTAATATCTTCATCTACAAGGATTTCGCAACATCATGACTCCCTTATTGACGTCATAATTACATCTAACCCTCTACTTGTTAGAGAAAGTGGCGTTAAAGAAATTACCATAAGTGATCATTTCCTTGTTTATACTGTCTTGAATCTTAGAAAACCCAAACAACATAAATCTACACTGAGCATCCGAAGTCTCAAATCTTACGTGCCACAAAATTTTTCTTCTGATATTTCGCGAGTTCCTTGGCAATCACTTGATTTTTCTACTGATATAAACGATAAAGTTACTACATTCACCAATTTATTCCTCGATATTCTAAATCAGCATGCACCAATCAAGGAAATAACCGCCAGATACAAACCTATTCCGTTTATGTCACCTGATATAATTTCGCAAATCAAAGAACGTGACCATTGTTTGAAGGTAGTTCGAACTACTCGAAACCCTATGGATTGGGAAAGATACAAATCTCTACGACAAAGTGTCAAATCAAATTTAAAAAAAGCTGAAATCAAATTTGTCCAAAATGAAATTTTTACCAACAAGGGAGATTCAAACGCTCTTTGGAAAACCATTCGACATTGTTTACCTAAAGACAAACATGGAAATCAATCTTCGAAAACTAAAGAAGTTTTGGCCGAGGAACTTAACAGCTATTTTGTCAGTGTCGGTCGAAATACAGCTGCGGAGGCAACTGAGATTGCGCAAAGATTTGATTTACCTAGTCCCGATACAGAAATTCAAAAAAACTCCAATCTTAACATCAACAACCAACAACAGTTTGAATTTCAGCCGGTAACCCCCTTGCAGGTCAGTCAGTTAATTGACGAGCTCCCACTCAATAAATCACCTGGCATAGACAAGATCTCAGCCAAAGTTCTTAAAGATAGTAAAAGTCATATCATTGACCAGATTACAAATCTGATAAACGGCTCCTTTTCCAGTAGCACGTTCCCTGAAGCATGGAAAATAGCGGAGGTAATAGCTGCACTTAAAAACGACCTCGATCCAGAACAAGGACCAAATAACCGGCCTATTTCCCTACTACCTATTTTATCTAAACTTTGTGAACGTGCGGCTCACCTTCAGATGACGGCCTTTTTAACAGATAATAAAAAGCTATCGGAACACCAAAGTGGGAACAGGAAACTTCATTCCACCGAGACCTTAAATCTTTTTATTACTGATTACATACTAAAACAAATGGACGAGAAGAATATCACCGCTATGATACTTATAGATTTATCAAAAGCTTTTGACAGTATTAGTCATGACATTCTACTTGACAAGCTTGATAAACTTGGCATCTCAGCATCTTCTTTAAAATGGTTTAAAAGTTATCTCTCGGATCGATATCAATCAGTTAGAATTGGAAACCACCTATCCAGTCCCAAACTAATTACACATGGTGTCCCTCAAGGGTCAATCCTTGGTCCACTCCTTTTCAGCCTCTACGTCAATGACTTACCATCGATATCTAAATCTGCCAATATAGAGTCGTATGTTGATGATACAAAAGTTTATCTATCTTTTAGCTTGAAGGATTTTGATCGTGGACTAAACGATCTATAATGTGATCTGAATAGAGTGGCTGGATGGTGTTGCTCCAACAAATTACTCATAAACCCGAAAAAGACCAAGTTTATTTTATTCGGCGTTCGACAACTTTTGAGAAAACTGCCTGCTGATCTATCCATTCAATTTCTGGGAGAGTCCTTGAAGCCTTCAACTTCCGTAAAACACCTGTGTGTAACTTTAGACCAATATCTTACCTATGACAACCACATCAGTAAAATTGCTGCATCTTGCAACTATTCTCTATGCCAGATATCGAGAATCAGTCATCTCCTCGACCAAAAAACGTTAGAAATCGTCATTAACTCACTCGTTTTTAGTAGACTGTTCTTCTCTTCTACTGTTTGGTCAAACACATCCAAGAAAAATATCGCTGTATTGCAACATGTTCAAAATTTTGCTGCTCGAATTATAAGTGGTAAAAAGAAATTTGACCATATAACACCAACTTTAAAGTCCTTAAGATGGTTGCCAGTTGCTGATGTTCTTAAGTTCAAAAATGCAATAATGACTTTCAAATGTATGAATAACTTGGCTCCTTCGTATCTCTGTTCAAAATTTTCACACATATGTGATCAAAAACACAATTATAACACTAGGTTTTCTTCGTCTTCTAAACTAATTATACCTCGTTGTAGAACAGCCACGGGGCAACGTTCATTTCTCTTTAGAGCAATTGAAATATGGAATTTTACTATTGACAATGATATTGCAATAACGTTAAATTTGGGAACGTTTAAGCAACTTTTTAAATCAATTTTGTTGAAGAAATTTTTAGATTTGTAACATCTGCATGATTTCTAATAGTTTGTAATACGAAATGTTGTAATATTTATAGGCTCATGTAATAATTCTTGTAATATTTTACTGAAAACTTTGTAATAGCTCACTGAAAAGCCCTTTTAGGGAGTGTCTAATAAATACTACTACTACTACTACTACTAGTAATTTATATATATATATATATATATATATATATATATATATATATATATATATATATATATATATATATATATATATATATATTCAATGTGTGTGGTACTGGACCGAGCTCTAAGCTAATCAGAATCAAGAATGATTTGAATTGACCAATCAGAGCACAGTCCAGTCCCATATTTCCAGGAGGGTGTCGTATTTTTAAGGTGTGGTCCACCCTGTCAAGAACGACCAGTAATCAAATCAGGGGGGATATGCATCTGGTCGTATACAAGAGGTTTTTAGTGAATTTTGTATATATTTATCTCATGAAACCTGGTGGTGTTGTACGACCAGTTTTGATCGTCCTTGATACGACCCGAGAGAGGAAGGTCAATCAAGGTGATCGTAGTCAATTTCATGAGATATCAAAAAGTCAAAAAAAAACTTGAGTATAAACGACCATCATACCTCACCCGATATGATTTATACTTACGTATGCCATCCAAAAAACTTCATATTTTTATTTGAAGAGTTGTAATGTTGAAATAAAAAATAATCCAAAATTTGCTTATAGAATTAATCATAGAAATTTCCGTCATGGAGCTCTTACCTCGACGCCATCTTATGGCCGAATGACTGATATTCCCTAGTGACGGTATTTTTAAAAATATGATAACATTTTTAGAGGGCAATGTCTCAAAAAATTATTTGGTGTTTTTAAATAGATGAAATATATTTTTAAAAAAAATAGATGAAATAAACTTTAACACACAATAAAAAACTTTTTTGAAAACAAAATTCTCTTTTTATTTTTTTATTTAATCTAAATACATTTCTTTATTAATACAACTGAGTATGGAATCATCAGTTATCATAATTGTTGTTATATATTTTTGCGTACAAAGAATTTTCCCATCTACCGCTTCTAAATATAATTTATACATGGGTAGCTTTCCCAAGGAAGAGTCTTTACAGTTTCGTAAAATATATTTTTGATTTGGAAAATTGTATTGAAGAGAATTAAGATCATAGTGGGTATATACTGTTTTGTTTATAGTGTTTAACATATCTCTATTAAATACTTTCTCCTTTACTTCTTCATCATCTTCATCACTACCCAAATTTGCCTTCAAACTATCTTCACTATCATCCTGAACGCGTTTGAAGTCCTCGTCGGATGTGATTCCGTATGCGTATCCGTACCCTTTATCGTCCCAGTCCCATATGAGAGGGGTTGGTGAACCATATTTTTCATAGACAGTAGGTAACCCATATGAGAGGGGTTCTCCATAGGAAGCTTCGTTCGTTTTTTCTTCCTTCGTATCCATTTTTTCTTTTGTTGCCATTTTTTATTTTTTTTCTTAAACTAAGTTTGTAGATATGTTGGGTTGTTACAACGTTTTATATAAGTACGTATATGAAAATTGTTTTCATTTATAAAAAACCTAGGGTATAAAAACGATATAAAAAAATGTACAGTTATTTTGTTGAAGATGTCGTATATACCTCCGCGAAAGATTTGGTCATTTCAAATGCGTAACCCAGAAAATGCTGAAAAATTGATAGGGGCAGCGAAATTAATTCACACTCCATGGAATTGTCTTAAATTAAATGAAATATCGTTTTTTGAATGTAGTCGTGAAATTTTAAAAGATAAAGAAATTGGGTATCTTCAAGGGGTTGTTTATCTCAAAGAAGCAAGAGATGATATTTTTGATTGGCTTCCATATGGGGGAGAAATCATTCGTTCTTACGCTGATGATTTCTACCATTTTAAGGGTAGAATATATGATCCGTCCACGTTATATCGATATGGAAAACGTCAGGGTAAAATAGGAAAAACTATGGAATAGTGAAAGAATCCGTAAATTAGCTGATTATAACAACAAGCATCGACAAAAACAAATTGCAAAAAGAAAAAAACTTTTAGAGTAAAGAAAGAAAATCATGTAAAAAAAATAATGATTCACATGAAATGTTTTATTATAAAAAATATATTTTATACAAGAGAAGGAATTATTATGTCTTTGTCAGTTTTTATAAACTTAACATTTTTATGCAAAAGATGAGGAACATCTTCCTCCGATAATATTTTTATTGTTTTTCCAGATTCTCCATGATTGATAACTTTCAGGGTTACTTCATACGGGTGTTGTTCCACACCATTTTTTTTTATTACAGAACATTGTTTTGTTTCAACTATTGTAACAGGTTTGGAGTCCTCCACAAAATATATATATTCAGGATATTCTTTAAGAAGATATTCACATGAAAAATAGCGCTGAAAAGTATTTTTTGATCTGTCAAAAAGGTTATACTATTATCACATATACTATAATAATGTAATACGGACATTGTTTTTTCCAGTAATGATAAAGTTTTTAGTTTTAAACATTTTATATGTATTTGTCTCAGAAAAAGATATTTAAAAAAAATCAAAACAGATATAACAGTATAAATAGACGTTTTTTCTTTTTTTTTTATAAAGCATTGCTTGTCGTACTTCAGTTAATAAAAAAATGAAGTGTAGGAGTTGTATAAAAAAAGCGAAAACGAAAAATAAAAAAAGAATACGAAAACGACGACATTCTAAAAAAATTCAAAAAGGAGGATGGGAAAAAGATCATCCGAATTATAATCATAAGTTTTATGAATTTTGGAAATGGTAGACGATGTATTAAAAATATTTTTTTATTAATCCAAATAAGTTTTTTTCACATTCACATAGATCAACTATTTTACTATAGATAAGTCGTCCGTAATTCTGTTTACAAAAAAAACAATAATGATGGTTTACAAAGCATTCTTTACATCTGTAATGCATGATAAAATGATAGAAGGAATTCACTTCACAGTAACAGAAACTGCAATATACCATCTTGACAACTTTTTTTTTGGACTTTTTGTGAAAATGTTATTGTTTTGCAACCCACTTTTATAGATTTTGGGGACTATAAAAGCAGGGTATCAAATATATTTTTTCGATTATTTTCAACATGTGGCTGCGATCAATGATTGATTTTGGAGAATGTGAATCTCATGATTATCTTACATTTTATTATCATGCTGAACCCATACAATTAGTAAACTACGAACCTGTGATTCCCACGTGTTTAAGATATGGATATTATTTATATCTGAAAGATCGTCAGGGACCTCGATATTTCAAACTGATGTTAGTAGAGGCGTTTGGGACTCCGGGGGATATTTTACAGAACCTCTTATCATCATTGAAGGGAAAAGATATAAATATTAAAAATAATAGTGTAGAATTAGCAAACTCAACACCTTCATTAAACATTAAACCCTACCGTTTCGTTAACAGTAGAGGTAGAGGGAAACAAATGTATTTATCTTTGTAATGTTTTTAAAATAAAAAAACTTTTGATAGAAAGGTAGAAATACAAAAAAAATATCGAGTTTTTACTTTTTGTAAACATTTTTATTACAAGAAAAATAAAATATTTTTAAAAATTAATTTGTTGTGGAATTATTGAGTAACATTATTTATTAGTTTAATTTTTTTATACAAGAGATGATCACTTTTAGTATCAATAATTGTTTTTAGGGTTATTCCCTTCTCTTCAAGTAATCCCTGTTTAATAACTTTCAGAGTTAGTTCGTAGACTTGAGGTGGAGAACAAAATGGGAGATTACATTCTTTACATAGTATAGCAGGTTTACAATCCTCTACCAAATACGTATAGTTAGGAAAATGTTTTTGAAGAAAATGACATGAATAATAACGAGGAGTATAGTCATAATATGCTACACCCATATAATTGACACAGGTCACGAGATCTTGTTCTTGATTCATCTTGTACTAGATATCAATATGATTAAATCAAATGTTTAATCTTATATATATAATAAATAAAAAAGGAAAAATTTGTTTTTTTTAAAAAGTTTTTTATTGAGTATATGCTACAGCTTTCATGAAATTATTAGAATCGATTATTAGTTTAATTTATTTTTGTAAAAGATCAGAAGCATCATAGTCAACAATTGTTGTTATGTTTTCACCCAGACATGAACAATTCCATTCATCATTTTCATGTTCATGTTTCTTTTTAACTTCCAGAGCTAAGTAATATGCTTGAGGAGGAGGTGTTGAGGGTATATCACCAATACATTCGCAAAATACCATATGTTGACATTTCTTTACAACATAGGTAAAGTGGTGTAATTCTTTTGCTAGAAAACGACTTGGATAATAGTTACTTTCATCTTTTCATCAGCAGTTATTCTTTTATTATTTTTACCGTTATGTTCATCACAATCACGATATGGCAAATGTGAATCTGACATCATTCGCAATAATGTTTAACATTTCGGGTAACGCGTTTATATATAATTTTTTATAAAAAAAATATAAAAGGAAAAAATCAAAATTAAAAAAACAGATATTCGAAAATATATAAAAAAAATCAAAAGAAATTTTATTAGGATATAAATAAAAATGCAAAAAAAATTTTCTAAAACAAAATATCATGGAAACCGTGGAAACAGTAGATGCACGATATAATAGATTATTCTATTCAAAATATCCCTGTGGACAATGTCTTAACGGAAATATGTGTGGGGAAGTGTGTGCGAATTATACACCGTGGAAAGATCCAAAACAAAAACGTTGTTGTAGATTAAAGAGATGGTTGTTAAAGAAGATACGTTGTTAAAAGATTTAAAGAAGAAAATCCATAAAAAAAAATAAGAAACAGTATAAATAAGAGTAAAAAAATAATTGTATTTTATATTTGTTAAAATGGAACGTATTGGAAAAGCAGATGAACGATTTGAAAGATTATATTATAACAAACATCCTTGTGGAAGATGTATTAACAAACATCCATGTGCGATTCATCCAGATGAAATAAAACTTTCTAGGCTAAACACTTTTAAACGTAGGGTGTTAAACAAGTTAAATATACGGTGGAAATATACAGTGAATGTTTCAGTGGAAATAGATCACGAATAGAAGAAAAGACGTCGAAGTTTTTTTTTTAAAAAGATTTAAACGGCTGTACGAGAGCGTGATTTTGATGAAATTCTTTATCCCGACATTCAATATTTATCACATGCTGAATTGTTTGAGATAGAAAAAACACGAGATTCAACGTTTTATTTTTTGGAATGGAGAAACATCCCTATCAGTTTAGATGTGCTGATTATGATTATAAATATTTTAACATTTATGTGGAAGATAAAAATGAACAATCTATATTTCGGAAACGATATGGTGGAAAAAGATATTATAGATTTTTAGTAACCAGTTTTAGCTGGGTTATGTCATTTTATGATCAGTTAGTGGGAAAACATGTAGTATTTATTGATAGAGAACCGAGATTACCCACGTTAATTTCGACCCTTGATTGTTTGAGATAAATAATATTCCATGTTATTCAAAAGCGTTTTTGTATGGTAAATGTAAGTATTCAAGATTTAGATTAGTAAATTATCTTTTACGTGAAAATTTTGATGGTCAAGAGCTTTATTTAGTTCTTATTAAAGATGAAAATATATTATCTGTACTTAATGTGATTTATGGTACCAGTAATGGAAATTATATTGTAACATTAATAAATAAAATACATTTTGATAAATCTATGTTGCAACTACATGTATATTTTAATTCTTGTGGGGAATTATGTAATAATTTTAATGAATTAAATATTTGAAATAAACAGTTAAATAAAATATCGAGAAAGCGTTTTTTTTATTTAAAAAAAAAAATTTATTTACACTTTTTGATCTATAAAATTATGTATACCACAAGATCCTGCCACATATGTTGTTATATATTGTTTATAATTAAGCTTTTTATTTTCTGCACACTCCATAACTTTCCAAATTTATATATAATTGATTCATAGGAAAGCATGCATTTAGGATTTGTTCACATTTACGTACAATAAATTTTTGATTTCGACAATTTTCTTTAAGATAGTGAAGATTATACTGTTTGGGTTTTGACATATTGCTTGCATGAGATTTAACTGAAGAATGAACCAGAAAACAAAATGTTTTTTTATTTTATTTAGCTTAATGAATTTGAAAGCTATATAAAGAGTAAAAATATGACATTTTCAAATCACAGCATTATGATTGAAACAATTTTAAGAGTTGTTCTTTATTTTCAATATTTTAACCAAGGAGAAATTGGATATTTATTTTGTTTATGTGGATTATTTGATTATTATCATGGAAAATATGTCCCATGTCCCATGATGGATCGTGAAAACATTCACCCACGTGAAGAAAGCTATATAGTTTATATGAAAAAAATCAAAGGAACCCGTGGAATGGAACCCCATTTTATTCTAGAAGATCGTTTCTCTTGTATGATACCCAATTTACAAGCAAGTCAAAGAAAATATTCCTTGAAGAGATCTTGGCTTGAACAACGTACTATACTAGTTGAATCAGACACGTTATGCTGTAGTTTTTTTTCATTCCCTGATTGTTTTAAGGAATTAATTATTATATTACCCCTTGAAAGCCACCACTCAGATTTATTTCAATGTTTAAAAACCAATGATAAGTATCATTATACATATTTTGTACAAAATCTAACCTTTGAAAGAAAATACTTATCTTATACCCTGGGTTTTGGAAAAGAAAGTTTAGTAAGCAAATTTAAGCACATACATAGCCAGAAAGGTGATTTTGCTCTTTTTTAAATATTTATTTGTTAATGGTAGCACCTAGTATTTTCAATTCTTATGCTTATTGTAGTTCAATTAAAAATCTGATCATGTTCACTTCATGTTTTATATTTTATTGTAGTGAACATAACCCTATAGGAAGCTTATTCAATAGACAAAAAAAGGTCTTTCTGAAAAAAATATTAGATATGTTTTTTGGGGATTTTATACATTATATAAAAAAGGATAAATTATCCTTTGATAAATGTCGGTATAAAAAATGTAAGAGTAAAAGTTATTTTTTTGAGTTTGATCCTTAGAAATTAAGTATTTTAAACAAAAGTAATTATGATTTAAATGAAAATCACACCCAAGTATTACATTCTGTGGATGTTAAGCGAGATTATGGGGGAATTATAGGAGAATTTAAGTGTAAAGAGAAAATATTTGCGAATGTAATAATGCTTGAGGAAGATGTAATAGAATTATTTTTTATGATAAAAAATTATATAAAAACAACATTGAATTATAATTTAGCTGCATACAATCCTATGTATGAAATGACTGAATCGAATGTGGGAATGAATTGGGATAATTTTTATAAAAGTATTAGTGAACAAACGTGTATGTAAAAAAAAAATGGAACTAAAAGATTGTATAAAATTTAAAGTGTTTGCGTTTGATGTTATACGAATGGAAGAAGACGAAGAAAATGAAAAATAATTTTGGATGAGATGTGGGAGATTTTGTTTTGCCCTTCGAAAATTTTATATGGAAAAAAATGAAAAATGGAAAATAAGTGAATGTTGTAAAACTATTCATGAAATATCTATGGTCCATTTAACGAATGCTGGAAATTACAGTAAAAAAAAAGATTTGTTGGATTTCATGAGGGGGTTGATCCTTTAGATATTCAACAATATATGGAACATTTAGATGAATTTTACGTAAAAAACTATAAAAGAAAAAAGATCAGTTTTGATTTATTTTATTTTTGAAACCATTCATCCTTTTTCCGATGGAAATGGAAGAATAGGGAAAGCACTTGTTGCATTTCTAGAAAATAAAATAGAATGTAAAATAAAAACACAAAAACAACATAGAAAGTTATGTAAAATTTTAGGAGTTATGCAAAGAAAACAAAATAGTTTATTTGATATAAAATGTTGTAATCAATTATACACGTTATTAGTGTAATAAACTTTTTTTCATTTTGATGGAATACAATTTTTTTAATTGTGAGTAGGGTATAAAATAAGCACCTACAATGATTCATCATTTTCCCTTCGCTCGGGAACAGATTCAGAGATGGTGGAACTTTATGCGAGACAACAACATGATCATTTTTATAAAATGCAATCGTATACAGATTTGTCTGTAAAAATAATTGCACAAAAAAAAATCAACGGTAATGCTATTCTCGCAAAAGTATATCCTACAAATAAAAGATGTGCCAAGTACACATACAATAGCGCTGTTGAAGTGAAAAATGATCATATTCCTTCATTGTTGAATGTTCTTAATAAGATTAGCATTCAAGAGAAATTGGTGCAGATATTTTTTGAAGTGGTAAGATTTGAAAATTGGAAAAAGCGAACATGCTGTTTGGTTGTTCGTACAGATGTGTGGGGTGGTTTGGAAATTTGTTATCAACATCAAGATAACGAATTATCCGATGCAATGGAATTTGACGATGATCCAACACCGACAACCAGCAACAACAACGCAACGTCAAGTGAAATCGTATGGTCTGATGACTGGGGTAGTTTTCATATTAAAAAGAACGATTCCTTGGATGAATATATTATTGCCCTAAGAAAGTATAATCATGCGAGGGGTCATAAATCCCCACCTACCACAGTCAAAAAACGAGTATTGAAGAAAAAGAAACCCCTTACCACACTCAATTTTGACGACGACGTCGACGATGACGACGACAACGAAAAGATTAAGAAAATAAAAGTAGAAAGTGATGATGATGAGGTTTGTCACCGTTTAAGTCCAACAGTAATTTCAGAAATTTTTTATTATCGTTTTAGATGTAAAAATATACAAGATACATTATGTTTGTACGGTAATACTATAAATAAAGAGTTAGCATGTAAAAATATAGAAGTTGATTTTATGGGGATATTACGCGATAAAGAACTCGTTGATGAACTTGAAGAATATTATATTTATTTTATTTCTTTATTTTAGAAATGAATAAAAAGAAAAAAACTAAATTTTCTGCTGACTTTATTGAAAAAGCTTCAAGATTATTAAAAGGAGAGACATTAACTGATGAGGATTATTCTAATTATAGATTACATAGTAGTAGTAAAAAAATATATAGACATTTGAAATATGCTGTTAATAAAAATAATGAACAATGGGAAATTGATTTAGCTGAAAATAAAGATTTAGCCCGATATAATAATCAATATCGTTATTGGTTGGTGTGTATTGATATTTTTTCAAGATTTTGTTGGGTAAAATTAATAAAAAAGAAAACGTCTAATAATGTTAAAAATAAATTTGAAAGTATTCTTATTGAAGAAGGAATAGCTCCTCTTAAAATTCAAAGTGATGAAGGAACAGAATTTCAAGATATACGTACGAAATTAAGTAAAAAGTATAATTTTGAAGTATTTCACACGTATAATAGAGAAATAAAAGCATCCCATGTGGAACGTGTAATTGGAACTTTAAAAACAATGGTTCGTCGTGTTTTAACAATGACTGGAGAATTTGACTATATTCAGTATTTACCCCTTATTGTTAATCGTTATAATAATTCCCCACATAAAGCATTAGCTGGTGCAACACCTTTTGAAATTTATCATGAAGAAAAAAAAGGAAAAATACGTGTAAAGTAAAAAATAAAATAGTACGTGATCATTTAAATTATCCTATTCCCACTCAAGATCTGATACAAGAAGGAACTTGTGTGCGTATTGGGAGAGTAAAAAATAATATTTTTGAAAAAGTAGTCTTCGACGATGGACTAATGAGATATTTTTTATTAAAAAAGTATTTATCACCGATCCTGTTACATATCAATTAGAAGACGAACAACGTGAAGAAATTAAAAGAATTTTTTATCGTGCTGAATTACAAGTTTTTAAAAAAAATGAATTTACACATTGCTAGTAATTCAATATCAAGGGAACTTCAAAATAATTTGATTAATGATTTTGAAATGAAAATTGCACAACCTATTGATGCTTTGAACAATGAATGTTTTTTAGAAGTTTTACAAGTTTGTTATCCCCAAACAACTAAAAATATTGTGGGTGATGAATGTTTTTTTTCATTTATCATAACCTACAAGAATTTTATACCTGAAGAAATTAATAATACGGTATACACCAGCAGTGAGTTCGTTTTTACATCGGATAAATTTATTATACCCGACGGAATTTATGATTTATCTTCATTAATTATATTTTTAAATAATATCTTAGAAGGATTTGAAAATTTTTTTACCATCGGATCAAATGGGAAAGTAATTATTAATGTTAATGTTGAAATTGAGTATTGGGTATATGAAAATGCGAGTAAAGCAGTCGATGGGTTACAGGTAAATGAATTTCGATTATCTAACAAGACTACGATAGAAAAAAGGGTATTCAATATGCTTCTTTTAATCTAAAGATTAATATATTATTTTCAAAAAAATTAGCTTTTATGCTAGGTTTAAAAAATGAAAAAGATCTTGAAATCGTACCTCTCTTCTTTGAAATTAAAAAAGATAACCCTAAAAAAATGGAACCCCATTTTATTCTAGAAGATCGTTTCTCTTCTGTATAGTAGTAATAATATATATTATTATTATCAATGTGTGAGGGACTGGACCGAGCTCTAAGCCAATCAGAATCAAGAATGATTTGAATTGACCAATCAGAGCACAGTCCAGTCCCATATTTCCAGGGGGGTTGAATAGTTTTAAGGTGTGGTCACCCTGTTAAGAACGACCAGTCATCAAATCAGGAGGGATATGCACCTGGTCGTATACAAGAGGTTTTTTGTATAAAAATATTCAAAATAAGGCGGTCGCGGTCAAGAGTATATATATCACATAGTATGATTGTGTTGTTGTACGAACAGTTTTTTGATGGTCCATGAGTTTTACGACCAGAGAGAGATTGAAGGTCATTCAAGGTGAATAGTGTTAAGCAAGTACTGACGTCTTTTGCTATATAGGGTTGAAAGCATTGATGAACCAGGAACAGGATGTTTAGTCGTAGAATTTAGTGTTTCAAACTACTGATGATCAGTGCGGAAAGTTTGCACAGAAACCAAACATGTCTAAAATGAAACTTTTTCACTTTTAGACATGTTTGGTTTCTTTGCAAACTTTCCACACTGATCATCAATTATTTGGAACACGAAATTCTACGACTAAACATCCTGTTCCTGGTTCATCACTGCTTTCAACCCCATATAGCATCCGCAACAGCACTTATTCAGATAATCATTCACACTGTGATATATATACTGACACACACCTCGTTTTGAAAAAAGAAATACAAAAAATTATATTATACATAACCATCATACCTCACCCGATGTGATTTATACTTACGTGCACGTACCATCCAAAAACTTCCATATTTTTATTTGAAGAGTTGTAATGTTGTTGAAATAAAAATAATCCAACATTTTGGAAAAACTTCCATATTTTTATTTGAAGAGTTGTAATGTTTTTTGAAATAAAAATAAACCCACATTTTGACTTATAGAATTAATCATAGAAATTTCCATCATGGAGCTCTTACCTCGACGCCATCTTATGGCCGAATGCCTGATATTCCCTAGTTACTGTATTTTTAAAAATGATATATCCTCAAAATATTTTATTAGATCTCAAAAATTTTTTTTGGTGTTTTAAATCTTCCAAAAAGTTTGAGAGATGGGTTATAGTTGAAAAATGTTCTCAAAATAATTTTAGATGAAATATTTCAAAATAAATATTAGAGTTGTACCTTGGAAAAAGTTTTATACCGTAAAAGTGTTTTAAAAAATTTGGAGGAACCCCAAAAAATTTTAAGAGAATTGTTTGGTATATAAGCAGATGTTTTTTCATATTTTTCAGTTGTGTGTGTTTTGCTCGCTTGTAAGTTGTGCTTCGGTACAAGACTCTGACATCTTCCAATGTGCCGTAGTATTTTATTACTAAACTGCATTGGCGCGCGTTCACCCGCAGTCGAATTTGCGATTGGAATGAGATTGACTCTGGTCCAAAGTGACAGTACAGGTCATCCCTTATTATATCAATTGCTTATTTTACGCCAGGGTTGTTCGTTAGCGTATGATGAAAGAGTTAGCTATAGTAAAAACACACACACGATGTAGAAGTTGGATGAATTATATTTTTAAAAAACATGGAAATATAAGTACCAAAAAAGATTTTTACAAAAATATATATAAAGACAAAAATAAAAAACATACGCATTCAACAACTAAAGTTTTTGTAGATTCATAAAAAATAAAGTTTTTCCCACCGCTATCCGTATATCCCCATATTTTAGGGGAATTGTCTTCGGCTTCGGGGGAGATTTCAAAATTATATTCAGAGTCCGGTTGGACTCTGTACGCCCATTCTTCCTCCTCGCTTTCTTCGTCATTTGATACCAATGGTATTGACGGCACAACAGGGATCACATCCATGGGTGGTGGTGGTGGAGGTATCTGTTCCTCCTGCGGCGGGATTTCTTTCTAAGAAAATAAATAACATAATAAATATACGACGGTTTTACACACAGCAATCATTTTACTATCGCTACTTACATTATCTCTGTAGTATTGCTTCGGCGGCTCATAGTCATCGAAGTCGAACTTTATCGGTGTATCGTGTGTATTTTCCATTCTTTTTCTTTTGACTTTGCTTCTTTACCAGTTTGGTTTTGAGTTTGAGATTAATTGTCTGTCCCCCTTGTTTTTATAATCACGGTGTGCGGGACTTCACAATGGTTAAGCGGGTTTGACCAATCAGAGTTTCTACAATCAAAGCCTCCCCCGTATCTATCCAATCAGAGATCGTTCATTAAAGCCTTCATGTCAAAACAATTGAATTATTATAGGTAGGAACAATGAGTGTTGTTAGACGCTTATGGACGCGAATATATTATAAGCGTTTTATTCTAATCACACCCCCTATGTCAAAGCAGTTGATTAATAATATAGGTAGGGACAATGAATATGTGTTGGCGGGATTAAAGACGCGGGTTTATAATTAGCAATTGGGTCTACGATGTCAAAAGTTGATGTATTATACTTGTTGGGGATTAGCGGCCATTTTGTTTGTGTATTTTGCAGATACGATTTTATAATGAGTTCTAACCTGTCTATTCAGTTGATTTATTAATTACTCCCCGTGAAATATATATTTCCGTCAGGGTATATGTTTAAATACGTCTATATTCTAGATATTTGAGCATTTTTACATTTATTTAAACATATTTTTATGCTTTTTGATACTCTATTTTACACTTTTCACACAAATTAGTATATATTTTAATATACCAGTTAAACAATTTTGCTCGATAATATAAGTATTGGAGAGAGTGTTAATTAATTCATACATGTCAAAACAGATGATAAATGGTTTTTAATAACAATTTAATACATGTTTTAACGTAATAAATATGGATTGGTACAACGCATTGTGTATGAGTTTGCAAAGTAGATGTGCTTTCCAACGAGATCTACTTGATTTTCGTTTCATAGAATCACAGCAACAATAATTCCAGCTTGGACCCCCATTCGGGTATTAAGATGCGAGGTGAGATTAAAATCTTTTAATATTATCCTGCGCCGGTCATCTAACCAAATTTTATTTTTGCTCATAAAGTCAACAACATAAAAATCAGAGTCCTTACAAATTGTATATAAAAATTCAGAAGTGTATAACTTCACGTTATCAAGTTTAATTTCGTTTATATCTATACTTGTTGTCATGATGAGATGTCTATATACACAAAGGATTAATCTTTTACAATGAATATATAATGATTGGTAAGATACACACTTTTACCAATATTATCGTGTTGGGATGAATCGAATTCTATTTTAAAATAATTGTTATATTCATCGTTAAAAAAAAGATCATACATCTGTGTCGGTTCGCCAGCGGGTTTGGGTATGGGTCTTGAACCAATTAACTGTAGATTTCGTTCACGAGATAGATTCCTCATAGATATTATATCTATAAATTTTGCTTGATTCATGACTGATAGGGTGGAGGTTCCTCGATATGTACATTCACAAACTGTCCGATTAAATGTGTAAAATCGTCCGATGAGTAGGTATATATATATTTCTCATCCCATAACAATAATATCTTATATATTATTCTATCGGCACGTCCATTGTTGGGTAACATATCCATTTTACGACATTCAAGCACTTGATATTCAATATGTGAAAAATACTTAGCTAAATCGATCATTATAGCCAACAGAGGATTTTCTTTAGTACCCGCAATCATTTTGAAAGTGTTCTAAAAAAAATATTACTCCTAACATTGCTTTTATGTCTTTCCCTACAACGTTTTACCGATAAATATTTAAACAACGCATACCCTAGCATTAAGTCAACAAAAAGATTAAAAAGATTTACATGTATTAGTAATCGTCAATACTATCTTATAATATTTATTTTATCATTCAACCGATGAGAATACCCCGATTTTTTATTATGGAATCAAGTTCAACCAATCAGGTTACCCCATTTTTTTTAGCTTGTTTTTTATAAGTGTTTGATTCTAAATTTTTTAGTCACAATATAATTATGGCTTGTGTGAAGCAGACCCAGAAAAATGTTGAAAGTGGAAAAACAATTGCTCGGATTGAAAGTAAAGGAAAAGATATTCCCAAAATGTTAAAACAACGACGTCTACAACAACAAGAATATCGTAAAATGGGTCTGGATATTTCAGATGATGAACAATATACATCATGCCGTCAAGAAATCAGAGGAAGAAAGAACGTCAAACATCGTCCAACTAAAGACATCGCACAGTCGCAATTAAATTTCGCTGTACCGATAGCTCAAGCACAGTCCAGTCACATATACCCCCCGCAATCGAAGCATAACGCGTCGCCACGGCAAGCAAAGATATCGTCTCTACCTCAGCAAGTAAACCCCCCACCTCTATTATCGCAAGAACAGTATAATATACCTCTTCTAACACCGCAAGCAAAGTATAATACATCTCCTATTCCACCGCAAACGATTTCACCGTCACAGCTATACGAATTACCTGCTCAAGAAGATGAATTAGATGATTACATACACGAAATGCCCATTGATTTATTTGGACAAATCCCTATTCCTTCTCCTGCGAATTTAATACGAATGTGTGATGAAATGGTACCCGTTCAAAGAACACATTTATTACAAATTGTTGATGAATTAGCAAACGCTCTTTCCCCAACATTATCGCCTATTCCTCTTTCACCACCACTACCACCACCTATGTCTACATCACCCCAACCATTATTTCCACAAGAAATACAACTGTGTGAAGAAGAGGAAGAAGAAGAAGAAGAGGAAGACGATCGAGAAGTATTGAACGATCCTCCATTGCAGAAAATATGTTTTAAACGTTCTTTAATTTATATGAAACGTGAAAAAAAAGGCGATGAACATCATGAAGAAAAACGAATGACAATCTATTCGAATTATGATCAAGATATTATTTGTACACAACGCGATAAATATCGTGAGTTAGAGGGTCTCTATATTGAGAAACTATATATAAATAAACTATATTTGCAATGGCGTTCTAAAAAATTTACGAGCGATCTTATGCAAAAACTATATATAATGGATAATAATAAGGAAATAAAAAGAAAGTATAATTTTAAAAAAAGAAAACCAAAATGTATAAAATGATATTGTTGTAAATATAAAAATCAGTAAAGTGTGTGAAATCATGGAGGTGTGGAATATTATGGTAAAAGAACTGGCACGTTTTGAAATAAAAATCAATAAAAATATGGAAAAAAAGTGTGTGGAAATGTGTTGACGATCATTTTTTAAAGATAATTTTTTTAAAAATATTGAACATTTAAAAATTCCACGTGAACTTTTGGATGTATATAATCGGATGGATAGACATGAAATTGGACAAATAATAGCATTTTTTGCTTTAATCCTATGTTTTTTAGATATAAAAACATTGATAATGAAGAATATTATATAAAATTGTTTGTTTGTCAAACAATTTTAGATTTTAGAAATTCTCATCTTAAATTCATTTTATTTCCCAATGACAAAAAACACACTTGGTTTTGGTTGATGAATATATTCTTTGAATTTTTAAAATTAGTCTAAATGCAATTTTCAATACTCTGTATTATAATGTCAGGATCTTCATAGTTAATATTATATGCTTCTATAATACTCTTAATAATAAAAGTAGATGATCTAGTATTATCAGATGTAATCCTTACCCTTATAGTATAATTATATAATATATCCAAATGCGGAGGGTAAAATTGTAAACTAATGGGTCTATTATTTTGTATAATACTATTATTTTTAACTAGATCAGAAAATAAACTGACTTTAAACTTATAATTTTCACTTGTCTTATAAAACAATTTAAACCAATAAGAGTAATTCTGACAATTGTTATAACAACAGGTAATAGGCGGGGGTTTCGTTATCATTAGCTTAACAATCTTATCGAGATTAAAATTATAAATCCTATCGTTACTAGTGTTAATTTTTTATATAGGGTTATGATTTTCGCAAAAGAAAATAAAACAACTTGCAAGTTGATAAACTATTTTCTCAAAATTATCTAAATTATGTAGATAATAAAAAGTAGACTTCAAATAAAACGGATCTATAAAATATAAATAAATACAGCAATATGTAAATTCACGACTAAAACAACGATTAAGTCTATGTAATGTATTACAAAGATAAGACCCTCCATATCCTATGGCTTTAGGAATTGTAGTTTGATCATCATTAATAGTAATAGAAATAAAGTGGTAAATATCATTTCTAGGGCAACAACTTGTTTGAATTTCAATAAAAAAATTATCGGAATGATTATCATTCAAATAAAAAATAGATTTAACTAATGTTTGAGCGGGTATTAATAGTAATTTATGATAAAGCGAACATAGTTTTTCACCATAAATATAATATTTTCGTTGTGTATGAACAACGGGTATTATATTGAATTTTTTTTGAATTTTTTTTATTTGCCATTACTGTATATTTAATGAAATATACAGTAATTATATGTATATACAAGCTGTCAATACAGATGGCGAGGAGACCTCATGAAACCACTAGGCTTATCTAGTGAGGTCACCTCACACTGCAAATTTCAAGGAGTCGATCACACCCCAAAAGCGCCATTCCGTCACCATTATTTTGGGACAGAATAACTCCTCTGGAGCTGTGTCGATTCCCTGAAATTTGCAGTGTATGCATAAATGCAATATTTTACTTAATTAAGCGTTTTATATGTGCGGCGTAAAATTTATCTTAACAGAAATTCTATCATATGTTTCTTAAAAATAGAAAGACTGGATGAATCTTTTATATGTGATGGTAGAGCATTCCAAAGCTTAGGACCTTGGTAAAGAATTGTAAATTGTTTCAGATTGGTGCGACATGTATGTGGACGATAATTAGCTGCCGATCTGGTATTATAGTTATGCACTTGGTTGCTGGTTATAAATAGGTTGAGGAGAATCAAAGGCAACATTTGATTTTTATAACAAAACATAAACCTAGCTACATAAAGTGAATTGACTTTAAAAACTTCTAGTATACCTAATTGTGAGAATAGAGGATCAGAATGAGCACGAAAATCTGCATTAGTTATAACTCGCACAGCACGCTTTTGTAAGCAAAATATTCTATTTAGATTTGTTACATATGTAGATGACCAAGCTAAATTACAATAGGTAATGTATGGATAAATAAGAGTGTAATATAGAGATAATTTAGTTTTAGATGACAAATAAAAGCGTGACCTGTGCAATATACCAACAGATTTAGAGATCTTTTTACACACATAACTTATGTGGTCTTTCCAAGTTAGATGTTCGTCTATATATACTCCTAAAAATTTTGAAACTCTATATAGTGTTGTTTATCTGTTAAGATTCGCCAATCCTTGCATTCATCTTGGTTCATTTCAGTTTTCAGTTTTTCAATATATGCGTAGTCTCCATAACCCTGACCAATTTGTCTCGATTCAATTTCCATACATTCAATAATTCCCCCATAGTAATAGTCACATAAGTCACAGACGGCAAATAATAATCCAATGTATCTGTTACGAAAATGTTGAAAACAATTTTCAATATCGTCTTAATATTGATTTCTTGATTATTAGCTTGCTCATAGTTTCTTTTATCACCAATGTTTAACGACATTCTAAAAAACGATGGAACGCGTTTTTTAAAAAAATCGACTTGTATATATACTATTTTTCTGCTAAAATATATATTTCCACACACGATCTTACATTGATGAAGACTTTAACACGAAATTGATTTTGATAAAAATTTGAAAATTACTATTGTGACTTACAACATATAAACTAATCCCAGGGTGTGTTTTAAGATCAAAAATAGGGATTCGTGTCTTTAATCCCACAACACATTATTGGGTCAACTAATCCCAGAGTATTTGTATAGAAGAAATCGCTAATTATGGATTCGCGTCTCTAATTCCCACAACACACATTCATTGTACATGAGTATCACAAATCATCTGTATGACATGAAAGCTTTAATGAACGAGCTCTGATTGGTCAAACCATCCTACCCACAGTAACACATAGTAACGCAAGATGCAATTATAAAACCTGCTGTAAGTTCGAAAATAATTAATATCAGTCTGAGTGTAGGAGAGAGAGAGATGGCAAAAATATTTGAGAACGTGAACAGCGAAATTAAAGAAGCAGATGACTACATCCCGTTAGAGACAACTGATAATCAACAGCATAAATCTGAAGAGAGTCTCGAGGAGTTGTATATGGGTAAATATAATTGTGCATTAAACAAATGTAATGAAGAAATATCCCAAGAACGACAAAAAGTATTTTTATCCCATATCACACATATAATGGATTGTGAATGTTACCAGTTTAGGAGAGAGAGACCCAGTTATCGTGAAGTAACTCTTCTCGAACTTCAAACGAAGAAGTATTTTATTTATCATTGTTATGATGGCAAGTTAAAACCCTACAAAGAACTATCTCGAAGGGAACGTTCTACCGTCTACTATCAATATCGATGTCATGGTTTAGACTATTTATCTGACTATTTATCTGATTATTTTAGTCAAAGTGAACTTATAAATAGATTAAGTTATTTATTTCGTAATGTTTTTTCCCCGAATGCTATTATCGGGTATAAAGGTGGTGATAAAGAATCTTCTTTAGTTAAAACACTTCAAGAAAAAACTATTTTATATTGTGTTAATCTTGAATATTTTGGAATTGAGAAGTACGATCATTTACTTTCGTTTTATAATCTTAAACCAAGACATTGTTGGTATCATACAAGTGAACCCACATGTTTATTGTATCATTGTAGTTTGTTTGAATGTCTTTTATTTGCTGCATGTTTGTTTCGTAAATTAGAAGATGAGGTTAATGAACGATCTGTACTGGCTATGTATGATAAGGAATTTAATTTTTTAAAAATTATTCTCATGAAATTTTTTCCTAATAAAAAAATATTGAATGAATATATAAAACGTACATTACAACGTTTTTATTTTGTTAATGATGTATATCTTGTCAAAAACAATATTTTTGTAAAAATTGGAGAGAGAAGTTTTAAAAAAAATAAGATGATCATAGAAACTCTTTGTACATTTAAATATATAAAAAATGATATCATTATACATATAGTATAAATAAAATGTTCTTAATTTTTTTCTCTTATTGGAAAGCAATAAAATGAGTCAGAAAAAAATCATCCATCAAAGTGATCGTTTTTGGCTTTATCATCCAAGAAAATTCGGGACAGTTGCTTTAAAAACATCAAAAAATTTATGAGAGTTTCAAGAAAGTTTTTGGAAACATGGTGTAATACCAACGAGTTTTCTTGACGGTTTTAAAATTAAAACAAATATTCGATCTCCAGGTTTATTTACTGATTTTTCATTGACATTTGGTGACAATAGAAAATTTCAAACAGATAAACAGAATTATCTTTCGGGAGAATTAGAAGCAAGAAAAAAAATTTGGTATAAACGAAAAATAATTCATAGTATTGATGTAAAAATTAAAAATAATATTCTTGAAAAATATCACGATGCATTAGGATGGAGTATTGTTCAAGTTAAAAAAGAGATATTCGAAGGGGGTGAATTGGGGGCATATATTGGACAATCTAGTAAATATTATTTTAGCCCTAATCAATTGTTTATTGATCCTGAGCAAAATTTCTTTAACGATGATAAACGTTTTGTAGATTTAGCTTATAATTTACCTGCTGACGAAGCTTTTATATTGATTCAAAACATTCAATTTATAGATGATCATTTTTTTTATAAATATGGTATTAAAACGGGTGAAGCTGAAAAACCCTATACGGATTACGATATTTCTATTGTTTATTCCGATGGATATACGTAGATATGTCTATATATAAAGATCATTTTTTCCAAGATGTGTGTGTAAGTGTAATGGCTATTTTTCAGAGAGCAATAAATCAAGAGGGATATAAGATTTATCACGATGTAACACAATATAGTTATTTGGAATCCGTTTTTTTTTGGCAATTAGTAGGAAGTGTGGAAGTTGAAAAATCAAGATATCATCTACTAATATCTATAGCTGATTATGAAGCATATTTGCAGTATAAATTTATACTGGAAGTAGAATGTTCAAAAAATCCCCAGATGTATATTATACATCAAGAGAAACACGAAATTCCAGAAGAATGTTATGAATTTCTTCGTAAAATATGTGAAGCATGGAATGATGACCGACTCCCACGTATCAACAACACAGGAATTGGAGAATATTTAAAGATAATAGATTATGATAGAAAACATTGTTTTACTTATGAGTGCTTTAGGAGTATTATAGCATTATATTATGATTTTTTTGTTGATAATAAAACTATAAAATACTCTTGTAAAAAATGTAAAGGGGAATGCGAATGTAATGTGGATTACCCTAATTTCACCAGTGTAAATTTTAATGAAATAAGAGCTTATAATGTAAAAAAATATTCAATGAACAATATCCTCTTATGTAACGAAATAATACAATGAATGTATTTTTTTTATTTAAAATTAATACATTAAAATCTGTTCAAGATTGTTTCTGGGTCTATGATATACAATTCCTCCTTTTTGAAAATGACTTTTGATTTTTTTTGTTCCTTGTTTTGCTATATTTTTTACTAAATTAGCTCCTTTTTTAAGCTCTTTTAAAATCTTTTATAAAAAGATTGCTGTATTTATTGATTGTTTTATTTCCTCCACGTTGCCTTTTTTTCCCTTTAAAAATACCCCCACGTTGCCTTTTTTCCCCCTTAAAACCACCGCCCCGATAATATCTTATTCTTCCTACCATTGTTATGAAGATTGTTTTCTCTTCCAATAGTTATCACCATAGTCTGCAAAAATTTCTTCATGTGCTTTTATATGTTTTATACTTTCTAAATGCATTTTTTTATTATTTGGATCGTAAACAAAATCGGAATTATTTTTATATATAGAACCGGGTTTCCCATTATTCGCATACCGTGCTGCTGCGTGAGTTGTCAAATAAGCATCGATACAATTGTTTGCATCGTTACAAATACTATATACAGCATTATTGTTTTTACCATATTTACGATCCAATTTGGCTTGTGTTGTTTTTTGACCCGTGTAATAAGTAATATTACGATCGGGTTTAAAAGGTTTTTTCCAAGCAAATAATCCTTCACCAGCATTGGGGATAGTTGATTTCTTGATACGTAAGTTATTTTGTTTTGCTAAATGAATCCAACATTTTTTTGTTTTTGCTGTTCGTTTACGACATCTTATTTTTTTTAAGGTTTTACTTCTACATTGAAGAACGTGACGTATACTTTGAGATTTATCAGTGTTCCGTTTTTTTCGAGGTAACTTTATTCTTACCATTTTTTTTTTAAAATATTGTTTTTATTCCTAAATAATCATTATTTTTTTCATGTTTCTGAATAAATGTTACCAAACATTCTACTTTATAAATAATATCTTCGGGACAGTTATATATTTCCTTTTTTAATTCTGTTATTCTTTGTTTTAAAATCTTTGATGAAATGGGTATTATCTTTTCTTTATCTTCTGTAAAATTTAGTAAACATTCCTTTAAAAGATATGGCGTAAATAATATTGAAGGATCATTATCTTGAATTTCATAGCCGATATAAGGTAAATTATACGTTTTTAAATATATTTCAATATAAACAATTTCACTCATATTTTTTTTTACTCTCTTTTTTTTGTTTTAGTTTTTTATAAATGGGTTCTTTATTATCAAAAAAAATCCCTCCTATAGTTACGTTGACATGTATTAATATACAGGATTCATACGATGTTACTATTGATCGTGTTGATGGTGAGGACGAAAACATAAATAAAAATAAAAATGCATGTTTTTCTTGTTTTAGAAAAAAAAAGAAGATGAATGATGATCAGAAAAAATTAAAATATAGTAAAAAAGATATAGATAAAATTGTAAGTTTATTTAATAAGAAAAAAGAAAGTAAGAAAAATGAAAAAATAGACGATTATTTTTCTGTTAATCATATAGAAACTATTAGTAGAGAAAAATTTAAAGTCACTGAACAACATTTTTCATTGAATGTTTCACGGGAAAAAACGGTTAATTTTATTAGTTTTATTCAATCGTTATCGTTGTTTTTTTCTTATTTAATTAACATTGCGCGGGCAAATGTAAAAAGTGATGATGATTATGTTAGATTTATCTTTAGTAATGCTCCAAAAAGTTTTTTCTCTGCAGCCGTTTTACCCGTGAAAGACTTTGACGTTAAATATTTCTTAAATATTATGGAAAAATTTATGCAGAGTAATAAAGAAATGATAGCTAATGGTTGGAATAGTAAGGTAATAGTTCAAACTTTCCCCGCAGGAATAAGTACAAATAAAAAAAAAATAGTGTACTAAGGAAAAAAAGTATTTATAATAGTTTGAATAAGGGAAATGCTACAGATAAAGGCGGTGTGAAAAGTAATATGTATGTAAAAAAATATGGTCGTAAATTTCGCACGGGTGTATTTTATATTCTTAGCCATGTATTATTTCGTACAGTGAAAGATTGCTGTTTTGCTTTAGCAATATTAGTGGGTTTATCGTTTTTAAAACAAGACGATAAATATTTTATAATGAAAAGAAAACCAAATAAACCTGTTGATGATTTATTTACGTGTGAAGAAATTCCAAATGTATATCGGGAATGTGGGATACCCGAGGGTAATGTTGATGCTACACAGTTTAATTTTGTATATAATAATTATTTAAAAAAACAGGGTGTTGATTGGTTAGTGTATGCTGACACTCATTCCGATAATATAATTTATGATTCACGAACTGATAGTGAGGGTAATCTTATTAAATTGACTAATGAAATTGTGTGTTTATGGTTAAATAATAATCATTACGATGTAGTTTTAAGCATAAAGGAATTTTCTAAACTTAACACCAGTTCTTTTTGTGTTAAATGTACGAGTTATTTTACACGACATGAATATATCGATAACCACCTATGTACTACAAATAACTTAACTTGTTTACGATGTTACAAATATCCGAATAATTGTAAAGACTAATTTAGTAACCCTGTGGCACTCAGGCGCACCCAGAGGTGAGGGAAACTGGGGCAATTTGCCCCGGGCCCCCAACTCAAGAAGCGCCCTCCTTTACTTTGTAGAGAATCGGTAGACGGTAGCCAAGAGGCTGTAGTTGAAATTATCAAACAGTATTTTCTGCTTCTCTGCGTTAGTGATTATTTATTTGTCCTTATTTATATCTTTTACGTCCTAACGAAAATTTGCGTTGTCATTTCACATGTAAAACTGAAACATTTTCACTTGAAATATCCTTACATCCGTAAAATGTATGCGAAATTTTTGCGAGGGGGCCCCCAATTATATATTTGGTCCTGGGCCCACTTTAGTCTCTGTGCGGGCCTGGTGACTGGCACTCCAGCAGTTACAGGAAGCCACTGAGAAATGATTGGATCAATTTTGACAGCTTGCCGTCGACAAGTGAGAAAGTTGCAGATCCAAGGAATAATGGACCTTCGCACTCCGCAATAAGCTACTGGACGACAATATTGTGGTTTATCCTTTAAAGCCTTGCTAAAGTCTAAAAAGCATGCCGTTAGGTAGTTTCCAGGATTGTCCAAATCCATCAACTAATTATGAACAAGATCCAAAAGATGATAGGTAGTTTAACTACCCTTCAAACTGCCAAATAGCTTGCAGGGGGGCGATACTCATCCTCCCTCCGACAATTGGAACCCCTGCAACGCAGACTAACTGCCAAACTTATAAAGTCTTCCAGGACTTTAGACAGGACGGCGGTTAAGGGGATCGGCCTTATGTCACTTTCACTTTCCGGTTGTGGGCTCCACAGGTGTTATGTGAGAATATTTCCATAACGCTGCAACACATCCCGAGGCTCAGCGAGCTCGTAAGCGAATTCTTTAAGAATTCGTGTTGGGATATTATGTAGGCCATATGTCTTAAAAGTGTTCAGGTTTAATAGCTTTTTGTAGACCTGATGAGGATAGATGGTTGATATAGTTTCAGCTGACGGTAGATAAACTGGAAGACAGGCAAGGTCTAACATTGGAATGTCAGCATTCACTGAGATAAAGTAAAGATTCAGAATGGTAACTAGTCGCTATCAGACAGATATTGGACCTCTTTGTCATCTTTCCCGATAGCTTGTTCACAATACTCCACCATCGCTTGCAGTCGTTCTTTGGTAATTTCTTAGTTTTATCAGCATAAAAGTTTTTCTTCTTGGTGCTAATCTTAAATTGACTTTGTTCCGATAAATTCTCCACTGACGCACATTTCCGAAAGCTCTTTCGCGATCGTGTATAAGTTGTTTAAGTTGGGTTAGCCATAATTTGTTGGGTGGGTGGGTGAATCTTGACTTGTTTCGATGGAAAGAACCGATCGATTGCGTTTGTGTCTAGCGATGTAAAGGACTCAGTAAGATTGTCGGCGGAGGGATTATGCCCCGTCTCATTTAACCAGACATTGGTGTAAGCCCAAAGTCCAAAACCATCAAGCCCCGACTCTGTCGTTTAAAATTTAAATTACGTTTTATTGCTCACTATGCTTCAATGCCAACGTTTCATCCAGCATTCATTTGCATTTCCACGTATCAATTATATCCAGCTTATTATATACACAGTCCGTTTTCTTTGAATTTCTTCAAGAAGCCGACTTCAAACTTTTTAACTCAAGTAATATTCTTTAACATTGTTCCATAGCTCCATAATACCTTTGGTGAATTAGAAAAGGAAACAAAACTTTTGATCATAGTTTTAGCCATTACCTCACCACGAATTAAAACTTCAGTGCATTTTACGGGACGTGTTCTCTCTTTTATGCGATCGCTCCGTGTTTAACAAAATTTGACTATAACTAAGGCGGGACCCTAGGGGGAAAATTGAAATTTAGGTAACTGGGGACCTTAAAAAGTGCTGTCGATATTGACAAAACGTTTGAAGAAGCAGGTTGATTTCTTGAGACCTTTATCACAATTATCACATTCTTTGTTTTAGGAATCTTCTCCAAAACTCAAATCATCTGTTGGCTCTACGTCGAGTGACGCCGCTGTGCGCCGAGATTCGATCCTGAAATCGAGATCAAAGGAGGACAACCTAGGGTCTGCTGGGTCTTCAGGGGATAAAAGTGTTTCGCGGGGTGACAAGCGGAAAGCGTCTCCCGCTTGGACTACAAGTGACCCTGTGGAGTCCGAAACGGGCTCCAAGGTAAAGCGTCCACGAAAGCGTCGACAGAAAAAACAAACAGTACAACCAGAACTGTCCTCTGGTGAACCAACAGTGCCTAGTTCAAGCAGCGTTCCTACTGCCGATGGCCCTAGTAGCACCGGGGCAAAGACCTCACCCGTTTCTAAAGCAACGAGCGGATCAAGGGCGCCAGTAAAGACGTTCCCAGCCGAAGGTGTGATGCCCTTAGGAGACATGATGGCAATGCCGGGTGATCGAGAGTTACCCCCAATGAAGAGCTCCATTGTGGACTCGGAATCTAGCGGTTCTACGGCAAAGGACGAACCCCCGCCGGGTACACATGTGCGCCCGCAAACCGGCGATGCAAAAACGCGTTATTTTCAACCGAGATCTATTACAAAAGGGATTGGGTTCGTGCAGGTGAATAAGTCCGTTGGCGCAAATGAGAACAGCGGTAGCTCGCCAAGTCTTGGTACAGACACGTTGGCTGCGAACGCTGCTACCTCGGCGGGAGTTAGCTCATCGCTCGACGTCTTGGCGTCGGTAAGTGCGTCGCTGTGGACCAGCGTCTTGGTGTCGGAGACGGCCGAAGGTAAACAAGCGATGCCCGACGCCAGTGCGATCTCGAAGCCGCCGAAGAAACGCAGGGAGAGACCGAAGAAGGTGAAGAAATCGGCAAAGGTGGCGAGGAGTGGTAAAGACTCGCAGGGAAAACAAACGGATGGGACACCATCTGAGGTGGCTGCCGTAGAAATGGATGAGAGCTTGAGGCTTGTTGGTGATAAAAGTAAGGCTACGAAGAGCTTTGGTGCAATGCTAAACAATGAGAATGCGGCATCCAGTACTGACGAGGTGATCATAAAGATTGGTGATATGTCGGTAAGGACTGGCGATCCGATTATGATATTACCAAACGTTGGTGATGTGGCACTAAATTTAGGTAATGTGACTCCGAACTCTAGTGGTGTGATGGCGACTAATGGTGATGTCATGGTTAACTCTGACAATGTAACACTCGGCTATGGTAACGTGACCGCAACCCCTGGTGAAGCGATGCCTTCTCAAGACGAGTGTAAAGACTTCTCAATCATATCCAATGTTGAGTTAGCGAGCATCACTCCGCTCTCTATCATGGAAGGATGTAACACTAAGAAAAAGGAAAACGTCAAACAGCCACCTAAACGTAAAAAGAATATTGCTAAAAGTTTACCTAAAAACGCGGAAGTGGCGGCAAAAGCGACAGCTTTTCAAATTGTGAAAATTAAGAGCGAGGTTGTGTGCCCAAAAGAGCAAGAACCTAACGACTTGGGTGTGGTCTGGGTAGGCCATTCGAAAGAGGGCATCAAGAAGGATACCCAGTGGAACTCGGGAGCTAGTGGGGATATACGTATAACGGATGACAGAGATATCGTATTTGTGAATGATGGAGCGGTCGATAACATTGTGAATGTGGAAAAGCTGGAAGACAACAAAGATAATGTGTTTAACGAGTGTTTGTTTAACCGTAAACGACAGCATAGCCAGAGATGGAGGGTGAAGACTGAAAACACAGAGCTGGTTTCTGGATGCTCGGGTAAGTTTTAAGAGAGAAAAGATGGGTGTTTTTTTGGACGTGTACTTCTGTTAGCATTTAACCATTGAAAGGGCAAGAACTACTTCCAGAGCGCAATAATTTGCACCAAAACAGCTTTCCAACATTCTGGTGCTATCTGTGCTATGTAGGACCATATATAATTTGAAAGCTTATATAATAGGCTACAAGAATATACCAAAAGTTGTTTTTTTAAATCTCGAATTTTCTGTAACCCCGTTTGTTCGATCCAATATGAGTTCGCTTCTGGGAGTTCCAACTACAGAACAATTTAATGAATTTGAAATATGTTTGTTTTCCCGCACTCCTACATACTTTTGTTACAAAAGGGTGTTGGCGAATGCCAAAATATCGTTCTGTTTGAAAGTTATATCGATTTGCATGAAATTACGAATGTGTGATCTGATTCTCTACATGGAAATAGGCTGATGCGGTATATAAAAAGTTCGCATTTTTTCGTAGTGTAAATCTGGCTTTATTTCTGATAATACATGTTTCACAGCCAGATAAACCCGTGTTTTCCCTTTGCAGCAAAGTTTACAAAAATAACATCCAATTAAGATAAAAATACTAACAATACAAAACTAAAATGATTTGGCTCACACGAGAGCATAATCATAAGCATAAGGACAAAACAAAAGGCAAAACAAAGGAATGAAGTCAAGCCTGCGACATAAAGATGGACATAAGCATAAGAAGCATAAGGCATGAGCAAAACAAAAGAGGTAACAAAGAAAAATTCTCGTTGTTTTGTCTTCGTACGTCCCAGAGGAAAAGTCGTGCTTTGTTTTCATTGCTTATGTCGCTCGTGTGAACCATTTAATGGTTCCAATTGGGTTAAAAATGCTGTGTGTAAAATTGTATTAAAAATTATTGAGGGATAGCTCAAGGAAAAATCAGCCAAATTGTCCAATACCGTAAACTGCGGAATATAAGCCCTGGGCTTATACAATTTCGTAAGGGGTTTTGGGAGGGCTTATAAACGGGGGGGCTTATAAGCGGAATAAAAAAACGTTTGGGAATGATCGAACTGCTAGTGAAATAAATTGAGACTAACATACGGCATTATCAATATACGTTTTTTTAGGGGTGGATAAACGTTGATTTTTAGAGGGGGGCTTATAACCGGAACATAATTTCTGTTTGTAGATAGGTGGGCTTATAAACGAGGGGGCTTATATTCCGCAGTATACGGTATGCTATAAGTCGTCAGGGGAGTGTCGGATTGGTTTAAAAGCCATTAGTGAGTAGTTTAGACCTGGTTACCTATTTGACTTTAAAACAAACTTATAGCCAAAAATGTATGGTTTCTGAGATATAGGGCTCCAAACATTTTTAACCAATGAGAATTTTAAGAACTTTGGAGCCCCATATCTCGGAAACCATACATTTTTTTCTATAATTTTGTCTTAAAGTCAAATAGGAAACCAGGTCTAAACTACTCACTAATGGATTTTTAGACCAATCCGACACTGAGGACTTATAGCATATTGGACAATTTGGCTGATTTTCTCATAGGGATACTATAGTAAAAATTTCAGGGTCCTTTAGCTACCCCCTAAATATCAATAGTTTTTAATACAATTTTACACACAGCATTTTTAACCCAATTGGAACCATTTAAGAGGGTGAGACTATATAAAATAAAACTAGGAGTTCTTATCAGAAGTGAAATGCTGCCTCTGGACTGACACAGGAGCAGTTCATGGTACGAGGTTGGAGCAGTGTTCAGGATCACTGATCAGGCATGCCAGCAGAATGATGCCAGAAATTTCTATAACATATAGAGGATAAAATAGACTGTAGAATCTACACCACATATCAAGGCGATCATATAACCTTGTAATATTAAAATAACATACGGTAATCATATATGGCGCGTTTATGTCAAAATTCAATGTTTGAACGCCATACATCTAATTGACGGTACTGAAAAAGATGGCGACTGGTACATTTAACCATAATTCCTTGCACGCAGTAAATATTGAATCTCGTAGATAGAACGAAAACATTAAGTTTGGTCAAAAGGAAGCTTTTGCGTATTTAATTCATATTTATAAGGTAAACAATGTTTAGCAGTTATTACAGGTGATTTAAGGTCGCAAAGCATTCTGGTAAAATGTACAGCCGCCATCTTTTTCGGTACCGTCAATTCGAACAACATTTACTCGAAAGAGCAAGCCATAAATTTTCCATGATCAAGCGTCCCTTCTGCCAAATCGAACTTCACGTTTGTAATATTTGCTGGCGGTCGTGCCGTCATATTTCAAATCAAACAAACGAACGGGAATAGGCGTTAACTCGGACTACAGGCTACTTGGGCTTGTGTATGACTGTATGTAAAAGTACGCAGCCGGCAGCACAACGTATGAATATACCGCAATTTGAAAGCAACGAATGACGGAGTGAGGCTATCAGCTATGTTTATATTGAAGTAAAAGCTAATATATTGTAAGCAATGATAGTATTAAATTTGGACAATTGGATATCTAAATGTAAACAATGTCGAACTGCGAACTATGTTGAACCGTGTAGCTTTGTTTTTTTAATAGAAACTAATGTCACATCCACTTTAACTTGTGCAGCAGCTACAGGCATGTAAAAGTACTTGTAAAATTTAAATGGAGCGCTCTGTGGAAATGCCGCGCTTGACGAATAACATATCACGAATATCAAGGCATGTTCGATATTGCACTTTTTTAAAAACAACTAAGTAAGGTAGCACAATAACGTTTACGTATATTGTAGACAGATAAATTATCTTTGTTTTAAGGTATAAGACCTTGGAAACCTAAAACAGTTTGAGACAAATCGAATAAATACGTAAAGAGATGGCGATTTCTTTATACGGTATATTTTGGTTGAAAATCGAAAGCCGAGAAAAAGCTAATTGAAAAGTTTAGCAGTCCTGTCGGGCGTAACCGGAAGCTCCATCTCTTATCTCCGCCAATATAATTTTATTTAAGCTGAATTTTCTTGCATATTATTGCTGTTACGGGAGGAGATATGCGTCGACTGTTTGTTTATAATTATTTTTAGACTCTAGTTTTGGGTTCAATAATATTCTCCTCGTAACACTATATAGCGTGAAACCAATTACCTTTTACAATATTTATTAATACTTCAAATATATGTATTTCTATAATGTTAATAACAACTTTCCTATTTTGTTCAACTTATCTCTTTATTTCTGACTGAGCACAACTTTGGTTTTGGTATCTTCTTCGTTCTTTGACTTTGTGGTTCTTTGGTTAATAGATGTTCAGTTTCTTCAATCTCTGCGATACTCCAGCGTAACTGGCTTTCGTGATTCACTCCAGCCTAACTGGCTTTCGTGATTCCTCTGAATCTTCTCTCTCCTATACTCTGTTGTGCTCAGCTTTTATAATACATGGTAGAGGAAGAATTCCTAAACTATGATGAATTTCCTCTATGCAATACAGTATGTGAAAACAAGTTCTAGCAACCACAAAACCACCAACGCTGTGCCGATTCATGTCCGTTAACGCGTTTGTGGGACTAGGCGTTTTCCTGTGGTTGTTTAATCTCTATGCTGATTCATTTCCGTTTACACGTTTGTGGGAAAATAAGTATTTGCTTATTCATGCGAGGAAGGTTAACTAAGGTCTTATAATTATATAATATATTACATGGTATATGCTACCATGTTACAATTGCACATATTTCAAGTTAACAGGACTCCTTCCAGTATCATATTGGCACGAATACTTTGAACTGTTGTTATTTTTTAAAGCTTTTAATGGTCTTGTTTATCGTAGACAAGAAACGCTTCCAGCAGTAAAATTACCTGTATGGCAAACTAGAGCAGCCAGCAACCCAAGTGTGATAAGTTTTGTTCCTCATCAATGTAGAACAGTAACTTATCAACGATCCTTCATTGTCAGAGTAACTAGAACTTGGAACGCATTACCGGACTTTCTAAGATTAAAAACACTCAAATTTAGTTCATTTAAGAAAACCCTACTTGAATACTACCATGACGCTTTTTACTCCATCTATAACCAGGACGACCCACGTATGTGGAAATCCATTTGCCTAAAATGTAACTTGGCACGTCGCCTCAAGAAATCCCTCACTTGTTGTTGTTGATTTTTACTACAGATTTTTCTTTTCACCTTAGTATTTATGTAAATATAACCTCAATTTTTTAAACTCTTTTTTTTCTTTTCTTTTTTTAATTATACACGGGGCCACAGTAATTGGCGTAAGCTGTAGTGGTATAAATAATAAACTAAATTATAACTAAATAATAAACTTATTTGTAGCAGTTGTGATATAATTTTTTATGATGAAAATTGTTTTACAAATCATTTAACAAATAAAATTTTTAAACCTCATAGTAATTATGATCGTTTAACACCTTGTCAATATTATTTTTTTTGTAAAACCTGTAACAAAATTTGTCCTCGATTCTTTTTCATTTTTTCTAATAAAACAGTTAAACACGATTGTAGCAAACGATTTTGTTTTCATTGTGATAAATACATGAAACAACCTCATTATTGTTATGTGAAACCCTTTCATTTGAATATAACAAGGGTGAAGAATGTGAACCCACTTTATTTTTTTTGATTTTGAAACAAAAGTAAACAAAACTAAATTGCTCGTACCTTTTTATTGTATCATCCAGAAGGTATGTAAAAAATGTCAACATATTGAATTTAAAAAAACAAAACTTTTTGAAAAAAAGGATCAAGAAATTATTGATAATACTATTGAAAAAGTTAGTTGTTGCAGGAATAGACAATTTATTTTGGATAACAATGTTATTGAAACTTTATGTGAATTTATGTTTGAACAAACAAATTCCGTTTGGATAGCTCATAACGGGGGTAGATTTGATACTATTTTTATTTTAAAATATTTTTTAGAAATAAAACAGATGATACCGAATACTATAATGAACGGTACTAAAATAATGAGTTTAATAATTAAAGAACAAAATATTAGAATCCTCGATAGTTATTTGTTTTTAAGTATGAAATTAGCAGATATTCCAAAAGCAATGGAGCTTCAAGGGGAATGTAAGGGATTTTATCCTTATGAATTTTACGATTTAACTTATGAGGGTGAAATTGTAGATCGGAAATTTTTTGATACGAAACATATGAATACAGCAACACTTAATGAATTTGAAAAATGGTATTTAGAAAAAAAGAAAGAGAAATATATATTTCGCAAAGAGATTTATTATTATTGTTGTAGTGATGTAGATATTTTAAGAAAGGGTTGTGTTAAATTTTCTACAATGATAGGGGCCATAAGTCATATTACACTCTTTTATGCAAAGAATTGTATTACAATTGCTAGTTTAGCTTTGAAAGTGTATAGACTTAATTTAAAAAAAAAAAATTGTGTAGTAATTATTCCTGCTTCGGGGTATAGGGGATGTGTAAAACAGAGTTTAATTGCTATTGATTGGTTAGATGAAATTAATCGAGAATTAGGAGGAAATTTAGAATATATCTGTACACAAAATGATGAGAAAAAAATTCTAGGACGTTTTGTCGATGGTTTTTATAATGATACGATATATCAATTTCATGGTTGTTTTTACCACGGTTGTCCCAAATGTATTGACGCCTATGCATTAAACGTTCTTACAAACGAAAAATTTAGTAATTTATATGCAAATACGCAACGTTTTTCTTGGACAATAAAAAATGCCGGTTACAAATTAATCGAGATGTGGGAATGTGATTATTTAGAAGAAAAAAATATACACAAACAATTAATTGAAAAGAAAAGAAAATTTTATCCGTTTACTCCTTTAACACCACGTGACGCATTATATGGGGGACGAACTTCCCCCGTATGTTTATTTAAAGAAACAAAACCGAACGAACGAATAAGTTATGTAGATTTTACATCGCTATACCCCTATGTACAAAAAAATTATGATTTTCCTGTGGGTCATCCTACTATTTTACTGGGTGAAGATTGTAATAAAATAAAAATCAAGGACATATTTGGTTTAGTAAAATGTTGTATTTCACCTCCTCGAAATATTTACTTTCCTGTTTTACCTGTTAGAATAGATGGGAAATTATTATTTCCACTATGTTATAAATGTGCTGTGAATAAATGTAATAAATGTGAACATAATGAAAGCTATCGATACTTAACGGGTACTTGGACTAGTGTTGAGATTAATGTTGCTATAGATAAGGGATATAAAATAATAGCTCTTTACGAAATATATCATTTTGAACGCAAAGAAAAAAAGTTTTCACAATACGTAAATCAATTTTTAAAAATCCATTATCAAATCTTCAGGAATTCCTACGGATTGTTTGAACGCAGATGGAAGTAAAAATGATGATAAAATGAAACAGTATTGTAATGATTGTTTAAAAAATGAAAATGTTTTTTTAGATAAAGAAAAAATAGAGAAAAATCCCGGATTAAGAACTATTGCAAAAACATTTTTAAATTCGTTATGGGGAAAATTTGCCCAAAACGAAAATAATACACAAGTGTGTTTTTTAAACGATTATGAAGAATTATTAAATATAGCCAATGATAAAAGTAAAAAATTAACATCGATGGGATTTATAAACGAAACATTATTACGTTGTACATATGAAAAAATTGATGATGCAACAACACCTCTAAAAACGGGAAATGTAATCATTGCCTGTTTTGTCACTGCATATGCACGTTTAAAATTATACGAGTTACTCGATAAATTAGACGATCGCGTTTTATATTTTGATACAGATTCCGTTATTTATATATCTGATGAAAATAATTATACTGATGTTAAAACGGGAAATTATTTAGGAGATTTAACGAATGAATTAAATGAAAATGAATGGATAACAAATTTTTGTTCAACGGGTCCAAAATGGTACGCGTATATAACTAATTTAAATCAGGAATGTATTCATGTCAAAGGTTTTACTTTAAAAAATGAAACAATAAAAGAAAAATTGAATTTTTTATCCTTGACGCAATGTGTTAAAAATCAAGATCTGATCATTGAAATTAAATATCACAATAAAATATGTAAAGATAAACTTAATCATATTTTTATTGAGGATGAAATAAAAAAATTTTCATTTACATTTAATAAACGTGTTGTTAAAAATAATTTTAATACGATTCCGTTTGGATTTTTAGATAACTGAAATGAACAATGTTTCATTACCATTTCAACACCCTTTTATGTTAACGTTATGTGGTCCCAGTCAAAGTGGGAAAACATATTGGATATTACAATTATTGAAAAATATTAACATTATGATTACACCCGCAATTGTTAAAATTGTTTATTTATATTCAATTTATCAACCTCTGTACGCTGAAATGGAAAAAGTTCTTGCGGAAAAAACAGATATTAGTGTTGAATTTATCGATTGTCAAAAGGGTATTCCCCGCATTACCGATAATATTAGATGATCTCATGTTAGTTGCAACATCATCAAAAGAAAATCTTGAAAGAATAGATAATATTGCAACTCAAGATGTCCATCATCGTAATATTAGTGTTATTTTTACATGTCAAAATTTAACATATGGTAATGGTAAATTGCGAAATTTACGTGTCAATAGTCAATATTATGTTATGTTTAAAAATTTAAGCGATTATAATAATATGTATACGATATGTGATAATAAAAAAATGAATAGAAATAGATTTAATAAAGTATTAAGTGAAATTAATGAGAAACCCTATGGTTATTTGGTATTTGATAATTGTAGAAAAGGGTATGAAAATTGTAGAATTAGAACCAATGTATTTCCACATGAATCAACGCTAATCTATGATTTGTAAATAAATGTAAAAATAAAAATAAAATGTTTTTTTAAAAAAAAATAAAAGAGTTGTTGAAAATCGTTTTTTTGTAAAAAGTATATATAGGTATGGGGTGTGTATGTGTATGAATTTATTTTTAAAAAAACATGGCAAGAAGAAGATATAGAAGCAGGAGGGGTATTATTCTTAGAAAAAAAACCCAAAAAGGGGGTAGTATTCTAGATTTATTTGGACCGTTGGGACAAATAGTTGGAAGTCAATTGGGATTGGGTATTCGAAAAAGAAAAAGAAAAAGAAAACAAAAAGGGGGTAGTTTTTTAGATTTATTGGAACCGTTGGTTCAAAAAAGAAAAAGAAAACAAAAAGGGGGTAGTATGTGGGGTCACGCATCTTTTTAACTATATATTTTTAAGGTGTTGGGGTAATGCAGCCCTATATTCCCTAAGAGGGTACAGAGCACGTCAACATAAAAAAAAGGATTAAAACCATTATGAAAAAAAATCCATAAAAACACTGTAAATAAGTTAATTTTTTTGTTTAATTAAAAATTGGCATTATTAAAACTACAACATGACTGATTGTTATTACTCTTACAATTTTTTTTACATTTTTTATTATATATTCTAACGAGTACACTACCTAAAATTGTTTCTATTTTTTTTTAAATTTAATATCATTTTTTATTTTAATACGTTCATTTTTAAATATTTTTTGTTTATTATTATTTTCGATTTCATTACGACATTGATTGTATAAATATAATAAACTCCAATTTCCACACACGGTAGTATTTTTGGATTGTAATTGTTTACGTTGAATATATTGAAATTTTAGTCCTTTTTTTACACTATAATCATACCAATATTCACGTTTATAAAACGATACATCTTTAGCAAAACTATCAAAAAAATACATGTTTTTCTTTATCCACCCATATAGCAACCCAATGTTGACCGTTTTGATCTGCTTCATCCGTATTCCAAATCCAACACGAGGGATAAAAAAATTTTTTACGAAAAATATTTGCAGGGAATGTACCCAAATAATATTTATTTAAAAACTTATTTATTTTTGAAATTTTATTAATCTCGTTCGTAAATAAAAATTGGGTTAAAAAATAATGTAAATTCATTGATTTTTTCGTCGCCATTTTCTTCGTGTTGAATAGGTGGTGTTGAAGGTGGGGTAGGAATGTGGGTGGTGAGGGATGTAGATGGTTCTTCGTTACTCGCAGCAGAAAGACCCGAAGTTGTTTTTCCCAAATTTATATAACGTTGTCGTAATTTTATATTAAGTATATAATAGGCAGGCATATGTAATTTTTTCAATTCTTTTAAAGCAACCGTCTGCTTATGTTGTGTAAGATTGAACATGTTTTGTTTGCTGACATTATGCGTTAAATCGTATAATAAATCATGATGGTTTATTCCAACACCGTTTAATTTTATTATATCTGTACCCCTAATTTTAATTTAAAGAAATTCTTTTATTTGTTGACCACTTGTCACAGTTGGTGTTTTCTTTATCTCGGGTGATTCATCATTGTTGATTCATCATTGTTCACCTGATTTTCAAGTTCATTACTTTTTTTTTTCATCTTTTGTTGTCTTTTTAAAAAACTAACCATACTCTCTGTGACACGTTGATCATTATTAACTTTTTTCATTTCTTCTTTCATTTTATTTTTACTTTCAATAAGTTCGAAATTATTTTTGTTGTTAATTTTTCGTTTTTATGATCAGTTTTGATTAAATCTAAAATTTCATTTAATTTACTCGGATTAATTAATTGCATTTTATTTACTGCGGTCATTTTTTTTTATTTGTTGGTTAAGTAATTTGTATGGTTTTTGATATATGTTGATTATACGAAAATCCTCAGATAATATTTTTAAATCTTTTTCTTTTATTTTGTTCTTAGAAAACGTATTCAAAATATATTTATTATCACTGGAAAGTTGAATAGAAATTTTTTTATTTAAAATATTTTTAGCAATGTATTGTAATTTATTATTTAATTGAGAATCTACCAACATATTTTTTTTATCAATATCTGCTTTAAGATATTTTTTTAACGATGGTAAAAAATCCTTTTTTTTTTTTTCAAAGACTTTTTCTTTATTTTATTTAATTGAACTAATGTTTCTAAAAATTTTAAATCATCTTCGCAACTTGATGAAGATGAAGTAATTGAACTTTCACTATCCATTTCATCACTAACATCATCGCTAACAACATCGCTATCATTTTCACTATCAACTTCATCATCATCATCATCATCATCTCTTGAATTATCATTTATTTCGTCTTTTTTTTCCTCTTCTTTTTTTAATTCATCATTTTTTTCTTCATTCATTTTTTTTATGCATAAACTGAAAACGGTGGATATACAAGAATATGTTCACGATTTAGTGGTATTTTGTTAATAACTGTTTTTTTATTTTATTTTTTTTTCTATTCTTTGTTGTAATGTTTTTTTTCTTTCTATTCTTTGTTGTTGGTACATCCCCTTGTTACAAATGTTGCTAATTAAATGCTGTGTAATAATCTTGCAGGGGTATTTAATCCTACTCTAATTTCATTTCGAAATTCACCAACAAATATTAACGCACCTGCATCTGTATTTTGTGAAAAATGAAAATCCACATTAACATTTCCCGACGGTCTTATGGGTAATACTGCAAGATGAGAGTCTCTATTATCTGTTAAATGAAATGCTAATATACAATACCCGTTTATAAAGTCATAAGTCATGGGCATTTCTGAATAGTTACGATTTAATACCGAGCGTAATTTTGAGTAAGCTTCAGCATGATTTTCTATTCTCCCGGCAATAGCGTTATTTACCGAAACTTCAACATTATCATAATTAGGCCAGTTAAACTCAAAAATATTATGAGCATATGATCCGTTCCAATTTGCTAATGGAGAAAATACAATATATAAAGGTGTAGGAACGCTACCATTAAACACATCGATTACTTGATGTGAATTTCGTCCTGCAGCTAACGATTCAGTAATACAACGATAATTGGTTGTATAATATAATGTTTCTTTATTATGGCTCATCATTTCTGTATTAATTGCATTTGATAATTGTTTTTTGGGTTTAAATACAGGAATTTTTATTTTAAAATCGTCTAGGGTAATTATAGTATCAGCAACGGGCATATTAGCATGATTGACCCCCATCATTACAATTGTATTTAACGCACGCGTTAAACGTAATTCAACTTTATACGCTGTAGGAATATATATTTCAGCACCACCTTCGCTAAATAATGAACAATCAATCTCATCTATCAAATACTGTGATTGATTTTGAAATGCAAGTACTTTTTGTCTCCCACCTGCATTCACGACATTAGCATCATTAGTGAAACCCGTGATATCGCTCATATGTTCGGCTGTATCTAAATATGCTAAATTAAGCTCTTTAGAATCTTTATATCCCGACGGTGTTTGAGGCATTACAAATTCTATCCATGATGCAAAATGTGCAAAATTATCTGATGGCGTAATTAAATTTTCATTTATTTTTAATTCTTTTGTTTTCCACATTGTACGAAGGGGTAATGTAATCATCGAAAACCCCGATGCTGCAGGTGCTATAACTCCAGCAGCATTTCTAATTGATACTCTAGCCATTATTTTAGCATCACTTGTTTTCATTAATCCAACGGCGTTCCCATGCCTTGTAAACGTGTATACTGACGATTGATTATCGACAGGCGTCGCAATAATTTCAGTTTCACGACATTCAGTAAACGTATCATTATAGGGTGATGAAGTAAAAAATTGTAAAGGTTCACTAAATAATATGTCATTTTTTTCCACATCTTCAATTTTTTTACTAATTTTTTTTTTGTTTTTTTGTTTTAAACGTTAATTTTAAGAATATTTGAAATTGTTCCCAACACTTGAGGAAGAAACATACCCATGCCAATGCTCCTCCAAAACCTCCTTTTTGTATTTTTTTTCTACGCTTTCTTATTCTTCTTTTGTTTTTGTTTTTTTTATATATTTTTTACTCGTCATTTATTTTATTTTTAAAAACAACAATAGCCACAACACTAAAAATAATAATAATAACCACAACATTATGATTTTTTTATATAACATTGTTTTTATTTATACTTTTTTTTACAGTTTATCTATTTTGTAAAAAACGTATTACATTTGGATCTATTTTTTTCTCTTTTTTTTATTATCACTTGTATAATAAGTATCTAAATTTAAATTTGAGGGTAATCCCACACCCTTATTTAATAAAATTTCTTTCTTAGTTGGATTTTCTTTATTTTTTCTTTTCACAACAAAATATGATGATGAATAATTTTTTCCACGATTTCTACCATTTAACAATTCAGTATAATCTTCTACGGATAGTTCATTTATTTTTTCAGTCATTATTTTTTCTTCAAATAAATTTATATATATCTTAATTTCTTCACCTTTTAACGGCACGTTATTCTCATAGTTAATAAAGAACTATAGTGATTGTTTAGCCTCTTGATCACTCATAAATAAAAAAATAAGGGAATTGTTTTTTTCATCATTTAATGATGTATAAGGATTTTTTTCGTCAATATAAAATAATTCTTTTATAGTATATATAAAACGTTGTGTTGCATTAGAAATATTAGTAGATGAGGAAACTGAAATCGTTCCATTATTTTTTTGATTGTTTTATAGAACTGAAAACCATTTCTTTTGCACACGTAATTCGAAATGAATTTTTGATATTTTTATATTCAATCGAATTTAAATTCCATAAAAAAATTTCCCACTATTTACTAAAATGTAAAGAGAATATAAAACATTTTATATATTTTAATTATTATTTCCCCATTTTTTTCTTCAAGAACAATCAAAAGCATTATGTTGAATGTATTAAACAATCAATACTAAGCGTTCCTGAATCAAAAGAAACTAATTTTCCTGTAGTATCTTTAACTTTAATATGAATTTCTCTTATAATGTCTTTTTTAAATTTTCTCAATGATTTTGGCGGATTATAACAAACTAATTGTCCATTCCCCGCACCACCTTGTCGATGCCATTGAATGGGCACTGTTGTTAACAATTCAGCACAACTATCACCAACTAACCCCAGTTCTATTTCATCACAATGTATAAACATTTTATTTAATCCGTCGGATACATCGGGTAAGTAATCAAAATGTTTAGAAAAAAGGGTTCGAGGTGTTGGGGCTATTTTTTTTATTTCAAACAAGAGAGGTACGATTTCAAGATCTTTTTCATTTTTTAAACCTAACATAAAAGCTAATTTTTTTGAAAATAATATATTAATCTTTTGATTAAAAGAAGCATATTGAATACCCTTTTTTCTATCGTAGTCTTGTTAGATAATCGAAATTCATTTACCTGTAACCCGTCGACTGCTTTACTCGCATTTTCATATACCCAATACTCAATCTCAACATTAACATTAATAATTACTTTCCCATTTGATCCGATGGTAAAAAAAATTTCAAATCCTTCTAAGATATTATTTAAAAATATAATTAATGAAGATAAATCATAAATTCCGTCGGGTATAATAAATTTATCCGATGTAAAAACGAACTCACTGCTGGCGTATACCGTATTATTAAGTTCTTCAGGTATAAAATTATTATAGGTTATGATAAATGAAAAAAAACATTCATCACCTACAATATTGTTAGTTGTTTGGGGATAACAAACTTGTAAAACTTCTAAAAAACATTCATTGTTCAAAGCATCAATAGGCTGTGCAATTTTCATTTCAAAATCATTAATCAAATTCTTTTGAAGTCCTCTTGATATTGAATTACTAGCAATGTGTAAATTCATTTTTTTTCAAAAACTTGTAATTCAGCATGATAAAAAATTCCTTTAATTTCTTCACGTTGTTCGTCTCCTAATTGATATGTAACAGGGTCGGTGATAAATACTTTTTTAATACAAAATATCTCATTAGTCCATCGTCGAAGACTACTTTTTTCAAACATATTATTTTTTACTCTCGCAATACGTACACGAGTTCCTTCTTGTATCAGATCTTGAGTGGGAATAGGATAATTTAAATGATCACATACTATTTTATTTTTTACTTTACGTATTTTTCCTTTTTTTTCTTCACGATAAATTTCAAAAGGTGTTGCACCAGCTAATGCTTTATGTGGGGAATTATTATAACGATTAACAATAGGGGGTAAATACTGAATATAGTCAAATTCTCCAGTCATTGTTAAAACACGACGAACCATTGTTTTTAAAGTTCCAATTACACGTTCCACATGGGATGCTTTTATTTCTCTATTATACGTATGAAATACTTCAAAATTATACTTTTTACTTAATTTCGTACGTATATCTTGAAATTCTGTTCCTTCATCACTTTGAATTTTAAGAGGCGCTATTCGTTCTTCAATAAGAATACTTTCAAATTTATTTTTAACATTATTAGACGTTTTCTTTTTTATTAATTTTACCCAACAAAATCTTGAAAAAATATCAATACACACCAGCCAATAACGATATTGATTATTATAGGGCTAAATCTTTATTTTCAGCTAAATCAATTTCCCATTGTTCATTATTTTTATTAACAGCATATTTCAAACGTCTATATATTTTTTACTACTACTATGTAATCTATAATTAGAATAATCCTCATCAGTTAATGTCTCTCCTTTTAATAATCTTGAAGCTTTTTCAATAAAGTCAGCAGAAAATTTAGTTTTTTTCTTTTTATTCATTTCTAAAATAAAGAAATAAAATAAATATAATATTCTTCAAGTTCATCAACGAGTTCTTTATCGCGTAATATCCCCATAAAATCAACTTCTATATTTTTACATGCTAACTCTTTATTTATAGTATTACCGTACAAACATAATGTATCTTGTATATTTTTACAACTTCTAAAACGATAATAAAAAATTTCTGACATTACTGTTGGACTTTAACGGTGACAAACCTCATCATCATCACTTTCTACTTTTATTTTCTTAATCTTTTCGTTGTCGTCGTCATCGTCGACGTCGTCGTCAAAATTGAGTGTGGTAAGGGTTTTCTTTTTCTTCAATACTCGTTTTTTGACTGTGGTAGGTGGGGATTTATGACCTGTCGCATGATTATACTTTCTTAGGGCAATAATATATTCATCCAAGGAATCTTTCTTTTTTATATGAAAACTACCCCAGTCATCAGACCATACGATTTCACTTGACGTTGCATTGTTGTTGTTGCTGGTTGTCGGTGTTGGATCATCGTCAAATTCCATTGCATCGGATAATTCGTTATCTTGATGTTGATAACAAATTTCCAAACCACCCCACGCATCTGTACGAACAACCAAACGGCATGTTTGCTTTTTCCAATTTTCAAATCTTACCACTTCAAAAAATATCTGCACCAATTTCTCTTGAATGCTAATCTTATTAAGAACATTCAACAATGAAGGAATATGATCATTTTTCACTTCAACAGCGCTATTGTATGTGTACTTGTCACATCTTTTATTTGTAGGATATACTTTTGCGAGAATAGCATTACCGTTGATTTTTTTTTGTGCAATTATTTTTACAGACAAATCTGTATACGATTGCATTTTATAAAAATTAACATGTTGTTGTCTCGCATAAAGTTCCACCATCTCTGAATCTGTTCCCGAGCGAAGGGTAAATGATGAATCACTGTAGGTACTTATTTTATACCCTCCTCACAATTAAAAAAATTGTATTCCATCAAAAAAATTTTATTACACTAATAACGTGTATAATTGATTACAACATTTGATATCAAATAAACTATAGTGTTTTCTTTGCATAACTCCTAAAATTTTACATAACTTTCTATGTTGTTTTTGTGTTTTTATTTTGCATTCTATTTTATTTTCTAGAAATGCAACAAGTGCTTTCCCTATTCTTCCATTTCCATCGGAAAAAGGATGAATGGTTTCAAAAATAAAATAAATCAAAACTGATATATTTTTTCTTTTATAGTTTTTTACGTAAAATTCATCTAAATGTTCCATATATTGTTGAATATCTAAAGGATCAACCCCCTCATGAAATCCAACAAATCTTTTTTTTTTACTGTAATTTCCAGCATTCGTTAAATGGACCATAGATATTTCATGAATAGTTTTACAACATTCACTTATTTTCCATTTTTCATTTTTTTCCATATAAAATTTTCGAAGGGCAAAACAAAATCTCCCACATCTCATCCAAAACTCTATTTCATTTTCTTCGTCTTCTTCCATTCGTATAACATCATACGCAAACACTTTAAATTTTATACAATCTTTTAATTCCATTTTCTACATACACGTTTGTTCACTAATACTTATCTAAAAAATATCCCAATTAACATTCGGTTCAGTCAGTTCGTTTTCATATAGGGGATTTTTTTATATTAAATTATAATTCAATGATGTTTGTATATATTTTCTTATCATAGTAAATAAGTCTTTTACTTCTTCTTCGACCATTATTACATGTGCAAATACTTTCTCATTATACTTAAATTCTGCCGTAAACCCCCCATAATGTTTTATTCGCGTAACATCGACAGGTTGTAATAGTAGGGGGTGATTTACATTTAAATCAAAATTACGTTTGTTTAAAATAGTTAATTTCAAAGGATCAAACTCAAAAAAATAACTTTGACTCTTACAATTTTTATACCGACATTTATCAAAAGAAAATTTAACCTTTTTTATATAATATATAAAATCGCAAAAATCATATCTAATATTTTTTCAGAAAGACATTTTTTTTGTCTATTGAGAAAACTTCCTATAGGGTTATGTTCACGACAATAAAATATAAAACATGAAGTGACCATGATAATATTTTTAGTTGAACTACAATAAACATAAGAATTGAAAATACTTGGTGCTACCATTAACAAATAAATATATAAAAAAAAGATTTAAATCGCCTTTCTCGTGCTGTATGTGTTTAAATTTGCTTACTAAACTTTCTTTTCCATAACCCATTGTACAAAATATGTATAATGATACTTATCTTTGGTTCTTAAACATTGAAATAAATCTGAGGGGCATTCAAGGGGTAATACAATAAATAATTATTTAAAACAATCGGGGAATGAAAAAAAACTACAGCATATCGTGTCTGATTCAATTAGTAAAGTACGTTGAAAGAGTGTTCTTCAAGGAATATTTTCTTTGACTTGCTTGTAAATTCGGGATCATATAAGAGTAACGATCTTCTAGGATAAAATAAGATTCCATTCCACGGGTTCCCTTGATTTTTTCATCTTGACAATATATCTTACTTCGTCGTGGGGTCGAATGTTGTTTTTACATTTCATCATGGGACATGTGACATATTTTCCACGATAATAATCCACATAACCAAAATAAATATCCAATTTCCCCTTGGTTAAAATATTGAAAATAAAGAACAACTCTTAAAATTGTTTCAATCATAATGCTGTGATTTGAAAATGTCATATTTTTACTCTTTATATAGCTTTCAAATTCATTAAGCTAAATAAAATAAAAAACATTTTGTTTTCTGGTTCATTCTTCAGTTGAATCTCATGCAAGCAATATGTCAAACCCCAAACAGTATAATCTTCACTATCTTAAAGAAAATTGTCGAAATCAAAAATTTATTGTACGTAAATGTGAACAAATCCTAAATCCATGCTTTCCTATGAATCAATTATATATAAATTTGGAAATTATGGAGTATGCAGAAAATAAAAAGCTTAATTATAAACAATATATAACAACATATGTGGCAGGATCTTGTGGTATACATAATTTTATAGATCAAGAAGTGTATATAAATTCTTTTTTTTAAATAAAAAAAAACGCTTTTCTCGATTTATTTAACTGTTTTCAAATATTTAATTCATTAAAATTATTACATAATTCCCCACAACAAGTAAAATATACATGTAGTTGCAACATAGATTTATCAAAATGTATTTTATTTATTAATGTTACAATATAATTTCCATTACTGGTACCATAAATCACATTAAGTACAGATAATATATTTTCATCTTTAATAAGAACTAAATAAAGCTCTTGACCATCAAAATTTTCACAAAAATGATAATTTACTAATCTAAATCTTAAATCCTTACATTTACCATACAAAAACGTTTTTGAATAACATGGAATATTATTTATCTCAAAACAATCAAGGGTTGAAATTAACGTGGGTAATCTCGGTTCTCTATCAATAAATACTACATGTTTTCCCACGAACTGATCATAAAGTGACATAGTCCAACTAAAACTGGTTATTAAAAATCTATAATATCTTTTTCCACCATATCGTTTCCGAAATATAGATTGTTCATTTTTATCTTCCACATAAATGTTAAAATATTTATAATCATAATCAGCACATCTAAACTGATAGAGGTGCTTTCTCCATTCCAAAAAATAAAACGTTGAATCTCGTGTTTTTTCTATCTCAAACAATTCAGCATGTGATAAATATTGAATGTCGGGATAAAGAATTTCATCAAAATCACGCTCTCGTACAGCCATTTTAAATCTTTTTAAAAAACACAACTTAGACGTCTTTCTTCTATTCGTGATCTATTTCCACTGAAACATTCACTGTATATTTCCACCGTATATTTAACTTGTTTAACACCCAACGTTTAAAACTGTTTAGTCTAGAAAGTTTTAATTCATCTGGATGAATCGCACACGCATGTTTGTTAATACATCTTCCACAAGGATGTTTGTTATAATATAATCTTTCAAATCGTTCATCTGCTTTTCCAATACGTTCCATTTTAACAACATATCTTCTTTAACAACCATCTCTTTAATCTACAACAATGTTTTTGTTTTGGTTCTTTCCACGGTGTATAATTCGCACACACTTCCCCACACATATTTCCGTTAAGACATTGTCCACAGGGATATTTTGAATAGAATAATCTATTATATCGTACATCTACTGTTTCCACGGTGTCCATGATATTTTGTAAACCCCTTTTTTTGCATTTTTATTTATATCCTAATAAAATTTCTTTTGATTTTTTTTTATATATTTTAGAATATCTGTCTTTTTTAATTTTTGATTTTTTCCTTTTATATTTTTTTATAAAAAAATTATATATAAACGCGTTGCCCGAAATGTTAAAACATTATTGTGAATGATGTCGAATTCACATGTGCCATATCGTGATTGTGATGAACATAACAACAGAAGATATCAAAGAATAACTGCTGATGACTTTAACCCCTACTTTGAAGATGGAAATAACTATTATTCAAGTCGTTTTCTAGCAAAAGAATTACCCCACTTTACCTATGTTGTAAAGAAATGTCGATATACGGCATTTTGAAATTGTATTGAAGATATACCCTCAACTCCTCCTCAAGCATATAACTTAGCTCTGGAAGTTAAAAAGAAACATGAACATGAAAATGATGAATGGAATTGTTCATGTCTGGGTGAAAACATAACAACAATTGTTGACTATGATGCTTCTGATCTTTTACAAAAAGAAATTAAACTAATAATAGATTCTAATAATTTCATGAAAGCTGTAGCATATACTCAATAAAAAACTTTTTTAAAAAAAAATCGTGTTTTTCCATTTTTATTTATTATATATTTAAGATTAAACATTTAATTTAATCATATTGATTACAAAGAAAAATAAATTTGTTTCCCTCTACCTCTACGGTTAATGAAACTGTAGGGTTTAATGTTTAATAAAGGTGTTGAGTTTGCTAATTCTACACTATCATTTTTAATATTTATATATTTTCCCTTCAATGATGGTAAGAGGTTCTGTAAAATATCCCCCGGAGCCTCAAACGGTTCTGCTAACAACAGTTTGAAATATCGAGGTCCCTGACAATCTTTCAGATATAAATAATATCCATATCTTAAACACGAGGGAACCACAGGTTCGTAGTTTACTAATTGTATGGGTTCAGCATGATAATAATATGTAAGATACTCATCAGATTCACATTCTCCAAAATCAATCATTGATCGCAGCCACATGTTGAAAATAATTGAAAAAATATATTTGATACCCTGCTTTTATAGTCCCCAAAATCTATAAAAGTGGGTTGCAAAACAATAAAATTTTCACAATTGTCCAAAAAAAAGTTGTCAAGATCGTATATTGCAGTTTCTGTTGTTGTGAAGTGAATTCCTTCTATCATTTTTTCATGCATTATAGATGTAAAGAATGCTTTGTAAACCATCATTATTGTTATTTTTGTAAACAGAATTACGGACGACTTATCTATAGTAAAATAGTTGATCTATGTGAATGTGATGATAGAATACAAAGATGGAAAAAACTTATTTGGATTAATAAAAAAATTTTTAGCAAAAGAATTACCCCACTTTACCTATGTTGTAAAGAAATGTCGATATACGGCATTTTGAAATTGTATTGAAGATATACCCTCAACTCCTCCTCAAGCATATAACTTAGCTCTGGAAGTTAAAAAGAAACATGAACATGAAAATGATGAATGGAATTGTTCATGTCTGGGTGAAAACATAACAACAATTGTTGACTATGATGCTTCTGATCTTTTACAAAAAGAAATTAAACTAATAATAGATTCTAATAATTTCATGAAAGCTGTAGCATATACTCAATAAAAAACTTTTTTTAAAAAAAATCGTGTTTTTCCATTTTTATTTATTATATATTTAAGATTAAACATTTAATTTAATCATATTGATTACAAAGAAAAATAAATTTGTTTCCCTCTACCTCTACGGTTAATGAAACTGTAGGGTTTAATGTTTAATAAAGGTGTTGAGTTTGCTAATTCTACACTATCATTTTTAATATTTATATATTTTCCCTTCAATGATGGTAAGAGGTTCTGTAAAATATCCCCCGGAGCCTCAAACGGTTCTGCTAACAACAGTTTGAAATATCGAGGTCCCTGACAATCTTTCAGATATAAATAATATCCATATCTTAAACACAAGGGAACCACAGGTTCGTAGTTTACTAATTGTATGGGTTCAGCATGATAATAATATGTAAGATACTCATGAGATTCACATTCTCCAAAATCAATCATTGATCGCAGCCACATGTTGAAAATAATTGAAAAAATATATTTGATACCCTGCTTTTATAGTCCCCAAAATCTATAAAAGTGGGTTGCAAAACAATAAAATTTTCACAATTGTCCAAAAAAAAGTTGTCAAGATCGTATATTGCAGTTTCTGTTGTTGTGAAGTGAATTCCTTCTATCATTTTTTCATGCATTATAGATGTAAAGAATGCTTTGTAAACCATCATTATTGTTATTTTTGTAAACAGAATTACGGACGACTTATCTATAGTAAAATAGTTGATCTATGTGAATGTGATGATAGAATACAAAGATGAAAAAAAACTTATTTGGATTAATAAAAAAATTTTTCGCAAAAGAATTACCCCACTTTACCTATGTTGTAAAGAAATGTCGATATACGGCATTTTGAAATTGTATTGAAGATATACCCTCAACTCCTCCTCAAGCATATAACTTAGCTCTGGAAGTTAAAAAGAAACATGAACATGAAAATGATGAATGGAATTGTTCATGTCTGGGTGAAAACATAACAACAATTGTTGACTATGATGCTTCTGATCTTTTACAAAAAGAAATTAAACTAATAATAGATTCTAATAATTTCATGAAAGCTGTAGCATATACTCAATAAAAATTTTTAAAAAGAAAATCGTGTTTTTCCATTTTTATTTATTATATATTTAAGATTAAACATTTAATTTAATCATTGATTACAAAGAAAAATAAATTTGTTTCCCTCTACCTCTACGGTTAATGAAACTGTAGGGTTTAATGTTTAATAAAGGTGTTGAGTTTGCTAATTCTACACTATCATTTTTAATATTTATATATTTTCCCTTCAATGATGGTAAGAGGTTCTGTAAAATATCCCCCGGAGCCTCAAACGGTTCTGCTAACAACAGTTTGAAATATCGAGGTCCCTGACAATCTTTCAGATATAAATAATATCCATATCTTAAACACGAGGGAACCACAGGTTCGTAGTTTACTAATTGTATGGGTTCAGCATGATAATAATATGTAAGATACTCATGAGATTCACATTCTCCAAAATCAATCATTGATCGCAGCCACATGTTGAAAATAATTGAAAAAATATATTTGATACCCTGCTTTTATAGTCCCCAAAATCTATAAAAGTGGGTTGCAAAACAATAAAATTTTCACAATTGTCCAAAAAAAAGTTGTCAAGATCGTATATTGCAGTTTCTGTTGTTGTGAAGTGAATTCCTTCTATCATTTTTTCATGCATTATAGATGTAAAGAATGCTTTGTAAACCATCATTATTGTTATTTTTGTAAACAGAATTACGGACGACTTATCTATAGTAAAATAGTTGATCTATGTGAATGTGATGATAGATTACAAAGATGGAAAAAAACTTATTTGGATTAATAAAAAAAATTTTGTTTTTGATTTGTTTATCGTCTACCATTTCCAAAATTCATAAAACTTATGATTATAATTCGGATGATCTTTTTTCCATCCTCCTTTTTGAATTTTTTTAGAACGTCGTCGTTTTCGTATTCTTTTTTTATTTTTCGTTTTCGCTTTTTTTATACAACTCCTCCTACACTTCATTTTTTGTTGTTAACTGAAGTACGACAAGCAATGGTTTTATAAAAAAAAAAAACCCGTAAAACCGTCTATTTATACTGTTATATCTGTTTTGATTTTTTTTTAATATCTTTTTCTGAGACAAATATATAAAATGTTTAAAACTAAAAACTTTATCATTACTGGAAAAAACAATGTCCGTATTACATTATGTTAGTATATGTACAAATAGAATAACCTTTTTTGACAGAACCGAAAATACTTTTCAGTGCTATTTTTCATATGAATATCTTCATAAAGAATATCTTGAATATATATATTTTGTTGAGGATTGCAAACCTGTTACAATAGTTGAAACAACACAATGTAGTGTAATAAAAAAAAATGGTGTGGAACAACACCTGTATGAAGTAACCCTGAAAGTTATCAATCATGGAGAATCTGGAAAAACAATAAAAATATTATCGGAGGAAGATGTTCCTCATCTTTTGCATAAAAATGTTAAGTTTATAAAAACTGACAAAGACATAATAATTCCTTCTCTTGTATAAAAAAAAGTTTTTATTGTGTATTGAAAAACGTTTATTTACAACAATCACACTTTTGTAATTTTGCATTTTTCTTGTTATCTTCATCATATATATATCTTTGTCTCCATCTTGCTAATCTATCGTCACAATAACATTTATTTATCAAAAAACTAAAAATTGTTCTAGTGTATTTTCTTTTACAAATTCTACAGTAATGTTCATCAACATGACATGTTCTACATGTAAAATGCATTTCAAATTCAAATAAGAAATCAATCTCTATATCGCAGTGTGAACAAAACCCTATCATCTTGTTGTCTTTTTTTTTCAAACGTTAGTGGAGATGTTGCGTAATGTAACAGTTGAATCAAAATATACTTGTTCTTGCAAATTGATTACGGTGTTTCGCTTAATTATCACAAGAAAATAATTTGAAGATACTCCCAGTTCCGTATTGAGATATGATTCTGGATTGAGATCTTTTACTACTAATCCCGACGATCGTTACCAAAATGAATAAAATCCTCTTTCATATAAACCACAGCATAAAGCTTAGAATCCCTGCAATCACGAAATAAATAAGCATCCTTATATATTTTAAGATGTAAAGGATTTATTACTTCAACATCTGATTCTGCCATGATTTTTGATCATGATTTATATATATATCAGTTTTTATATCCTAGGTTTTTTACAAAATGAAAAAAATGTTTCTCAAAAACCTCTCATATATAATAATCTGAAACTTTTTTTTTTTCATTTTAAACAATACGCGCTTATATAAAACAACCCAACATATCTACAAACTTAGTTTAAGAAAAAATAAAAATGGCTACGAAAGAAGACATAACGAACGAAGCTTCCTATGGAGAACCCCAAACCCCGAATGGTTCCCCTCTCATATGGGACTACAACGATAAAGGAGAGGGATACGCGTACGGGATACGTGTATGGGATACGTATACGTCCAAAGAGTTTAATTTCGATGACTTCAAACCCTTCAAACCCATTCAGGATAATGGTGATTCTGATAGTGAAGATAGTTTGAGGGCAAATTTGGGTAGTGATGAAGATGATGAAGAAGTAAAGGAGATATTTAATAGAAAGATGTTAAACACTATAAAAAAACCAGTATATTTCCACTATGATCTTTATACTCTTCAACAGAAATTTCCAAATCAAAAATATATTTTACGAAACTGCATATACTCTCCCTCGGGTAAGCTACCCATGTATAAATTATATTTAGAAGCGGTAGATGGGGAAATTCTTTGTCCGCTAAAATATATAACAACAATTATGATAACTGATGATTCCATACTTAGTTCCATTAATAAAGAAATGTATTTAGATTAATAAAAAAATAAAAAGAGAATTTTGTTTTCAAAAAAAAGTTTTTTATTGTGTTAAAATTTATTTCATCTATTTTTTTAAAAATATATTTCATCTATTTAAAAACACCAAATAATTTTTTGAGATATATCATCTTAAAATATATTGACATTTTTAAAAATACCGTAACTAAGAAATATCAGTCATTCGGCCATAAGATGGCGTCGAGGTAAGAGCTCCATGACGGAAATTTCTATGATTAATTCTATAAACAAAAATGTTGGATTATTTTTATTTCAAAAAACATTACAACTCTTCAAATAAAAATATGGAAGTTTTTTTGGATAATTGCCCACGTAAGTATAAAATCACATCGGGTGAGGTATGATGGTCGTTTATACTCAAAGTTTTTTTTGACTTTTTGATATCTATCTCATGAAATTGACTACGATCACCTTGATTGACCTTCCTCTCTCTGGTCGTATCAAGGACAATCAAAAAACTGGTCGTACAACAACACCAGGTTTCATGAGATAAATATATACAAAATTCACTAAACACCTCTTGTATACGACCAGTTGCATATCCCCCCTGATTTGATTACTGGTCGCTCTTAACAGGGTGACCACACCTTAAAACTATTCAACCCCCCTGGAAATATGGGACTGGACTGTGCTCTGATTGGTCAATTCAAATCATTCTTGATTCTGATTGGCTTAGAGCTCGGTCCAGTCCCTAACACATTGATAATAATAATATATATATTATTACTACTTGTATGATACCGAATTTACAAGCAAGTCAAAGAAAATATTCCTTGAAGAGATCATGGCTTGAACAACGTACTATACTAGTTGAATCAGACACGTTATGCTGTAGTTTTTTTTCATTCCCTGATTGTTTTAAGGAATTAATTATTATATTACCGCTTGAAAGCCACCACTCAGATTTATTTCAATGTTTAAAAACCAATGATAAGTATCATTATACATATTTTGTACAAAATCTAACCTTTGAAAGAAAATACTTATCTTATACCCTGGGTTTTGGAAAAGAAAGTTTAGTAAGCAAATTTAAGCACATACATAGCCAGAAAGGTGATTTTGCTCTTTTTTAAATATTTATTTGTTAATGGTAGCACCTAGTATTTTCAATTCTTATACTTATTGTAGTTCAATTAAAAATCTTATCATGTTCACTTCATGTTTTATATTTTATTGTAGTGAACATAACCCTATAGGAAGCTTATTCAATAGACAAAAAAAGTTCTTTCTGAAAAAAATATTAGATATGTTTTTTTTGGATTTTATACATTATATAAAAAAGGATAAATTATCGTTTGATAAATGTCGGTATAAAAAATGTAAGAGTAAAAGTTATTTTTTTGAGTTTGATCCTTTGAAATTAAGTATTTTAAACAAAAGTAATTATGATTTAAATGAAAATCACACCCAAGTATTACATTACCGTGGCCCATAAGGGCAACAGAGATATATATTAAAATACACAAATATATATTAAAATACGCAAATATACGTTGAAATAGAGATATTTACGCTTTATTCCTGTGTAGATATCTTTTTGCCGAACAGAGATATATATCATGACAGAAATATGTGTTTCAACAGAGATATATAAGTTTCAACTGAGATATATGTTTCGACAGAGATATATATTTCGACAGAGATATATGTTTCGACAGAGATATATGGCGTTCTGAGCCCACGGTAATTCTGGGCATTAGATTTACCGTAGTCAAAGGTACTTCATGTTAGTTACATATAGTCACAAGGTTAAGTTTGGTTTATTTTAATCGTATGTTAATGATATGGCAACATCGTCGGGTAGTAAGTTCTGTCATTGTTGTGGTTCCTCTCTCGAAAGGGATTTTAAGTTTTGCCCACATTGTGGAGAAGGAATAGCTGTGGCAGTGGCGAGCATCTCCAGCAATGTTCGAGTCAGCATTCGCGAAGTACCTCAACATCCCAATTGAGATCACGCCGTTTAAGGTTATACTCCCTCAGTCGGTTTTTTAGCGTTCTTATTGACATAGCGATTTGGTGTTCCTTTCCTAACAACTCAACGATTCGTTCATACTCAAAACCTCTACGAAAGTAGTGCGTTATGATTGCTCTTTCATCGCATTCGTCGTTAGTATTATCGGAAATGCACTCACTGCCACATTGTGGACAATACTGATAGCTAAATTTTTGCATAAACCTGCATTGATGACACTCTTTAGAAAACCGTGAACCCTAACAACATTACAACAGCAGCCATTTTGTGAGTGTGTGGCATCTAATGCCCAGAATTACCGTGGGCTCAGAACGCCATATATCTCTGTCGAAACATATATCTCTGTCGAAATATATATCTCTGTCGAAACATATATCTCAGTTGAAACTTATATATCTCTGTTGAAAGACATATTTCTGTCATGATATATATCTCTGTTCGGCAAAAAGATATCTACACAGGAATAAAGCGTAAATATCTCTATTTCAACGTATATTTGCGTATTTTAATATATATTTGTGTATTTTAATATATATCTCTGTTGCCCTTATGAGCCACGGTATTACATTCTGTGGATGTTAAGCGAGATTATGGGGGAATTATAGGAGAATTTAAGTGTAAAGAGAAAATATTTGCAAATGTAATAATGCTTGAGGAAGATGTAATGAGATGAGAAAAATTATATAAAAACAACATTGAATTATAATTTAGCTGCATACAATCCTATGGATGAAATGACTGAATCGAATGTTAATTGGGATAATTTTTATAAAAGTATTAGTGAACAAACGTGTATGTAAAAAAAAATGGAATTAAAAAATTGTATAAAATTTAAAGTGTTTGCGTTTGATGTTATACGAATGGAAGAAGACGAAGAAAATGAAAAATAATTTTGGATGAGATGTGGGAGATTTTGTTTTGCCCTTCGAAAATTTTATATGGAAAAGAAAAATGGAAAATAAGTGAATGTTGTAAAACTATTCATGAAATATCTATGGTCCATTTAACGAATGCTGGAAATTACAGTAAAAAAAAAGATTTGTTGGATTTCATGAGGGGGTTGATCCTTTAGATATTCAACAATATATGGAACATTTAGATGAATTTTACGTAAAAAACTATAAAAGAAAAAATATATCAGTTTTGATTTATTTTATTTTTGAAACCATTCATCCTTTTTCCGATGGAAATGGAAGAATAGGGAAAGCACTTGTTGCATTTCTAGAAAATAAAATAGAATGTAAAATAAAAACGCAAAAACAACATAGAAAGTTATGTAAAATTTTGGGAGTTATGCAAAGAAAACAAAATAGTTTATTTGATATAAAATGTTGTAATCAATTATACACGTTATTAGTGTAATAAACTTTTTTTCATTTTGATGGAATACAATTTTTTTAATTGTGAGGAGGGTATAAAATAAGCACCTACAATGATTCATCATTTACCCTTCACTCGGGAACAGATTCAGAGATGGTGGAACTTTTTGCGAGACAACAACATGATCATTTTTATAAAATGCAATCATATACAGATTTGTCCCCTCGCCCAGCGCGAAGCGCCGGCCGAAGGCCTGAGGGCGAGGGTGATAATATCGACCGGCGTTTAGTCCCTTATCACGGATTCCAGGCGTAATGTAAAGTCACTTTCAGTTTCCTTGTATATATATATTCAGGATCAACGTCGTCGATCATGCGCGGCATTGGAAAATTTGGCCCTGGTAACTAGATATGGTAAATACTAAATATCTGCATTTGAATTAAAAGAAAAGTAGGTGTTTTGTCGGGTTATACGGTGAATGAAGATTTGTGTTCAAAAGATCGTGAAAAGGCAGTGAAAATGCAATATATCGTCGTCGGAAGATGTCAAGTTCGTAAATCAAGTTTTATACTTTTATACGTGGCGTCAAACTAAAGGTAAACCCATTTTCGTTTTTTTAAACCTGTTAATCAGTTACAAAGATCGTTTTGCAAACATGTTCGAGTATGTTATTCAGGCTTTTATTTGATGTATAGCATGATTTTCTAGAGTTAGTAGTTCAAAAGATATGGTCGTCTGAATATCTAAAATATTTACTCGGAGTTTGTCAAATCCAATCCAAGCGTCGTCGCTTTTTTCAAGCTGTTAGCTATCAGTTACAAAAATATTTTTGTAGGTATGTGAGAGGCTGTTAATCAAGCTTTCATTAGATATGTAGAATGAGTTCCTAGAGTTAGTACTTCAAAATATATTGTGGTCGGAACATTTCACTTTTGGCATGTCGTCATGGCAACCGAAATTTAAAATTATTATAACATCAACCCAAGTCAATTTTAGGGTTAGGATTAGCGATTATTTGAATTTCGGTTTGTTCATATATCGAGAAAGCGCCAATCAGACATCACAAAATCACTCTTTGAAGGGCTTTCGCTCGAAATTGAATAGTCCTTACACACGATCTTATACCAATAAATTATGTGCTTTAATTTAAATTATCCATCACCATTGTTTCACTCGGTCACTTGGCAACCTCATCCACAATGGAATAATTGCAATACTTGATAATTAGCCTATATAGTGAGTACCAGTACTGGTGGTAAGGATGTAAAAAAGCACGGATTATAGTTGTGTTTATACTGCAAGTCTATAGGACTAACCAGGCCCCAACCTGGCTGAATGCCACCTTGGGCCTGGCTTACATTTTACTGACTTTAATAGTCTATAAACATGCACCACACTGGTTATAACAATCAGTGTTTATACACTCATCTGATGGCATGCTGGTCTGGCCAATGGCTTAGTGTGTTTGTGTAAACACCTTTGTCCTGTATTAGGCCTAGACAATGCCAGTCCTAGGCTTGCAATGTATATATTTACACAGCTTTTGTAGGATATATACTGTATATAGATACTGTATAATTAGGTAGGTTATAACACTCACTGTGTCAGGGGAACACATTAAGGATTAAACAACTGGTCATCATCTCACTGACAACAAGCAGCTGAAGGGAATTTCATCTTGAATTAATTATATATTGGTGAAATAATTATATTAAGCAATGTTCTTTGTTGCATATTATGGACTAGCTTTTGTCATTTCATCTTTTTGAAATGTGTTACCAGTACTTGAATACCATTGAAATACCGGTACATGCATGCATAATTATATAATATAATAACATTATATATTAATAAAAGCATCGAGCTTATCAATTTATAGTCAGACAACACTCAATGCAAAACTCAAAAATTAGCTGATATAGAGTATATACTGGTGTCTTGTAGTAAGGATGTACAAAATTACAGACTTTAGCTGTGTTTACATATATTGCAAGTCTATAGGACCAAGCTACCAGCCACGACCTGGGCCTGGATTACATTTTATTGACTTTAATAGTGTAAACATACACCATACTGGCTATAACAATCAGCATTTACACTAATCTGATATTATGGCATATGCCCTTCTGGCCAATGGCTTAGTGTGTGTGTTTAAATTCACCTTTGTTCTGGATAGTAGGCCTGGACAGTGCCAGTCCTAGGCTTTCAATGTATATTTTTACACAGCTTTTGAAGGTAATTAACACTCACTGTGTCAGGGGAACATGTTATAGGGATTAAACAAGTGGTATCATCTCACTGACAAGAAGCAGCTGAAAGGAATTTCATCCTGAATTAATATATATATTGGTGAAATAATTAGATTAAGCAATATCGTTCTTTGTTGTATATTATGGGCTTTTGTCATTTAATTTTTTGAAATTGTGTTACCGGTACTTGAATACCATTGAAATACTGGTACATGAAACTGTTACTGTAAACATGCATGTTGAAATTTATTATTAAAAGGATAACTGACATAATTAACTTAATTATGTAATATATAATTAATACAATTATGATTTAAATTAATAATTATTAAAATTAATTATTAATTTCAATAATCAATAGTTACACAATTGGTTTCTAACCCTGCCTGCAAGACAATTTAGTGTTGGCAGACTTTCCCACTTGGGTACTGTTCAGTACACCACCCATAAATTGCACCCAAAAAATAAGCAGTTTGAAAATCTGTTCAGTTTGGCAATATTAATTAAGCCTCAAACAGTAAGCGGGCGAGGGTTGTTGCGTACACGTATTTCTAGTCTGTAAAAATAATTGCACAAAAAAAAATGGTAATGCTATTCTCGCAAAAGTATATCCTACAAATAAGAGATGTGACAAGTACACATACAATAGCGCTGTTGAAGTGAAAAATGATCATATTCCTTCATTGTTGAATGTTCTTAATAAGATTAGCATTCAAGAGAAATTGGTGCAGATATTTTTTGAAGTGGTAAGATTTGAAAATTGGAAAAAGCAAACATGCCGTTTGGTTGTTCGTACAGATGTGTGGGGTGGTTTGGAAATTTGTTATCAACATCAAGATAACGAATTATCCGATGCAATGGAATTTGACGATGATCCAACACCGACAACCAGCAACAACAACGCAACGTCAAGTGAAATCGTATGGTCTGATGACTGGGGTAGTTTTCATATTAAAAAGAAAGATTCCTTGGATGAATATATTATTGCCCTAAGAAAGTATAATCATGCAACAGGTCATAAATCCCCACCTACCACAGTCAAAAAACCGAGTATTGAAGAAAAAGAAACCCCTTACCACACTCAATTTTGACGTCGACGATGACGACGACAACGAAAAGATTAAGAAAATAAAAGTAGAAAGTGATGATGATGAGGTTTGTCACCGTTTAAGTCCAACAGTAATTTCAGAAATGTTTTATTATCGTTTTAGATGTAAAAATATACAAGATACATTATGTTTGTACGGTAATACTATAAATAAAGAGTTAGCATGTAAAAATATAGAAGTTGATTTTATGGGGATATTACGCGATAAAGAACTCGTTGATGAACTTGAAGAATATTATATTTATTTTATTTCTTTATTTTAGAAATGAATAAAAAGAAAAAAACTAAATTTTCTGCTGACTTTATTGAAAAAGCTTCAAGATTATTAAAAGGAGAGACATTAACTGATGAGGATTATTCTAATTATAGATTAAATAGTAGTAGTTAAAAAATATATAGACGTTTGAAATATGCTGTTAATAAAAATAATGAACAATGGGAAATTGATTTAGCTGAAAATAAAGATTTAGCCCGATATAATAATCAATATCGTTATTGGTTGGTGTGTATTGATATTTTTTCAAGATTTTGTTGGGTAAAATTAATAAAAAAGAAAACGTCTAATAATGTTAAAAATAAATTTGAAAGTATTCTTATTGAAGAAGGAATAGCTCCTCTTAACATTCAAAGTGATGAAGGAACAGAATTTCAAGATATACGTACGAAATTAAGTAAAAAGTTTAATTTTGAAGTATTTCATACGTATAATAGAGAAATAAAAGCATCCCATGTGGAACGTGTAATTGGAACTTTAAAAACAATGGTTCGTCGTGTTTTAACAATGACTGGAGAATTTGACTATATTCAGTATTTACCCCTTATTGTTAATCGTTATAATAATTCCCCACATAAAGCATTAGCTGGTGTAACACCTTTTGAAATTTATCGTGAAGAAAAAAAAGGAAAATAGGTAAAGTAAAAAATAAAATAGTACGTGATCATTTAAATTATCCTATTCCCACTCAAGATCTGATACAAGAAGGAACTCGTGTGCGTATTGTGAGAGTAAAAAATAATATTTTTGAAAAAAGTAGTCTTTGACGATGGACTAATGAGATATTTTTTATTAAAAAAGTATTTATCACCGATCCTGTTACATATCAATTAGAAGACGAACAACGTGAAGAAATTAAAGGAATATTTTATCGTGCTGAATTACAAGTTTTTTTAAAAAAATGAATTTACACATTGCTAGTAATTCAATATCAAGGGGACTTCAAAATAATTTGATTAATGATTTTGAAATGAAAATTGCACAACCTATTGATGCTTTGAACAATGAATGTTTTTTAGAAGTTTTACAAGTTTGTTATCCCCAAACAACTAAAAATATTGTGGGTGATGAATGTTTTTTTTCATTTATCATAACCTATAAGAATTTTATACCTGAAGAAATTAATAATACGGTATACGCAAGCAGTGAGTTCGTTTTTACATCGGATAAATTTATTATACCCGACGGAATTTATGATTTATCTTCATTAATTATATTTTTAAATTATATCTTAGAAGGATTTGAAATTTTTTTTACCATCGGATCAAATGGGAAAGTAATTATTAATGTTAATGTTGAAATTGAGTATTGGGTATATGAAAATGCGAGTAAAACAGTCGAGGGGTTACAGGTAAATGAATTTCGATTATCTAACAAGACTACGATAGAAAAAAGGGTATTCAATATGCTTCTTTTAATCAAAAGATTAATATATTATTTTCAAAAAAATTAGCTTTTATGCTATGTTTAAAAAATGAAAAAGATCTTGAAATCGTACCTCTCTTGTTTGAAATAAAAAAAGATAACCCTACACCTCGAACCCTTTTTTCTAAACATTTTGATTACTTACCCGATGTATCCGACGGATTAAATAAAATGTTTATATATTGTGATGAAATAGAATTGGGGTTAGTTGGTGATAGTTGTGCTGAATTGTTAACAACAGTCCCCATTCAATGGAATCAACAAGGTGGTAGGGGAATGGACAATTAGTTTGTTATGGTCCCCCAAAATCATTGAGAAAATTAAAAAAAGACATTATAAGAGAAATTCATATTAAAGTTAAAGATACTACAGGAAAATTAGTTTCTTTTGATTCAGGAACGCTTAGTATTGATTGTTTAATACATTCAACATAATGCTTTTGATTGTTCTTGAAGAAAAAAATGGGGAAATGATAATTAAAAATTATAAAATATTTTATCCTTTTTCTCTTTACATTTTAGTAAATAGTGGGAAAATTTTTTTATGGAATTTAAATTCGATTGAATATAAAAATATAAAAAATTCATTTCGAATTACGTGGGCAAAAAAAATGGATTCAATCAAAAAAAAAAATAATGGAACGATTTCAGTTTCTTCATCTACTATTCTTTCTAATGCAACACAACGTTTTATATATACTATAAAATAATTATTTTATATTGACGAAAAAAATCCTTATACATCATTAAATGATGAAAAAAATAAATTCCCCTATTTTTTATTTATGAGTGAATTTTATTATTTTTATTTTTGAGTGAATTTTATTTATGAATTTTATTTATTTAAACAATCACTACAGTTCTTTATTAACTATGAGAATAACGTGCGTTAAAAGGTGAAGAAATTAAGATATATATAAATTTATTTGAAGAAAAAAATAATGACTGAAAAAATAAATGAACTATCCGTAGAAGATTATACTGAATTGTTAAATGGTAGAAATCGTGGAAAAAATTATTCATCATCATATTTTGTTGTGAAAAGAAAAAATAAAGAAAATCCAACTAAGAAAGAAATTTTATTAAATAAGGGTGTGGGATTACCCTCAAATTTAAATTTAGATACTTATTATACAAGTGATAATAAAAAAAAGAGAAAAAAATAGATCCAAATGTAATAAGTTTTTTACAAAATAGATAAACTGTAAAAAAAAGTATAAATAAAAACAATGTTGTATAAAAAGATCATAATGTTGTGGTTATTATTATTATTTTTAGTGTTGTGGCATTGTTGTTTTTTAAAAATAAAATAAATGACGCGTGAAAAATATATAAAAAAAACAAAAACAAAAGAAGAATAAGAAAGCGTAGAAAAAAAATACAAAAAGGAGGTTTTGGAGGAGCATTGGCATGGGTATGTTTCTTCCTCAAGTGTTGGGAACACTTTCAAATATTCTTAAAATTAACGTTTAAAACAAAAAAAACAAAAAAATGTGGAAAAAAATGACATATTATATAGTGAACCTTTACAATTTTTTACTTCATCACCCTATAATGATACGTTTACTGAATGTCGTGAAACTGAAATTATTGCGACGCCTGTCGATAATCAATCGTCAGTATAAACGTTTACAAGGCATGGGAACGCCGTTGTATTAATGAAAACAAGTGATGCTAAAATAATGGCTAGAGTATCAATTGGAAATGCTACTGGAGTTATAGCACCTGCAGCATCGGGGTTTTCGATGATTACGTTACCCCTTCGTACAATGTGGAAAACAAAAGAATTAAAAATAAATAAAAATTTAATTACGCCATCAGATAATTTTGCACATTTTGCATCATGGATATAATTTATAATGCATTAAACACCGTCGGGATATAAAGATTCTAAAGAGCTTAATTTAGCATATTTAGATACAGCCGAACATATGAGCGATATCACGGGTTTCACTAATAATGCTAATGTCGTGAATGCAGGTGGGAGACAAAAAGTACTTGCATTTCAAAATCAATCACAGTATTTGATAGATGAGATTGATTGTTCATTATTTAGCGAAGGTGGTGCTGAAATATATATTCCTACAGCGTATAAAGTTGAATTACGTTTAACGCGAGCATTAAATACAATTGTAATGATGGGGGCCAATCATGCGAATATGCCCGTTGCTGATACTATAATTACCCTAGACGATTTTAAAATAAAAATTCCTGTATTTAAACCCAAAAAAACAATTATCAAATGCAATTAATACAGAAATGATGACCCATAATAAATAAAATTATATTATACAACCAATTATCGTTGTATTACTGAATCATTAGCTGCAGCACGAAATTCACATCAAGTAATCGATGTGTTTAATGGTAGCGTTCCTACACGTTTATATATTGTATTTTCTCCATTAGCAAATTGGAACGGGTCATATACTCATAATATTTTTGAGTTTAACTGGCCTAATTATGATAATGTAGAAGTTTCGGTAAATAACGCTGTTGCCGGGAGAATAGAAAATCATGCTGAAGCTTACTTAAAATTACGCTCGGTATTAAATCGTAACTATTCAGAAATGCCCATGACTTATAATGACTTTATAAACGGGTATTGTATATTAGCATTTGATTTAACAGATAATAGAGACTCTCATCTTTCAGTATTACCCATAAGACCATCGGGAAATGTTAAAGTGCCTATGAAACGAAATTGTTTTTGTGCGCATTCTCGTAAATTCAAATGCCTACAGAACCATTCTGAAGACCAAATGTTTTAAAAATACACCGAATAAAAGTTATCAAGGGTTAAACGTGGCTATATTTGAAAAAATAATGGGACTCCATTGCGCGCGGCCGTGCGGTGTTAAATTACTTCCTGTGACGTAAAGAACAGGGCACGCTTCGTTAATTATAAGTGCTTTTTAAGTGCTTGGACAATGACGGAGAAGTCAAGTAAACAAAGACATTGTAAAACATTCTGTGTTGCAGGCAGGCCCAATCACAAATCTTGCACAAACAATGGCGACACTCCTGGCGTCAATATGCATTGCTTTCCCACTGATCCATCAATAAGACAACAATGGGTAAGATTTGTCAGAAGACACCGAGTTGATTTCAATCCAACTAGGTATTCTAGCAGGATTTACTTGTGTTCTGCTCACTTTGAGCCGAACTGTTACTCAAAGCGTTTCGCCACAGCACTTGAAAAGTTCGACGATAGTGGAACAAAGCGTTTCTTAGTCAGGGGTTCTGTTCCAACGATCGATGCACAAACTGCAGTACATGATGGCAACAACGAAATCTCAGCGAAGGAAAAAAGGCTTGTAAGTTATCACAATTGTTGATATTTATATTTAATCGGGTGAAACTTGATATAACGGATTTAGAATACCCCCACCAGTTGACCTCTTTGCGAATTTCTATTTTTAAGTTGAAACGTGATGCTGCCAGAGAATATTTACCAGATTTAAAGACAAAGAAGAGAAAGCCAAGCAGCAAGCAGTTTCCTGACATAGAGGCTGTTCCATCTGATCATTCTGACACCTGCCAACACACAGAAGATCACACCACACTACCAACAACTGTTGATTCAACCCCTTCACGACAAGAAGTTCATTCACCGACGTTGCCACCTTCAGATATAATTCTTCACCACAAAGAAAGCATTGCTATTTCCAACCCATGCATAAGGTGTCGAGCTCATATAAAAAGCAAGAAGAATTTGAAAAGAAAATTAGATAGGTTAAAGAAGAAATTAGAAAATATGAAGAACCTTAATGATCAAGCACCTGTAAGTGTATAAGGTTTTGTTGTTACATAACCTTTTGTTGAGTATTACTTTCAAGTTTCAGACTGGATGCATGTAACTATGTAATTACTGCCTTAAATTAACTTTTAATTGCAGGAGTCTGATGATGTTGGACATGAAGATGATGCTTCTGCAGAAAATAGTGATTGTGAGCATGAAGTGGAAGACGAAAGTGAGGATGATAGTGAATGTGAGGATGATGGCAAGTAATGATAAGGAAAATGTATTCTTTAATGGTGATCCAGATTGGTCCAGAGAGTTTGAATCGTACACTGCTTCAGAATCAGAAGATGATGAGAATGATGCTTCAGAAAAGAAACAAAGAAACCACATTAGGTAATTGATTCGTAAAACTTCTTATAAGCTTCAAATCTTGCAATGCTTGCATTTCCACGAAAGACAATTTGATGCCAAATCACTGTTAGCCAGCTGCTATATAATTTCAATTCCCTGATGGGAAAGTTAGATAACTGTTTGATCCAACAGTGATTCAGTCTTAATGGGACTTCTGACATTTCCTATGTATTATTAGTAGGTAAATCAAATGACAATATTATACTTTCATAAATATGCTAAATGCCTATTATCCTATTTACACAAAATAATAGCTCCTTCCCTGCCACAGCTCCACATCAGTTGAGAAAAATAATCTGGTGTTAGTAAAATAGAATGTGTTCATTTCACCACCATACACAGTACATTGTATAATATTATTATGGTTTTAATCTTCCTTTTATTAAATTGTAGGATGGATGGAAAAGAAAGCAATGTGTATACAGAGCCAAATTTTTTGGTATTCTACTCTATGTTGCTAAGCCTTTTTTCCATGTTCTGTTTTAAATGCCGAAACAGTAGACCCACAGTTGAAGCTGTAAAAAATGGTACCATGATATCCATTACTCAGAATTGTCCAAAGTATGGCGATGGGGCCTTTAAGTGGAGATCTCAGCCACTGATTTTTGGGAAGTATCCAGCAGGGAATATTGCACTCAGTTTTGGTATATTGATGGCTGGAGCATCAGCTAGCAAAATTTTTCTGGTAATGAAACACATGGGAGTGTGTGCTACTAACATTCGAACATATTTTCTGCACCAGACAAAGTTTATTTTACCTGCCATCTTACAACACTGGGAATCATATAGGAAAGCACTTGTCAACGAAGTAAAGGAGATGGAAAACATTGTTTGGTGTGGTGACGGAAGGTTTGATTCTATGGGCCATTCGGCCAAGTATGGTACTTATTCGATGTTCTGCAGCTCACCTATTGACAAAATTGTCCATTTTGAACTTTTACAGGTATATATATATATATATATTATATAATTTTGTTACATGGATTTACTTACAAATATGACAGAACAACCAGTATATATATATACATGATATAGAGTCAACATATACAGTGACATCAACACAACTTTTAACAACACCTTTACAGTATTGTATTATATGAAGAAAAAAAATGTGAAGAGTCCAGGTTACTGTGTAAAATATACAACATAATAGTAACTGAACAAATGTATTTTGTCGACAACTGACATACATGTACTTTCATTTGTGCATGTTTTTTCCTTTATTTTCAGTCTAATGAAACAGGTGGAAGCAATCAAATGGAATTGGAAGGAGCCAAACGTTGCTTTTCATTTTTGCAGACAGGTGGTGTATCAATCAAAAAATTCACGTCAGACCGTCATGCTGGCATTGCTACGTGGGTGAGAGAAAGTCAAGTGAATACAAAGCACTTTTTTGACATTTGGCATGTGGCACACTCAGTGACAAAGAAAATGATAAAAGCTGGGAAGGAAAATGGGTGTGAAGTTATTCTGGAATGGATCAAGGGAGTAAGAAATCATTTGTACTGGTGTGCAGTTTCCACCAAAGAAGGATTTAGTGACATGATTTTAGCCAAATGGAAGTCATTTACAAATCATGTTGCAAATAGACATGAAGAACATCCAAACCATTTGTATCCCAATTGTGCACATGGAGAACTTGAAGTGCCTCGCAACTGGATTAAAATTGGTAATTATTGATCAGTAGTAAAATTAAAACACATTCTTACCTAAATAGCCACCCTTTGATGTACAACGTTGCCCAGCATTGTACCGAGTAAAAACTATTTGACATTACCCAATAGAGTAAAAACTAACTAACATTTATTAGTATAAACCAACTAGTGGAATACGTCTTGATTCCCACCTTCTGATTGGCCGAGCTACTCACTGCCTATAGGTGATAGACCATTAGTAGCGAAAGGATTCGATTTTCAAGTAAAACATTCTCACGTTTTGCCGAGGTTTCAGTTTGTTATTTCTTTGAACTAATATTTTGTCCGATTAGTTGGTTTATATATACTGAAACAATTAGACAACTTGCCCTCATTGTCTATGAGCGATAGTTAACTTGGCTGCACCTCGTTGACTATCTGCTCATAGACAACTCAGGCTTGTTGTCTACATTTAATTTGTAGCCTGTTATAATATGTATTCATATACTGCATGTGTGCTTCTATTAATATTTATTAAGGAACACCAGCATATGATAAGATTCTACTTATCATAGGAAATAAAAGGTTGGAATCAGCAGTTAAGAACTTGTCCCCAGATGCCCAAACTAGTTGTTTGGAAGGGTTCCATGCAACCCTGAACCACTGGCATCCCAAGATGCTATGTTTTTCATGGATGGGATCATACTGCAGGCAAGTAGATCAAATTGTAAAAAACCCAATTATGAATTAAAAACTGTTACTGTATCATGCCATTAATTATGAACAAAGTCCCAATACAGTATAGCCATGCGAAGTGAATCAGAAAATGTAGCTGGTTAACATTGTATGAAGTATTGTTGGTAAATTATAGTTTGAAGCTAAGCTAACTTACAGGCCATTAAATTCGTTTTCTATTCAAATGTAGGACTGCCCTTGCCGCCCTGCATTTTAATGAAAACTTGCGACGTGATGGCCAACAATCTAAAGCAGGAGAACCGTACATAAAAGTGTCTTACCCGAAGTATAAACTTGGTGAAGAAGTCGTGAGAGAAGTTAAAAGACCACCTACTTATGGTACAGTGAATTTTTTCCCTTTAATATTAACTAGAATATACAGTGTACAGTAGATATATCTAATATTTTGAAAATCTCAAATCTCAAAATCTTAAGTTTTTGTTTTAATATCAGGAACCTTTTTCCCTTTTAGATTATGTCAATAGCATAGGGAAGATAATTTTTTCTGATAATCATGAAACACTGAAAGAAGTAAGTTCAAGATATACTTCTTTGGAGCCAAAACCTCTTACCAGCCAGTTTCCTAACCGGTTAGGCAAAAAAGAAGCAATTGAAAAACACAAAAAGCGTGCAAGCATGGACAAAGTTGAATTATTCCCAATTGGTAAGTTATAACAAATGATAAAAATATATTTTTGTGTAATTATGCTTATCTTTATTTAATTTAATCAGCTTGAGTACTGCATATTATATGAATTAATAATTATAATATTTGAATATTTTCACAGAAGCAGAACAAGACAAGTTGCAACAAACGTTGAACCAGAGACCGTCTACAACAGTCGTGCAAAGAAAAGCACCAATGTGCACAAAGTGTGGAAAACCACGAAAAGGACATAAAAAAGGAACCTGCGTTTAAATTTTATTAAAATAATGAGGATTTTAAAATGTTTAGGTATTTATTTTGTCATAGATTGCTGCAACCTTGTCTCTAAATCACTGTAGGGATAAGAAGGTAACAAGATAAAAAAGTGACATAGTGTGCAAATCTTGAAATCATGTAGGAAACACTAGCTTTGAAACCTCTTGCAATACTTACTGCAATAATTCTTCAGTTTAGTAATCGTATACCACCAAGATATTTAAATAGCAAATGAAATAATGAATTGAAAATTATTTTTGTATTATTTGAAAGAACTCTTAAAATAGTGAAGAACATCAATTTACAGCTATTCCATATTTCACTTAGTTCTTGTCTTCTTGAGATATTTAGACATATCAAATTAATGATCTATGATGTCACACAGTTTTCACAATATATTTGAAATTTGTGTATATCTTTGATTAAAACTTTGCATATTGCTACAATCCGTGAAACTAAACATTGAAGAAAAGCTTCAAGTGATTTCCTCTAATACTCTCATCAAAGATACATATACATTATACACCTATTTCCAATATGTTAAAATGTTGTACAAACCATGTGATGTCATAGAGTATCTCACATAAGTCTAAGAGAAATGTGGAATAGCTGTAAATTGATGTTCTTCACTATTTTAAAAGTTCTTTCAAATAAGACAAATAATTTTCGATTCATTTGCTGCACTTTAACTACATTTTAAATAGACTCTTTCTGAATTTGCTTTAGATTCTGTTCGTAGGAGCCGGGCTAGGGGTTTCCACAAAAAAGTTGCTAGGTTTTAAGAAAGTTGTTCAAGGTTGCTAGTTAACTTGCTCTGCCAATTTTAGCAAGTTCTGATACAGTATATACTTTGTGTTGTAAACAAAATAAACAAGTGAGAATAAGTGTCCTCATGAAAAAATGGATGAACAAGTGTCTAATGTTTCTTGATAAGACAAATTTTTCAATTATATATAAATTTGGAGATGAATTCTATATAAATTATATATAAATCAATTATATATAAATCTGGAGATGACACGAGAGAAGTTCACGAAAGTTACTGCCAAGGTACACCAACTACTGGGTAGTTAAATTTACCATGTTCTTGTCAGTGGGCTATTTGATGAAAACAATATTATTTCACCTGTCCGCAAGTCACTTGCATCACAACTTGTGATTTCCATACATTGGATGTTCATGGAGCATTTGATGGCTGTTGTCAGGAAGGATACAGAAGAAGAGCCAGTTACAATTAATGTGGAAGAAATGAGTGCATGTGGCAGAGCAAAGGTGAGGCATGTTGGTGGCTGGGCTGTTAGGAAGCTTCTCGAGAAATCCAGGAAATATGTACAAGCAAACATATTCACTGAGAACAGTGGTACCTTGGCATCTGTTGTTAAATACAACACAATGTGTGAGATAATCGAAGAGGCTCTTGTCATCCCATATGCAAAGCTTGAAGAGGATAGCCAGTTTCCTGAAACTCTGCAAGTTACTGAAAGCCTGCAGTACCGAAATAGAGGCCTTATCCATATCACAGATTCTGCCTACCAATTCTTCTTGTGCTTAGAACAACAAAGAGTAAGGTTGCTGAATGAGTCTAAACTAAAGAAACAAAAGGAAGGAATGGTTGAAATAGCATATAAACAGCTGTTGTGTAACGAAGCAATGAAGATCAAGTGGGAAGATTGTTTTAACATGGATGCTATATCTACTGATCAGATAGGTACAATTAGTGTTAATATCTATATTTGAATATTTGATTTTTTTATTTAAGTAAGATATTTAATAATTAGATGTGGTGATATGTGAAAATTAAAAAATAATAAAACTTAGAACGAATATCTCTCCCCATGATCGTTAATGTATATTTAAATTTAAAGACCTTGACATGTTATCAAAAACCAATTATACAACAATTTATTTTTGAAGAATCTGTAGAACAACTATATCGGGATGTCATTCATCGCTATTTGAACATGGGTGCTGCTCAATATCTCCGTGACTTCAGAAGAGCTCATAATATTCGAAAGAGTGCAGAACTTCGGAAACGAGTGTTGCAGCGGCAGGAGAAACGAAAAGAAAAAAGTGATAGTGTTCCCTTTCAGGTACAGACTCTATGATTATTAAAAATTATATGAGCTGATATAAAGTGTTGTTATGTAATATAACACTTATTAGGTAATTGATTAGTAATTAAATGTTTTAAATTACATGTTAAATGCAAAGAAGCTCAACAGAAACAGTAGGGTTCCCCAGATCTGAATAAAATATTCCTGTAATATGCAGTGTAATGTGAAGTAGTCTGGAATATGATATCTGGCCATTATTTTCTGTAAGCCTGGAGCTAACCTAGCTTTACCTGCCAAGGACAGCCTCAACTGGCCTCATCCATTCTCCCAAATAAAACTATTAGGCAGGAATTGGTAAAATTAAAAATAATTTGCAACATAGTGAACACAGAATACTAATACTTTTATTATATGTTTCAATTTGATATGCAGGAAATACTTGAAGATCAAAGTGAAGGAAAGCACAAGTCACATGGTCGCCTGGCAAGCTTCATTGATAAGCATGAAGTTGAAGGTCTGGTGAGGGTGTACCTAAAGGCACAACTTGTTACTCTATGCAAGGCATATGATGTCACCTTTAACAATCGTTCGACAAAAAAACTGTTGGCCACTCAACTAATACAAGCTGCTAGACTCATAAGGTACATCTCACTACCATTATCCATTGACAACAGGCAGTACACTGTTGAGCAAGTTAGGTCAGATGGTGAAGGCCAAGGAATCATTTTGAGATTCAGGAGGGAACAAAGATAATTCTATTTATCAAACAAGGTTTGTTTAATAGATTATCATGTGAGCTAACCAGTAAAACGATTACAGAAAGTTGCAAAATAATGGCACAAAATGCAACATCAGTTTATTCGAATCACGAAATTACCTGAGCATTTTGCAACTTTTTGTAAAAATAATTATATAAAATTGTAGTATACAGTACATATAAAATACATGTAATATTTTTACTTTGAGTGTTCCAGTTGGTTGGATGTTTTATCGACCATATTACAATAATACTATAACCAGCAATCTGACCGCCTTTATAATGGAACTAAATTTGTATTGTTCAAAACAGGAAGTAAATAACTTAATTAGGGAAATCCTAACAGGAAGTGGAAATTGCAAAATGGTGAGCTATAGGTGGGTCAGTCAAAATTCCAACCAAGTTAAACAAGTCAAAGTAAGGATATTTAGATATATTTTAATTATAATTATACATACCTATTCACTGATTATCCTAAACTTTTGTCGCCAAAGATGGCAAAGAACAGGTAGACAAATGTTCTCCATTTCTTGGTTTTCCAGCATTGCTTTTGCGGATAATTGTGCTCTGCCCAAAACGAATAGAATTTTGCGTGGACTCCTGCTGATGGTAGGTGGGATTGTTATTTTGACCGTTACACGCTCGTACCTGGCAAAAGTGGTTCTCTACGCAGTCTTGGTTGACAATGGCTGGTTTGATAACCGATTGTGGGAACTTTTGTAGCTTAACAGACACCATAGACACAAACCAAATGCACATCGACTGCAAATCAAACCATAATTTCGATGAAAAAAAGTGGTTGTTATTTTCCTTGCTTTCCTCCCTCCACTGTGACACAAAATTATAAATTCAGTCGAGTGTCAGTGAGCGAAGATATTGGTAATTTGTCATTAAATAACTGAACAAGGTGACTTGTGTGCTTTAACAGAGACACCGTCGCATCCAGACATTTACCATTAAGTTCCTGATCAGTACTGACCTTTGCTTCTTGATACTTCTGTTTGATATAAAACGTTTAACAAAACCAAAATCAGCTTAATCAAATCATAAATTAAAAAACATGTATATAATTTAATTGTAATAATTTAACACTAGTGTACATTTCTACATGTACACTTTGTGCATTTCGATATATATTTTTTACAATATATCAATAATTATTAATTATTATAATATGTTTATGCACTATTTCTTATGTATTTGACAGCTATTCATATTTTACACCAGATAAATAACAGATTATAGTAGCAATTATTAATGCAGACAATCTGATTTGACCTGTTAGCTGGTATGAATAGATTTTTATTATACTACTAGTAGAATTAATAATAAAATGATGTTATTCAATGGATACCGGTATGCATTATAAATACAAACCTCCATTAGAAACAACATCTTTCTATCAAGAACATATTCTGCTAGATGGTTCCTCATTTTTGCAGCTGAGTCCAAGTCAAAATGCTGTTCAGATAGCGCTCATGAACGGGCAGGCTGAAGTTTGACTGATCCCATTGGTATGCCTCTTTGAATTGTTTCCAAGTTATGTTGTTTCCTTTTATCTCCAAACATCTAGGCTTCCCACTGACATTACTCTTGGTGATATTGTTCCGTATTTTCTTTAAATTGTGCTGTAATGATAGTTTTCATTATTTAATTTTTATCTACCTCCCTTACAGTATCATTTGTATCTTTTCATACAAACCATTTGGTACATTTATTTTTACAATGTCCTGTATATATATATATATATATATAATTTTTTTCATGCAAGTCCTGTTATCCTTTTTATTCATTATTTGCATTATATTTTGGTACCATACCTTTGGGTCCATTATGAGAATCATTGGATCATTTGTATAGATGTTGTGAGTCATAAAATTATTCTCTGCTGGGTTGATATCAGTGAAGTGAATTTTCATAAATTGTGTGTTGCAGTCTGCCCCATCCAGAATGCACCAATATATTCTATAAAATAGTATAAAATTATAATAAATATATGGGTACTGTGTGGAAATGACATATATTTTTAATTTTTTATTGATGTTAAATCTATCTCAGAAAACTGCATGCAACATGAAAAGGTTGTGTACCGCTGAGGTTTTAATAAACAAAACAATGACCTTTCTCTAATGAAGGGCTGCTCGAAACATCAGTATTTCGTTCCATAAAACCACGGCAGTGCACAATATTTTACATTAATTTGCTATATATCATAAATAATGCCTATGCAACACTTTTTAACACATTTTGTATAGGCATTTGGGCCAAAATATAATTAAAATATATCTTCGGCAGGGAATGCATTTATCAATTGCACGAAATTGTCCTTCATAATCCCTGCAGGAAATTGTTAATCCTATACACTCTAAATCTCTGGGTGTTGTGGGAACACCAAAATCGGTGTAAATTCTTGCCTCTGTGTGGACACCGCCATGAGTGTAAATTTACGCTATTGTAAGTGTTAGTCTACACCAGTCAGTGTATATTTACACCACTTTGGTGTAAAATCTCTTGCCTCTCTGTGGCCACCAAATGAGTGTAAATTTACACTTGTGGTGTCTTTTTACACCAGTCAGTGTATATTTACACCACTTTGGTGTAAAACCTCTTGCCTCTCTGTGGACACCAAATTAGTGTAAATTTACACTTGTGGTGTCTTTTTACACCAGTCAGTGTATATTTACACCACTTTGGTGTAAAACCTCTTGCCTCTCTGTGGACACCAAAGGAGTGTAAATTTACACTTGTGGTGTCTTTTTACACCAGGCAGTGTATTGTTACCCTACAATGATGCAAAATTCTATTGGGTCTATTGGTATAATTATACAACATCCAATTCATCAGATTAATAATCAATATTATAATAGTTTATTGTGTAGCAACATAATATATACACGAAAGTAAAAAACAAATTACATGACATGACTCATGCATATGCTGGAAGGACAAATTTTTTAACAAAGCATCAATCTTGGTGAACATGTGATGTAGCATCAGTTTATCATGTTTTGACATTACAATTGTTTACTCGTATCCGGAGGCACTTGTTTGTACTTGTTTGCAAAGATCGCTGCTATTATTATAGTCCTTCCAGCCATAATATGTATGAGCCATGTCATGTGATTTTGAAAATCATCTATGCAATAGTTTAGTACAATTAGATTGCTTTTAAGCAAAACACAACGAATTTAACAACTACTGGCGATTAATGTGTTAAGATCAAGCTGATTAATGTGTTAAGATCACTCAAATCCTTAACCGGTCTATCCCACGGAAAGCAGAAAAGAAAGCCAAATGCATCACATTCATTAGCATTTCTGATAAACAAACCTTTATAGAATATCAATGGCAAACTCATATCATAAAATATTTTGTCATTCCACTTTTCACTTCATGTAGAATCTATATCAGTATAATATTGTATTTGGGGTCATAGACACTTTAACTTAATAAACTGAAAGTTAATTAAACTGGGACAACTGCATGCTTTATAATTTTACAGAAAATACTAGTTGAATAAAAAGTACAGCAAAATGCAAAACATATGGCAAATGAATAAACAAACATATCAGAACTATTGTTGGTATGGTTCATAGCAAAAAGAATCCCACAATACACATAAGATGGTTTTCTCAAAACGTTAGGCAAATAGGTTTGTTCCTAAAGTAACTTGAAATTGTGTTCATAACTCTTCAAGTCACTGAACAATCAGCACAATAACTATATTTTAATGTTTAAAAATGTTGTACCCAGCTTGTATGTCATAATTTGCATATCAAACACACTGAAATATCTCATAAAAAATAAAATAACCTCTAGTCTACCATTTGACCAGTTATTTTACCCTTTAAAGTGTTCATGTATTTCAACAACAGGCTAGCCATAGGTTTTGCAATTTACTCTATCATATATAAGTTTAAAAGATTAGAATTTAAAAGATTAGAAAGATAAAAGTTCTAGGCTCTGGCATGCAATTGTCTAAATTTGTCCAAGATCTGACATGAGTAATAGTACCCTAGTTGGGATTTTTTGCGTGTCAAATACCTTTAGAATATGTCTTTGTAAAAAGAAGAAGGTGCTAAAGCACTCCTTTGGATATTCCAAGTTGCATACATAATATAATAACATCAACAACTCTGTTGCTTCCAGTATGCCAGAAACATCCAAGAGGATATTCCTCTCTGCGACAATGCACATCTCATATGTTGGCTCGTCAATGTTTCCACCAACAACGATAAATGGTGGCATGTTTTCCTTCGAGGCTGCAGCTATAACATTAGCATCATCTCCGATCTAAAGGAATATAACAAGGAAAATCAATCTAAATACTCACAGCAAATAATTACAATGCATATAATTGTCAAAGAAGATGTGTTTATGTGTTTAAATGTCTAAACGGTCTGGTAGATCACGACATGATCTTGTTAAAGCATGAAGATCAACATACATATACTAGAAATAAGGATAAGCTTAGACTCCCAAGTACTAAAAGGCAATGGGGTCAACAAAGAACTGCGTTTCAGGCTGTAAACGACTTTAATTCACTAAACCGAGACATCCAGCAATCAGCAAATCTTGCTATTTTTAAACGTAATATGTTAAAACTAGATTAGATTGTTTTAAATGTAAATTCATACATATATATTGTTATTCATAGTTAATCTAATTTTTATTTATATATACTTTAGAGATTCTTTTTGAAAATCACTCTTTGTGAAAAAGTTTATCTCAATAAAGATCATAATCATCATCATCGTCAACAGTATTTTTCTGCAGATCAACTGACCAATGCTTTACATAAATAGCACATCTTCAACTTGACAGTAGTCTACTGTAGACATGATCAGTATTGATCAAGTTAACTGTCTTTCAATTTGCAGCTTCTATAATACATGCCCTTTGTAGGGACTGTGTTAGAACAAAGGGCATGTATTATAAAAGCTGTAAATTGAAAGACAGTTAACTCCCGCAATACTGGTCATGTTTACTGTCAAGTTGAAGACGTACGAATATGCTCTAACAATGAAATTTACTAATGCCCGAGAACGCTTAGAAACCTTTAAACATAAACATTCTTGGTCATTAGTACATGTAGCTTTAAAAAATTAATACTATAAATGTTTGTTGATACATTGGTGGATTAATTGTAAAGATATCATACCTGATAAAGGAACTCTATATACACTAGAGTTCACTAATTAATTCAATAAAGTCAATGTCTCCGGTAAATGCACGTGCAAAAAAATTTATAGTAAAAGTTAAAATTACTTTGTGTTCCAACCATTCTCTAAGATTGTTGGATAATGGTCCCTCGTGCTCTTTGGGTACAGAGTCCCTTGAATTAGATGGAAGTCCACTTGGGGACTTTTCTCTAATTTGCATGACTCTATGTCTATATGACTCCATTATCTAACCTATGCTTAATGTTACATTTTTATAAGTCTCATTAATAACAAGTCGGTGTTCAGTCACACACCGGCAGCAGTGCTACAGGGGCAATGCACTGTCCAACTTTCCGGGGAACCACATGTTCCTGGAAGCAATGACAATAAAGACACATATTGCTATCAGATGCTCTATTGCCTGGCCATGCCGGGGGAAGGGCAGGATTGGCGGTGTCTATACTTGCCGCTCTGGTCCCAGTACCTGGCCCGCCAGTCGGAGCCTTACCGATGGTGATAGCCCTAATTCGCCGTAACTGGGTAAATGAGAATACGAGGGAATACTGGACTGGAGCAATAAGCTGAGGGTGGGTGGGAGGCAGAACTTCTCAAGCCAAGGAGTTGTTAGTAACAGAGACTAGTTGATTTGCATATTATGCGTTGCCCTGAAATCCAGACCTTACGGGACCCCCTCTCCTCAGATGACCTGTGATTGGTTCCTCAGAAGTGTCATATATGCTACACCTCTTGTTTTAACACTATTTATTGCATAAATCCAATTAAACTATCTTGTTATGTAAAATATTATACAGTAGTGATTATTATTACAAATTATTATTCGTCAAGCTCAAATCCTCAGAAAATGAATCCCAGACAGTCTCCTAAGTATTACTGGTATATAGTGAATGTTGCAATGCAGTGAATATAGCAACCAAACCAGTACATCATTGTGACCTTCGCTCTCCATAGAGTCTTGATATTAGAGCGTGTCGCAAGCAATATGAAGGTTACAGGTTCAAGCCCTGTCTGGGACACTTTCTGAGGATTTGAGCTTGACAATCGTCCATGTATCGTCTGAGCTGGTTCACTTGTTTGCCACATGCATTTTAATTTTTAATTCCATGAAAAATTAAAAATCTATAACTTATTGACAACTGGTATGCAGTATCACATGAAGAAATCTTTTGAGTAATGCCAAATGTTTGGAAGTTAAATGCATATCTAAAAATTATGATAACAACACTTCTAAAACCAAATCAATGTCACATAATATGCCATTACTGAAGGATATAAAATATAAATCCTTAGAAATTGCCATTTGTCAATTGTTATTGATACTTTAATAATCATTATCATAAACAAATAAAAGGTCATGTAAACGGTTATTCCGATAAAATTAATGTTTGTATAACATACCATTTTGTTTCCTGAGACCACACAAAGGATGGGCTTTCTCCAGACTCCATCATTCAAATTATTTTGATTAGACACTTGATTAATCCACATTTCAATTTGAAAAATAACTCTTCCCATACAATGGAATGGAATGGAATCCTCTAAGACAAATTATTGGTAATATAAGTTCAGGATAGCTATTTCATTTGCTTCAAATTTTCAGGTAAGAGTCAGACATACCTTCGTCTTCGAACTAGTTTGCTGAAAGCCACACGGCCACAGCCAGTATTTTGTAACCGTATTTCCACGAATAGACCGACGAATAAGACCGACGAATAATTGATGACAGCCACTTCTTTAGAATTGGTAACACAAATCAATTTACCAAACAAAGAATCCAAGACAGAAAGTGTTTCAACTTTCGGCGACCACGAGTTTCAAATATGGCGCAGCTGTTATTAATCGCTAGGACCTCTGGGAAATGTCCACATACCCTTCGCGAATCCCAACAATCCCTATACTTCCCTGCAATCCCAGCCAAACTCGGAAAAAACATATCAACACAACACAGGGAGTTATAACGTGGTCTAATTAATACCTGTTAAGGTCTCTTCCCAACACAGCCTACATGTTTATCACTATCAGTATAAAGAACTAGCGACGGAACATCTCGTATAAAAGGCTGTGTAACCACGTCTTGCCTTACTCGGTCCAGATCCCACGCGGGCCGACTCTGCGCCGAGTAAGGTAAGACGTGGTTACACAGACGAGATGTTCCGTCGCTAGTTATAATATACTGATACTTAGTGATAAACATGTAGGCTGTGTTGGGAATTTTAATTAGACCACGTTAGAACTCCCTGTGCATAATGTCAAGTTACTCGAATGACTCTTACAAGGCCTTATAATGATTCCATGAAGCAACTATACAGCAAGACTTTGATAACAGTCTACAACAAATAAAGTCCTCGTTCTGGTCAACTAAAACGGCTTGTTTCATTTCAGTGTATATACCAGTAATAACTATATTTAAATTGACTCTAAGAAATATTTTCTTGTTACAAGTAAAATTGATTGTCGGTAATATTATTCTTGATAGAAGTTGGAAGTCTTGACAAGAAAATATTTCGTTGTTTATTTTCTTGTTTTAAGCAAAATTGATCAGTTATTGGGGCTTGGTAAGAAAATATTTTAAAATTCTTATTTTAAGCAATAATTTACTTAAAATGAGATAAAATGTCTTGCCTAGAATCAATTTTACTTAAAACAGTCTCTGATCTATATTTCCGCTTTCCTCAATTCCTCTGAAGGTTGACTTGGTTCATGGCAATACAATGATGAAGAGGAGAGATACGAAACATCAAGCATATATAACTTACATTTATAATATGCATTAAAGTCAAAATATAACATATAATGTTATATTTTGTTAGATCAACTGTAAATGCTCATAACATAGATACGAAATTACTAGCCTTGCGGGTGTCAGGCTACGGAATTAAATATGAGTTTTAAGGATGAGTTTTTTAGTTGCGTGGAAGTGTGTGCAAACCATGGTGCATATCTGCAGCTAGTTAAAATTCCAACAATGCGAAATTTACACTGAGTTTTGGTAAAGTTACACCATTTTGGAGTAAGTCTACACCGTAACAAGTGTTAACAAAACAGATTCTTTTTAACACCAAAATGGTGTGTTATTACACCTTGTTTGTGTAATGTTACACCACGTCGTGTGTAGATATACACTGCACCAGCGTTAATGTATTTTACACTAAAATAGTGTAGATTTACACTTTCACAATGTGTGAAATTACACTCAGTTTCGGTAAAATTACACCATTTTAGAGTACGTTTACACCGCAATAAGTGTCAACAAGACAGTTTTCTACTTTACACCTAATAAGTGTTACCCTAACCCAAGCGTGGTGTAGAAGTACAAGTTACGAGTGTTAAGTTACACTTGAATGGTGTTAATTTTCATTTTACACCAAATCGGTGTAACGTTACACCGGTTAGGTGTTCCCACAACACCGCGAGATTTACAGTGTAGGATTTCATATATGATGCTGTAGCCATGCATTTGAATTCCTACCTGTAAATCCTATTCTTTTGAAAGGGCGTTACATAGATGTGTGGGAATATAAAATTTATTTCTAGTGTTGACCAGAATACGAGTGAGCAAAGTGAACGCGTGAAATATCCTGATAAACACGAGAAATAAATTTCATATATTTTTCCATGCAACCATCCATGTATTGTTCTATTTATTATATAAAAATTGTTCAATTGCTTAGAAAAAATAGCATTAAATAATCATCACATGTGCAATTACCATAAATAATCACACATGTACGTGATATCACTTTCATTAGTGCATAGCGGAAAGATCAATAAACACTCTAATTTATATGATAAATATATATTATATTTATATATTAAGTTATACCTATGAGGTGTGACATAACATCATGACCATTGCCAAGATCAACAAATCCCATCAGTTTATGCTTTCCATTTCTGATCACCATATCTAGGTTTTCCTTTATATAAAACAATGTTATACAAATCATTTAATGTTATGTTACGTTGTTCAAATTTTACAATGAATTTTATTTTGTTCTTTTTGAAAATATAACATACAATAGACCTTACCCATTATGACGCATGAATCTATTAGTGACTACTACAAGAAGCCTTTTCGTTATATGTTTTTGTGATGTTAAGTTGAGAAATTGTTTTCTGTCTCCAAGAGGGAGTTTAACATTAACATGAGAAAGGAAAACTCGCAAGGAATTATGGTAGTAGTAGTCACTAATAGATTCGTACGTCATAATGGCTAAGGTCTATTACATACAGTAGTTTAGTATGCATCATGTCAATCAAACGTGACGTAATCAAGGTAATAATTATAATATAATATAGTGGAATTAAATAGCATATTTTTCAGTCATTAAAGTATTACATGTGTCTCTGCCTGTGTGCATTATACGGCAGAATTTAATACCTACTTGAATTTTCATTACATCAATGACGAATCCGCCCCAGTAGTCCTGTTCTTTCAGACCTTGCTTTTTTGCCTTAATGGCACACCATCTGAGGATGTTGTCATTCCACCCAGGCGTCTGCTCAATCTTGTTCTTGTATAATCTAAAGTTGTAAATAGTATATTATTAAAGACCAAAGTTTTGCAATTTCATCAAAATGGACAGATCTTATAGTTTATGAAAACAGAGTATTATTCAAAAATACCTGATAGTTCTATTGCTTGGGAGTCTAATGAAGTTCCGCAACGGATCGAGCACATGTGGATTCTTACAGTAAAGATCCAGACATAATTTCATGACTCTTTGAATAAATTGAAAAAGAATATATCATTGTCATTCACATATATAATATTTTTGTGACAGATAAAAATATTAAAATCCGAAATTTACACTCTTGCATTATCGCTTGCGTGACCTGGGTATTACAATTAGAAATTTAGCAACTAATTAATTAACGCACACATTTTACAAAAAAAACAACCTATCAACAACCCATAATATAGTATAATAGATTGCATGAATTAAAAAATGTAGTATGTTTTAAAGACTTACTTTGGATGCCATCTGTTGCCATGGGGTGATGTTGTGTTTATGATCTTTCGCTGTTGATCCCATAACAACTTCATATCTTCTGGCACCATTCCCTCATCCGTATTGTTTGTTCAAGTCGTCATGATCTTCAGAATCCAATTCAACTGCCTGTTCTCTGAACTTTTCCTTCCAATATTCTTCTCTCTGAATACATTTCTTCTTAGCTTTCTTGCAATTATTCAACTGCTGTTCGATTTCGCTTTTTTCCAAATATCTTTTGTTGCATTTTGGATGGATTGTTTTTCGGGTGTGCTTTCGTTTTTTCTACGACCATCCACGTTCATGAGGTATTTGCAGTTAGCGCATCTCATGAAATTTTCAAAGGGTATTAAAGCAAGGCACTCGTCCGAGAAAGCTATTTGTTCAGGATTCCGATTAGTTACATTTTGGTTTGACAAACTGCAAACAGATTCCAAATGATGAGGCAAAGCGGCTGCAATATTTTCTCCAGGTTCTAGATTGTATCCCCCACAAAGCGAACAATTGTCGACAAAATTCAGAACGTCTTCGATTTGCCGATTTAATGTCGACCCCATATCAATGTAATTTGTCAGTGTAATAGCGTTCAAATCAACCTTGCATCCGTTAGCTAATAGTGTAAACTTTAACTGTTCGTTTTGTTGCTCGACACAAACCTCTGTAGTTGCCCTATGATAGTTTGACTGCCATTTCTCTACACGCACGAAAGATATTCTTTCATCGTTGTTGTTGTTGTCACTAATTACGCTCCAGTTGTTGGGAACTTGTACAATACGAGTAACATCACGAAGCGAAGTAGAAAGAGTCAAATCAGTCGATGACTGTGAATCTGAAATTCTCCTTGACAAATGGAGAAACTGGCTATTGTGCATGCCTCTTGATCCCCTTTGAACCTTTTTAACGCTGCCTTTCCAGATTTCCTTTGTTAACTTTCCCAAAGTTTCAGCAGAGAGAGGGTTATTCGGCATATTTTCTTTATCTTCTGACAGTTCTGTACATATAGTCATAGATTGATTTAGAACAGAGCTGATTGAGGTGCAATAATTTAATTTGAACTCGTAATTTGTCAGTAGCCACAGCTTCCAACGCAAAAGAAAATGATCAGACGATCCAGCTCTGCTCTTCTTGCAATCAGAATTGTTATTGCATTCTGCTGATAGTTTAGGATTCGAAGTAAACATGTTGACTTGAAAGATTAAACTCAAAGCGAATTAGGAAAAGCCAGGTTTGGGAACTATGAATTCTGATTGGTTAAACATTTATCCGTCGGTACCCTGGTAAATCGACTGTCCTACTCGGGGACAATCTTATTTGTCGTCCGAATTGACCAATGAGAATTTAGCTTGACATTTGAACTCGCGAGGGTTTAACGACCGTATTGCAGTTCCTGTGGTCACGGATAGCAGATCGTCAAACAACTGAATTATATTGGAATTTTATCTTACTAAATCTGTGTATCGATTGCTGTGGACGACGTATCTGATGGGAAATTTACTGTACTTTATTGATTTGTTGTTTTCTTCGCGATTGGGAGAGAGAGAGAGAGAGAGAGAGAGAGAGAGAGAGAGAGAGAGAGAGAGAGAGAGAGAGAGAGAGAGAGAGAGAGAGAGAGAGATAAAGCGGTTAAGCGATAAATATTCAAAAGTTGCTCAACATGCGCAACATTATTAGGGACAAATGGACCCTGCCACGGCGAGATTATCACCCTCGCTTTGGTCGGTCGCTTCGCGATCTCGCTTTCGAGGGGAGAAATTTTTCTCACGTCTTGGAGCTCCTCTCTGTGAACGAGTACTGCCCGTGAAATTCCTTGTAAACAACGGCCTATGAATAATCCTGCAGCGTGAAGTATTGCTTCTATTCCTTACATCTACTTCTTAAGTCATCATCTTTCGAACAATATATATACTGGACTATAGAAAAGATAAATGGCTGTCTGTGTCATCACCAGAAATTGTGGACATTGAAACTCTGGACATTAGATGCGTCGAAATCCATCATTATCTCTCTCAATCCCCAAATTTCATTCTCTCTCGATTGAACTTAAAATAGCGTCCGTCAGGAAGAGAACTATTGTGGATTATGTCAACTTGAACAATTTGTCGTCCGAAGTTTTGTACGAAACCGGGAAAAAGCCAAAAGGAAAGTTATTTTAAGGTGACAGAATTATTGAACGGAAGAAAACTGGCCATGTAAGTTTACTTTATGCGAAATGTTGTTAAATTTCTAATTTTTTTATGGCAACTCTACATTCACATCCCACAGCTAAGCATGTTCTGCTAAATATTTTCAGAGTTGGAACTATTTGATAAAGTGGACAGGATGGCCACTGCATGCAAGCAGCTGGGAGCCTTTTGATCATTTAACTCCAGCGCTTTTACGGAACGTTTATGCGACTTGACTTGAAAGAATGACATGGCTAAAACCTCGGATCTAAAACCTCTTCAAAAGCTAATCTTACTTGTATGATAACAGAACTTAAGTTTTAATACTTCTGGCTATGATATATAAATTACTTGTTGATGTAATGATAGGAAATGTGTGAAATCAGGTTTAGATAAAAGTACAAGTAAACACATTTGGTAAAGCAGTTATGTATTATCGATGCCCCTGTGACATTTGCTTTACTGCTTGTTTAGAAGCTATGAAAATCCACCTAAGCCAGATCAAAACAGAATTGATCAGGCCAGCAGAAGTTTTCATGAAGCCATTAAAGTCTCTTAAAGGAAAATCAACTGCCCCTCATGTGGATGCTCAGATCGACCTTGATGTACAAAGATGGCTCTGGAGAGGGATGGGAGTTCCATCTGAACATCGAGGCTATAAATTGTATGAAAAAGAAGACTTTTGTAATTTAATTCTACGTGAAACCAGGGAAAGCCATAGACTTTTCGATGAAAATTAAACCTGTTTTATTGTGGACCCCCATACATTACATTTTCCAGAATGGAGAGCTAAAGCAAGCACAAAGACTGCCTGTTGAAAAAGCTAAAATTCATTTTTCAAGACGAGCATGAGTGCTGAAACACTATAAAACTTGTGTTAGTGCAACACTCATTCATTAATGTTCCACTTGTGAGACATGGACTTGAAAATATTTATATTAAATGATGCTATCCTAACCAAAGTGGGCAAGCAAAATTACTGGCTGCAGGGGTGTATACAGTTACCAGTGGGGTTACTTTCCCCCTGCCTCCCAACATGGAAGGGTTACTTTCTTCCCACAATCCGGAAGAGGTCTGAAGGAATAAAAATTTCTTTCATTTTCCCTTTATTTCTTTCTCTCCCTTTATCCTCCTTCCCTGTTTTAAGGGTCACGTTTTTTTCCAGAAACTCCTGACTCTTTCCTGAGGAGGAGCAAATAGTAACTATATGCACCCCTGCTGGACCGTGATGAAAATTGAACTTGACCTGCAAACCTAGGTTTGTTAGTCCACTGTTGCAACTACTAGGTAATCAGTCAGATCAATTTGATTGGGTAAGGTGTTATTTTGGAACTATATTCTAGTTAATTTGATATACAGGAAAAGATGAATGGTTGACTGGAAAGATTTTCACTGCTATTCAGTATCTTTGTGCTTGTCTAGCTTGGACATTAAACAGGGTGCGTTATTTTAAGTGTGAAAAGTATACTATAGTGCCCATTGTTTTGTTTTAGTTCATTTGGCACTACAAAGTGCAATTAAAGCCTAATGCAGTACCATGTTGTGGGACTGAAAAAGGACAAAATATCAGCCTTATAGTTCTAAATAACTATAAAACTGTAAATATCTTTTAAAGAAACATACTTGGCAAAACATAATTATAATGCAAAACAAGTGCAGCAAGTCAGAAAATGTTCATACTGTATGTAGAATAATAGAATCAATTCAGATCTCGTAAGAATTCATCGTCCAATAGCACCTAAGCTTACAACAATTTTCTTTAAACAATTTTCTTTCGTTTTGAAAATTTATGTGCAACTTTTACTATTTCGGCCAAAACGATTTCCAAATTACACATAACTATGTGCAAATTGCTCATTGGACACCGTTAATTCGAACCCTGGTGATAGCAAACTCACAACATCACTTTACCGTCTTTACATCTGCAGCAATCCAACATAAAGTTAAACAGCATATTTTCATGATTAAAAAATCCATCTGGAGATTTCTTTTTCATCTTTCCAAGCATGTCTTCCTGATGTTTTTACGTCAAGCTTATTTTTGGCTGTTGTTATTGTCAGCATCATAATAGAAAACCATCCATGATTTGCCGATTAGCTTAGAAGAACATGAAAGTCCCCTGATTAGTGTTGATGGTTTTTGGGAAAATTGCAATGTTGATCTAATTATATTAATAACTTTTAGATGATATTTCTCTGTGGTTATTTTATAAAAGAAATACCTAATGGTTTTCAGTGTTTGGATGCTCAGTGATCGAAATACTTGCAATGTTGCTCGACTTTTGAAAAGCTAAAAAACACTCGCCTATCGGCTAGTGTTTTTTTATGCTTTTCTCCAGTCTCTCAACATCTGTGTGTTTGGATCACAGTATCCAAACACAGAAAACCATTCTAAATGTATTTCTTAAATACAATATGAATTTGAAACTTTAGCTATGAGCTACAGTATGAGCCTCAGTGGCTAATTATTTCCAGAGCAGTCAAGCCTAACCAGTAACTAGCAGGTTGCATCTTCATTCCCAGTATGGGATTTAGAAACCTCTTCTATGTACATTACTTATGTTTAGATAAATTAATGTCAAATTGCTAATTTTATTTATTTTCAGTTCCCCTACTCCAGACCAACGCCGTGATGTTTGTAGATCAATCATTACAAGATTCCCTTTCTTGGCAGATATTGGAGGAGGCTATGTAAGTTCTATCTGTTGCATTGCTGTGCATTTACTCTCCGTTCAAGCTTGTTTTGGAATTTTGGCTTTGAAAATATGTTTGAATATTGTGCCACCTGTAATAATGTCAAGCACTACCTGCTGGAAATTCTATTGAAAACCCTGATGGTGCCAGCCAACTGAGGACATTTTATGCAATACAAAAGTAATGGGCACTGACAGTCCAGTTATAAATAGCTCATTGGTTTGAACTTTTGTCACTGAACTTTTGCTCTTTGAACTTTTAAACCTTTCTGAACCGAACCGAACTGAACTAAAACCATGATTGGACACAAAAAGTCATTGAATATTTTCTGGTGGCTAGCAAAACATATTTTAAGGCCTGACTTTGTGGAGGTTTTACAGGTTTATTGTGTTAACCTTTACCAACAACTATTTCTAATACTCAGCATTTGTTTTCCTAGGAAACTTGGTATCGCCAGATTGGTGATAAGGTAAAGAACGAACTTCGAAATGAAACAACAGATCCTGTTGTGGTGGCAAGGAAAAGAAAGCATCTTGGTGAATCTGGGAAGGCTGCTAAGATTCCACATCAAAGAGGAGTGATAAATTGGGAGCCACCAGCCATTGATGGAGAAGATAACCAGTCGTGTAAGGCCCACATTTCTTGGATGCAAAAAGAGATAAGGAAAAAACAGCCCAATATGTCACTTGTCGACAAGAAAATGCAGCTCACATTTTCCTTCCGGCGTAACATGATTAACAGTGGCAAGCACACTTTAAAATATATTGGTGGCAAATACCCTTTTCTATTAGAGGAAGGACAGGCAAGTTGTTTATTATTGTATGCAAGTCATCTTTCAAATTCTAGAGAACCAGGCTGTACAGATCAGGGCAGAGACTTATTTTATAAATAATCTGATGTCAAGGAATGTTTGATACATACGGTGATGAATTTACAGGGGGTTGCCGTGTGCACCCCCAGAGCTTGGCCAGCGGGGTGCCAATTGCCTTGTCAAATCCATTTTTTGGATTTGGCAAGGCAATTGTCAAACAAAAATAAAATATTGACAAAATAAGATTGCAAAGATAAATAAGATTGCCTCAACTGCGCTCCACCCTGCCTCGGACGTGCCACCGTCAGATCAGGCTGGATCGAGCACTGCCTGTGCTCAGATAACAAATATTTAGTGAAACCACTGTTTAGAAAGTGATGGACATACATGTAATCTGATCTTTGACTATTTTGTCATATTTCTAGTTACCAGAAGAGTACATGCGGCTATTGTCAGATGAAAGTGTGGCTGAGTCGATAAAAACAAATTTGATTGATTTGGTATCACGGATAATAAAAGTTGCAGAGTCAAAGAAACTGCCACCTAAACAGGAACGGCTTGTGGCTGAATACAAAGACTGTGACGAGGATGAAGCAAATAAATTGACTGATGATAAGGGTTAATAATACATTTAATGTGCTTAAGGGGGAGCTTAACCTTTGTCTGGGAGAAGAGTGAGATAGATTTCGAATGCATATAACACTACCAAGCCAATACAATAAGAGTATATAAAACTATATACTTTCTGAAAGGATATGTTTTAGGCTTTCAGGAACTACCATACATGGCGCGAAAAGTTGCGAGAGGTCCGTATTCCTCGTACTCAGCCAATCAAAAGGCTCTCTTTTAGTTACGGACCTCAAAAAAAAACCAACTTATATATTATACTCTTATTGTATTGGCTTGGTGTTATTTACATTCGAAATCTATCTGACTATTTTCCCAGACAAAGATTAAGCTCCCCCTTAAAGCTCATGGATGGTGTGAGTTGCCAATTCCTAGTAAAATAATATTATAATAATTATTAATTATTGGATGGGTCTGAGCAAAATATGATTTGTCAGTGGCGAGCTACTAGTTATTTGCATGCCGAAGTTAGATGCAAATAACTGGTCGGGAGACACTGACAAATCGTGATATTTTACAATAGACAAATTCAATAATTGATTTATCATTCAATAATAAAAAGATGAACAATGGTACTTGTTCTTGCCTCCAAAATACTTTCAAGGAAATCTAGCTGCCATAATTTTGTTCACATGAAAAGAAACATGGTTGCGAAAATTATTTGCGTAAGTACTTCATCTTGCAGGGATATAGCAAACCCATACCACTAAACAAGAGATTAAGGTTAGAAGACTCATTAGGCGGGGAGGAAGTTGTTTTGGATTTATCAGTTATTTTAAAGTGCCTATCCGGGGTTTGGGGATTTTACATATTTGTAATCTTTGGATTCTCCTGAGAAAAATTGTAATATATCTTGTTGTTCGAAAATTTCATCTTCATGCCCTTTTCCCCAGCTAAACTTCACAGGAAGTGACGTCAACACAGGGACACGCGATATTTTGCGGAGTGATTCAGCAATGAAATACAGCGAAAGTTTGGCTTTGAAATTTAAACAGCCTGTTTAGACAAAATTCACTCAATTCCTAAGCATTCACTGTTGAATAACACCGCAAAATATTGCGTGTCCCTCGGTTGACGTCACTTCCTGTGAACTTTAGCAGGGGAAAAAGGAATGAAGATGCAATTTTCGAACGGCAAGATATATTACATTTCTTCTTGAAATGTTTGATACTTTTGACCAGACAATGTCGTTATAATAATGATAATGATATAATAATAATAATGTCATTATTTATAATAAATAATGCTCCTAGAAACTATGAATTATCATCAGATATATCGATGATATATAGTCTTTATTTTTAAATGGTATTTTTTGAAGCACTAGCTAGCTTAGTTCTGAAGCCGACATCACTGATCGAGTTTCATGCTATAATACTATATTCACTCCCTGAAACACGAAGATATATATACTTACATGTATTATGCTATTTGGAAATATTCTTGCCTTCATTATATATAGTAAAAACGAGGGATGAACGGGAACTCGTCTAATCTCATGTTGTAACCCCTAGCCACTGACCTATACATTTAACTGGACTGCGCACGCCAGTGCAAGGATTGAAGCCAGCGGCGCCATTTTATGGTGCTAAAAAGTTCGATTTTCGAAATTTGACCCAACATATTCCACGCCGAAAAAGACATCTTTTTCGTTCGTAAACATGGCTGAATTTGGTTTCAACAAAATCTACACATATATTTAAGAAAGTTCTAGAAATACGTGTACGAAACAACCCCTCGCCCGCCGTAATAGCGTAGTCCTTAGTTATTTTACTAAAAAATAGATAACCCATTGATTTGCCACTCGAATGGACTTATAGTTGACACTACATGTATCTCTGAGAGCCTTTAAACTATCAAGCTTGTGTTGTTCTGAATTTCATTGTTTCATAATTAGACATCAAACTAAATAACTAAATAACTCAAAGTGTTTACTTTTTGGGGTGCAATTATATCAAGCTGCAATGATTAAGATTTGTTTGACATGTAAAGGCCGGATCCTCACTGTGATGTCACACTGTATAATAACTTACTGAAAATGCATGTGTCAGTATATCTTTGGGATTATTAAACCAAAGCACTCAAAACTCATAACGTGCAAAAAGTATCTCACTACTGACAATTAATCATTTTGAGGCTGCTACATAACGTGTGTAGCAGGTTTTGCCATATATAATACAGGGCATCATTTTTCACATTATTATAAATTCTAGTTAATATCTGTTACTATTATTAAGTTACAACATTATTTGTTACTATTATTATTAAGCAAAAACTTGAGTAAAAAAGTGCCAACAGTTTGCCTGTTATGCATTTTGAAACATTTTTCTATACCGTTTATAATCTCTCCCACTCAAAACCCCTTTGGAAGTAAGTTGTATAACCCCAGGGCATATAAACAGATTCTACGGCATATATCTTCTTCTGTTCAGGTTTATAAACTATATACAGCACCTTCAAAAAAAACTCTGAACACATTTGCTTAGATTTTAATGTATCGGGACCCTGCTCCTTTATCAAAATGACACATTAGTTACAAAAGTGAAGCCCTATTTATAAGAGATTACAAGATTATGATATTCAAAAAAAGTCTCTCAGGTTCAGTTCCATGGGAATAAAGCTGTTTAATTTATATGTCCAGACTGATCATATTTTATTGCCCCAATTTAAAAAAATGCACATATAAATGCTCTTGTGGTGCATGCCCAATTAGTGTGTTGCCAGATTTGTTGATGAAGGTAATACTTTTAGTTCGAGTGATCACACATATATTAATTTTACATTTGATTGTTTGTTTGTAAGAAATGTAATAAAATCTATGTTGGTTGTACTTTATATGTCCTTCAGAAAGCACTTCAACAAGAGTAGCTTAAATATATATGAAACTGGCATTGCATATGCAGTTCTATTCCAAGGACAAAAGTGTTTCCCCAGAAACACTAAGTGGAGGCCAGGCCAGGCATAACATGTGTAGGTCTATAAGCCTGTACAATGCATGTTTACACTACTCAAATGTACAAATGCCTTTATGCCCATACAAAAATTAAAAGCACAACATTGATGCAATGCATTACAGTAAATTATATCACATTATCACCACATTGATCAAGGGTGCACTTCACCTGCTTGTTGGTTGAGCTGACACATCCATGCAATATATCTAGTATTATAAAATAATCGGAAGTAAATGAGCGACAACACGCTGTCTGATTGAGATAAAAAACAGTGTCATATTTATATTAAAGTCAATAAAGCATAAGCTGACGTGTTCCTCGCGTAGATTTTGTCGTTTTTGACGTAGTTAAAATCACAAAAGGAAGTCAAAGAATACCTAGATACAATGCTAATCAAGGCACTAACACAACAGAATGTTTTAACTGCAAAGTTGAATACATTTTCATCGCTAAAATCGCTAACATGTTTCCTGGCAACGCACATAGCAGCGCCGCTTATAACAGTTAAATCTGCATTTTTCATGGGCTTTAGTGTTAATTTAATGGTGTTATTTTATAAAAGGAATAAAAAACTTTGCCTTGTGTGATTATCGAGTTGTCGAGTTATAATGGCACTCGAGAAGCTAGTAAAACACAGTGGCGAAGCTGGTCGTAGCAACTTGTCATGCCATGTTAATTTTAATATTTTGAAAACAATAAATTCAAAATTTGCATGCCGTACGACGAAATGCTAACCTAATATCATCAAAACCCTAAACCTAACCCTAAACCTAGCCAAATTACTAACCCTAACCAAAACAAATATGCAGAAAAGGCAAATTAGTTGCTCAACACATTACACAGACTCGCAGTGTACTATTATTAGCCTTATTTGAGAAATTAATTTATTTTATTTACCTGTATTTGTGTCTGTTCTTGCCTGTCAACACTGCAGTCTACAATCACGGCTTGAAATCAGCTAATAAAGTCTGTATAATGTGATGCTAATAGTCCAGAGGTTCTGCAACTTCTAGTATTCTACGCCACACGCCCGCTCCGAAAACCGAAAGCCTTCGATTATGGAGACATAATCTGGGGGGATAAGGGAAATTTAACTTTAATGGCAGATCTCCAGGTATTACATAACAACGCGGCTCGAATTATACTGGATTTGCCCCATATTGCCTCTGCAACTGAGGCTCTTACACAACTCTCATGGAAAAAATTAGACCAAAGAAGGGCGGAACATCGTGCTATTTTCTTATATAAGTGTCATAATAATCTCATAGAACATAATTTTGAATACAGTTTAAATAAGGATTTTCATCAATATAACACTAGGCATAAGAATAATGTTCGTAATTTAAGTGCTCACACTAGGTGGGGTCATTGGACAACATTAAATTTTGCAGCAATTGTTTGGAATAAGATATGTATCTCCATTCGTGATGCACCTACATTAGTAGGTTTTAAAAAACAAATGGTGAAGCTTAATTTAACTTAGTATCTATGTATTTTATTTATGCATAATATTTAGTGACATTTATTACATTATTATCTATGTATTTTATTTATGCATATCTACTTTGTTCTTTATTATTTAAGTACATTACTATTTATGTATACATTATCTAATTTTGTTTCTTTATTTTATTAGTTTATTATCTGTTAATGAATTTATCTATGTTAGACTTATGGTAGGACCCTTCTGTAAATCACCCTCGGGTGAAGTTGGTATCCTCATTAATGATTATTCTCATCATCAAGCCGCCCCCCAAAAAAAAAACGCTTTCGGTTTTCGGGGGGGAGTAGTGATACCCCCCACTTGAGACCACAATGGGATGCCGCCTCATTAAATATTCAACTTATTAGTGATGCATACGTCATCGTTCTCAGGCTCCTTTTGGACCTACTAACGCTAATCTCATTATTTATTCAGATTACGTAATTAAACCTTCAGGATCCCTAACCCTAGCTTGTGTACCAGTAGGACCCCAAACCCTAATTAGTATTAATTTTATAACGCCTTATTATTATGCTTACGTCACTAAGCTTCAGTCTCCCCTAGTCTCACACCGCCCTCATCATTCCCGACTCCTTCCGAACTTGATTTCCGAAGGCAATTACGTCATTATTAAAAGGTAGGTCTTATTTATTTTAATAATATAAGAAAGGCCTTTGTAATTATACACTTCGCCTCTCTACGGCAATGTGAATGTGGGACACTAGGCAGCCCAAGAGCAGCGCATGCGCACAATCGATCTTGGCTAAATAATATAATCTGGAATGAACTAAACAGTAACGAAGAAGCATCTTATACCTTCAAAATAACTGGTGTCACGATCAACGGAGATTTATACGATGGCCTTTACGATCAATTTAGATCTTCGACAGTTCTATGGCGATATGCATGAACCCAAACCATTTCGTCTATTTGCGACATTCGCCTATTTGCGTATAACATTTGATGAAATTTCTAGCGGGGAATTCAAAATAGGGCTTTTTGGCAATGTTTAAAGACAGATATCTCGGACACGAATGGACAAAATCGAAAACCGTAAAATAACTTATGAACCAAAACCAATTCGTCTATTTACGATAATCTCTGGAGTTTTTGGAGCAAGCGTTTGAGCTCACCGAGGAGCAGAAATGGGCTGCTTTGGCTCAGAAGATCGTGTTTTGGACCAACACCATAGCCAATGATGTTCGACGAGAGACCGAAACGCCAACTAATGTTGTCGAAGACCTCATGACCAATTGGACCGACGATGAATGGCGGCAGTTCAACGAAGATTGGACCAACGACGATTTCTTGATTCCTGAACCGCTGGAAAGCCAAATCGGCGAAGGCAGTAAACGAAAGCACAGCGACGACAACGAATCTTCCCCTAAACGCACGAAAGCCGAAGAGTATTTTACCATCAGATCGGTGAAACAAGTCAATGTCCGAAAGTTCAAGACCACAGGTACCGATTATACCGTTCAGTTTAGACCTTTAAATATTCATGGTGTTTCGAATGTTTTGTCGTCGTTAAACCGTGCTTTTAAGCATTTGTTTGATCGGTTAACTACCGATATGGCCCCCCATGATCAAGTCAGGCTTATCCTCAACTCCAACCAACTCGACAAACCTATTTCCCTTCCCTTCCTTGCCCGAGACCGTCTGACCCCCGAGCGATTCTTGGCCGCAGTCGAACGTGTCGTTCAGTCCAATACACAGTTTACGTTGGACGAATCTGTGAACGTCAACGTCGTTCACGCCGAAATGCCACATGGTGCTGGTCGAAAACGACGTGACGTAGTTAATCTTCAGAGCTATTTGAACAAAAAACGATGTATTCATCAGATAAAAAGCAAAGACAAACTTTGTTGTGCTCGGGCGATCGTTGTTGCCAAGGCAAACTTGGATAAAGATTCACGAATCAACTCTATCAGTCGCAACCCACGTTGTCAATTGCAAGCACATTTGGCCCACGAACTTCACGAGAGCGCTGGTGTTCCCCTGGATTCCTGTGGGATTGAGGAATTCAAAAAGTTCCAGGCTGTCCTCCCTGGTTACCAGTTGAATGTCGTATCCAAGGAACATTTAAATGCTTTAATTTATTCTGGCCCCGAAGCCGACAAATGTTTATACCTCTACCATCATGATAACCACTACGACGTGATCACGAGCATGCCAGCCTTCCTTGCACGTAAACAGTATTGCCATAGGTGTAAGAAAGGGTACGACAAGGTAACAGATCATCCATGTGGAGATTTGTGCAAAGTCTGTCATAATCAGAACTGCCCTATCACCATTTGGAAATTCTACAACGATTATAATCGGTTTTTCAAAAGCGACAAATGTTTTGCCCGACATAAAGCTGCTAGCGGTCAGCAGAAACCTCTCTGTTCTTCCCTGGTAAACTGCAAAAAGTGTGAACGCGTGGTGACCAGAGCCAGTTTGAACAATCATCACTGTGGCCTAGTGCGGTGCTCCGTTTGCCAAAACTATGTCAAACCCGAGAATCACAAGTGCTACATTCAGCCCGTCGGCCAAAGAAGTCGATGTGGACAACGACATCGAAGAGTCAACGATCAAAACCTGATGTTTTTCGATTTTGAATGCACACAAGACGATGGTCAGCACATCCCCAATCTTTGTGTGATCCACAACGAAAGCGGTGACGAATTCGTGTTTTCTGGCCCAAACACCAAAGACGAGTTCTGTCAGTGGATCTTCCAACACCAAAACGCGAACTCAACATTCATCGCCCACAATTTTCAGGCTTACGATGGATAGATAGATAGATAGATAGATAGAAAAACTTTATTTAAACACGCTAACCATTGTCAACCTAGGCTGATTTCCACAAGGGGCGTGTATAACAACATTACAACAATATAGTATAGTAACATATTGTAAATATATAGTATAGTTAACATATAGTAAAAATATAAATATATATACTGTATACATATTATACATAATGTATATAGTATAGTAACATATAGTAAATTTTATAATATAAAAATATAATAAGAAAGTAAACTAGAACAAGAATTTTAACTATAGAAAGGGTATAGTGAAACATATCTATTTACAAATCTTTTCATATAATTTCATTCAGAGATGTGAGTAGCGATTTTAGTTTCAAAAGAAATTAGGGAGTTGCTTTCCCTAATTTCGTTTGGCAAAGAGTTCCAAGCTAAGTGTGTGCCCCGTCAAACATGAAACTTTTTTTCATGCTATTAGTACGCGGCTGTGGTAAGCAAAGAGTACTTTTAATATCTCGAAGTTCATAATTTGTCATTGCACTTTTGAAAGTAAATAAATCAGTAAGTGATTTAGGACCCATTTTATTCAACAATTTAAACATCAGCTTTGACTTGGCCTTAAGTCTTTCCGTTTTAAGTGGCTTACAGTCTAAAGCATCTAAAGCAACCATGTGATCTACATCATTGCTCATATTCATTATGATTCGTGCAGCTCTGTTTTGGAGCTTTTGAAGGCGTTTAGATTGTGTTTCACCAAACACATCCCATACTTCACAGCAATAGGTAAAGTATGGACGCACAATATAATTATATATTGAAAGAAGGGTATCTTTCTCAACAAATTCTTTTATTCGACGAAGAGCTGATATGCCTGATGTTATTTTCTTGCAAATGGTTTCAGTATTATTCTTCCAAGACAAATGCTGGTCAATGGTCACTCCAAGAGTTTTGCATTCGTAAACTTGTTTAATTGGTTTGTTGTCTATGGTAACATTTGGTTGAGTATTTGAGATACTTTTTATCATTGGTTTAGATCCAATCAACATAAACTCAGTTTTGGCTACATTTAAACTTAGTTTATTCGCAATTAACCATTTCCTGAGGTTTTCTAAATCAGAATTCATTGCAGCTTCAACATCTTTGATAGATTCTCCAGATGCTGTTAAGTTTGTATCATCAGCAAATAATCGAGGTTGTGTTTTGTTTAAACATTGAGGTAAGTCATTAATATATAACAAAAAGAATAATGGCCCTAAAATAGAGCCTTGTGGCACACCACACTTGATTAATCGCTCCGATGAAATAGTTCCATTTACTTGGCTTTTCTGAGTGCGATTTATCAAGTATGATTTTAGTAGAGATAAAGCATCTCCTGTTACACCATAAAGTTCGAGTTTTTTTAGTAAAATCTGGTGGTCGACAGTATCAAATGCCTTTTTTAAGTCAATTAATACTACTAAGTTGAATAATTTTTTGTCAATATTCACGTACCAACTATTAGTACCGTCTAATAATGCTGTAGCAGTTGAGTGAAATTTACGAAAGCCAAATTGACAATTGCTAAGTAGCTGATATTTTGTCAAATAATCATATAGTTGATCATATAAAATTCTTTCCATTACCTTGCTAACAGCTGACAAAACGGAAATGGGCCTGTAGTTACCAGGCAAATTTTTTTCGCCATTTTTATAGAGAGGTGATACTCTTGCCATTTTCCACTCATCAGGAAAAGTGCATAATGTAATAGCCTGATTAAAGATATAAGTTAGTGAACTGGAGATAGCAGGTGCTGCTAGTTTTAAAATTTTACTTGGAATTTTGTCAATGCCAGTGGCTTTTGTACTAGAAAGGCCACGTAGGAGATGGTAAACTTTGTTAGTAGTAATTGACTCAAATGCTGTGAATTCTGATTTAGGTTTCTTAATATATTCTTCAAAATTATTATTTGAAGTGTCAATTTTGCTAGCTAAGTCAGGACCAATATTTGAAAAGAATTCATTAAAGCCCTCTGCAATGTCTTCAGAATTTGTCAAATTATTGCCATTTATATTCAACTCATTGACTTTTGTCAGTTTGTTTTGTCTGCCTAATAAGTTGTTTATTGTTTTCCAAGCCTTTTTTGGATTATGTTTTTGACCAGCAATTCTCTTGGAGTAATATTCTTTTTTGGCTTTTCTTATTTCTATATTTACTTCATTTCTGGTCTGTTTATACACAACCCAATCTGATTCAAGGTTTTTTCAATAGCTTTTCTCTTAAATCTATCCCTCTTATATATTAGCTTTTTTATTTCACTAGTAATCCAAGGGACTTTTTTTGATCTGATCTTCTTTTTTTGGATGGGTGCATGCTTATTTAGTACTTCCTCAAACAATTTCTTCCAAATCTCCCACATAGTATTTGGATTATCGGCAAAAAAGTATACATATTCCCAATGCTGACTAAGTAAATCTTGGACAAATTTTTGGCCATCAAAGTTTTTCATATTTCTAATTTCCACTATGTTTTCATCTTGTTTCTTAGAAATATGAATTTTTCTGATGGCAAATACCAGACTATGATCACTGATTCCTGTATGAATGACACCAGAATCTGAGATTTTCTCTGGTGTATTTGTAACTATATGATCAATCAGGCTGGCAGATGTTTTAGTGACCCGAGTAGCCTCATCAATTAACTGAGATAACTGGTATAATTCATATAGTGATCTAATTTTCTTTGTTGGCAAATCTGAATCTGTTTTTAGCATGTCACAATTCAGATCACCAAGAATATAAATTTCTTTATTTTCATCATCAACTGTTTTAATTAGTTTTTCCAAATGCTCGAAGAATTCAGATGATGCATTTGGTGGTCTATAAACTGTTGCAACAAGAAATGGCCGGCTATGAGGTTTAATAATTTCGACACAAACTGCCTCTATTTCATCTGGCACTAAGTCTAGTCTAACCTGGTAATTGATGGAGCTACGCAGATAAATACAGACACCACCCCCATGCCTCGATCTGTCTTTTCTGACAATATCATAGCCATCGAGGTGGATCATGCCATCTGTTATGCTTGCATCCAGTCTTGTCTCATTAAAAGCAATTAGATCAATGTATTTATTTGACATTGAATAACTAATTTCATCTATTTTTTTAAACAAACTAACAATATTTAGAGAAGCCATTTTGAAACCTTTGTCATTTGGGATTGCATTTAGGGTTGTCAAAAAATTGCCACTCACATCTTTGTTTGAAAAGTCACTATTAACTACTGTCTCGCCATTACATGATTGACATAGTTGAGATACATTGTCCAGTCCTTCGGCCGTCCCTGATATGGCCGAAAAAAATGTGATGAGTTGGTGTTTCTAATTCTGTTTGGTTTTAAATAGGTGCAGAATGCATTTCCTAGTGCTCCATCTCCTTCACGATTTAAGTGTAGGTTAGAGCGGTTTAGTAGTGATTTGTCTATGCAGTCATTATCAATAAATGTGATTTTATGTTTAGAGCATAAACCATGAAGTAAATTATTATATATTTTTACTTTATCATTGCTAACTTTGCCATCATACCTTCTGATTACACTGGATGCTGCCATTTCCTTCGTATGAATTTTGACCTTGTTTATAAGTTTTTCCATGCTTGATGCCACTTCTTCAGGTTCTTTGTGTACAAGGTCATTTGTTCCTACATGAAGCACTACTGTGTCATATCTTTGATTTGTAGACCAATTCTCATCTATCTTTTGGGCAATTTGATTAACGGTTGCTCCACTGTATGAGTGGCAGGTAGCCTTGGATCTTGCAGCTCTTCCAATTTTGCTATTTTCTATGTGTTTGCTATTTTCTATGGATATTTTATTCTTCAGTACCTTTACAAGCAAGGCATCGTTCCTGAAGTCATCACCCGACGCGCTAAGATCCTCTCCCTCTTCGTTCCACAGCTAAACATTAAATTTATTGACTCTCTTTGTTTTATTCCGATGCGTTTGGCCGACTTCCCTAAAACCTTTGGCCTCACTGAACTGCAGAAAGGTTACTTCCCGTACTTTTTTAACCGTGTGGAGAACCAAGACTACGTTGGACCTTTACCTGACGCCGAGTTCTTTGATCCTGATGGTATGAAGCCTGAGGATCGCAAGAAATTCTACGTTTGGTACAACGACCTCGTCAACCGTAACTACGTCTTCGACTCCAAGCTGAAATCCTGAGTTACTGTCAGTCTGATGTTGATATTCTTCGCCGTTGCTGCCTCGAGTTGCGCGAGATCTTCAAGAACGTGACCGATATCCATCCCTTTGCGTCTTGTTTGACCATTGCCTCAGCCTGAAATTTGGTCTTCCGCAAGACCTTCCTGCGTGAAAACTCAATCGCTGTCATGTGGTTACACACCGGAGAACAAGCAGTCGGTCATTGCGCTCAATATACTTGCATATATCGCTCAACGAGATAACATCGCCATCCAGTATGCCAGAAACCATGGAGAGCAGCGTATTGGTAAATATCTCGTAGACGGATACAACGCCGAAACGAACACCGTGTGGGAAATCCTAGGCTGTCTCTGGCATGGGTGTACGAAGTGCTACGCCACCATCTCAACCCCGTGAACCATCTAACCATGCACGATCTTCGGCAACGAACCCTTGAAAAAGTCCAGTTCTTGAAGGCTAGTGGGTACAACGTTGTCGAGATTTGTACGTGTGACATTGATCGGCAATTAGCTGCAGACCATGAGATGAAGACCTTTTTCGATTACTTCGAAATTTCGGAACCTTTAGAGCCACGCCAAAGTTTCTTTGGCGGAAGAACCAACGCCACGCGTCTCTTCTATACGAAGCCCAGCCCGATGAGAAGGTCCACTACGTTGACTTTTGCAGCCTCTACCCATGGTGCAACAAGTATGGAGAATTACCGCTTGGTCACCCCGAGAACTTCGCTCCGATCGACGAGTACTTTGGTTTGGTGAAATGCCCGTCTAAAACGCCCGTCTGAAACTTTACGGTGTTCTCGAGCAATTGGATCGCCGAGTCCTGTACTTCGACACGGACTCCATCATCTACGTCTCGAAGGAAGGAGACTGGGAACCACGCACCGGCTCCTACCTTGGCGAGCTCACAGACGAGTTGGACGGTACTCATATAACAACCTTTGTGTCCGGCGGTCCAAAAAATTATGCGTACGAGATGAGCACTGGCAAAACCGTGTGTAAAGTGCGAGGCATTACGCTAAATTTCAGAACTGTACAGAACGTTAATTTTAATGTAATTTGTGATATGGTATACCTAAATGTTCTGTGTGCTATAGTAGATCCGGTGTCTGTAAATAATCCGTGTAAAATTGTTCGTGATTCGAAAGATAAGAGTGTTTTAACTAGGAGCGAGAGTAAAGAGTATAGAGTTGTATATAATAAGCGTGTAATTATAGATAAGTTTGACACTTTGCCATATTGATTTTAACTTTGTGTGCTTGTAAATAATGTTAACTTTTGTGTGTTTGTATATAGGAAACTGAAATTATATATTTATTAACACTATTCATTTGTCTCGTTATGGGGTGAGGGACAGGAGGGGTTAGGCGGGGAATTAACAGGGACAAAAAGTATACCAAAAAGTATCCTGGTTTCACTGTGGAAGGCAAGGGATCGACAGGGACAAAAAGTGTCCCTAGAGGGACTTTTTAACTGTAATTGTAAACTTTAAATGAGGGATAAGGCGGTCAGCGGTTTTCCATCATGGCGGCTGCAAAATTTTGTACTAAGGTAAATTTCATGCTGGGCCTCTCCGTTGTTGTGCTCCGGCTACAAAATTATAAATGGAATCAGGACATAAGACCTCCTAGTCCTACTGTGTTTGACCAAAGTCATCAGTCCGCTTGTTATTCTCTTGGAATGGAAGCCTATTCATCATGTGTCCTTCGACGATCCGCCATCTTGGATTTATTACAATCACGACCAAACTCTTACGCGTTCAAACTCTTGCTAAACAGTTTACTTTTGCTTTCTGGAGATATCATGGTAAATCCTGGCCCCCAAAGCAGCTCACGTTGTGGAATTTGCTCCAAATTGGTGAGATACAATCAGAAAGGGATCCAGTGTGATGTATGCGATGCTTGGTGTCACACGTCATGTTGTTCTATCAGTGACACCTCCTATTTCTCCTTGGCAAATTCCTCCTGCTCGTGGATATGTCCTCATTGTAATTCGACAACCTTTTCCAGTGCATCCAATTTTAGTTCCTCGTCCTTACTGATTGAAACTACAAACTTTTTTTCGATACTCTCATCTAAAACTACCGACGATCGCATTTCTTGCCTATATGGAGACACACTTGACTCATCCTCTCACATTGGCCCATCAAAGTCATCGACCCCTCTGAAGCCTACATTGCCCATTCGTAGTCCTGCAAGACTAAGATGCATTGAGGTCAACTGTAACAGTATAAGGAGTGCTGAAAGAGCAGCTGTGCTTGCTAGCCATGTTATGGAACATAATCCTGATATCATATTTGGTTGCGAGTCAAAATTACACCCTGAAGACCCTACGTTGTCTTGCTTCCCATCTGATTACACAGTATTCAGGAAGGAGTGTAGTCACTGCGGAGGTGGAGGAGTATTCCTTGCTGTAAAGAGGGATATTCCAGCACACGAGCTCACTGACCTGTCAACGAACCCTGAGGACGAGTCACTATGGGCAACTATACACTGTGCGAAGCAGAAGATCATTCACTTATGTGTTTTCTATAAACCACCTGCAGCTTCTCCATCTCGCCTGGACTATTTGAATGAATCTGTGCTTAGAGTATTTGATAAGAACAGGAAATCACACCCAAATATAGTCATTGCTGGAGATTTCAATTGCGGAGATATAGACTGGAGCGTAGATCCTCCTGTTGCTACAAATCACTCAACTGCACCCTTAATGTACAAGCTCTTGGACTTAGTTTCCAACAATAGTTTCACCCAACACGTTCTTGGTCCTACCCGTCCTGTATCCCTCAAGACTTTGGATTTGGTATTATCATCTACACCAGTCCTTGTGTCTAATGTATCGATACATCCAGGCATGAGTGACCATGATATTGTCAAGTTTAATATCAACACCAAACCTAGAAGAATTACAAGCCCTCCCCATAAGGTGTACCTTTACAACAAAATGAACTTAGATGCACTTTGTCACGATGTTGGCGAGTCTGCAAAGACTTTCTTCGTCCACAGTAATGACAGACCACTGGAGGACAACTGGTCGCTTTTCAAAAATATCCTGGAAACTGCAGTCAGTGACCACATACCTTTCAGATACACCAAATCACGAGTCTCTCTACCATGGATGTCTAGGGTGATCAAGCGACAAATGCGTAAACGTGATCAACTACTCTCCAAGGCAAGGCAAAGTGGCGATAGGCACTCTTCAGCATGGGCCTCTTACCGACACCAAAGAAACAAGGTAGTAAAGATGTTGAAATCCTCGCATAACAACTATTTGAACACTGTGATTGGCGGCAGCCTGCAATCCAATCCGAAAAAGTTCTGGAGCCATGTAAAACACTCCAGGACCGAAAGTCTTGGCATACCAACTCTACGCCAAGGTGATTCAACCTACACAACGGATAAAGACAAGGCGGAGGCTTTAAATAACCAGTTTCAAAGTGTGTTCACTCAAGACGATGGTATTCTCCCTGACCTTGGGCCTACTAATTGTACCCATATACAGGATATTACATTCACTGAGCCTGGTGTTCGTAAATTACTTGCTAGTCTCAACACATCTAAGGCATGTGGCCCAGATGGCATTACCGCCCGTGTCCTACATGACCTGGAAGGGGAACTCGCTGGCATGCTGTGTTTCATTTTCAACCAGAGCTACCACCTGGGTGTCCTTCCAAAGGAATGGACTAGCGCCATGGTCATCCCTGTATATAAAAAGTCCAATAAAGACCAGCCTGAAAACTATCGTCCCATATCCCTTACTTGCCTGGTATGCAAGCTTATGGAACACATTGTGCTTAGTCATGTCAATAAGCATCTCTCGGCCAATAATGTACTGTCAGATCTACAACATGGCTTCCGTGCTGGCCTTTCTTGTGAAACCCAATTGGTATTGACTGTCCACGACTGGGCAAGTTCCATTAATCTTCATGGTCAAACTGATGCTCTTCTTCTGGACTTCTGCAAGGCTTTCGATAAAGTCTCTTACCCCAAGCTTCAACATAAACTCGAACACTATGGCATCACTGGTAAAACTCTCACCTGGATTTCTGGTTTCTTACATAACCGCTCACAGTTTGTTACAGTAAATGGCTCCCACTCAATGAGCGTCCCTGTTACATCTGGCGTCCCACAAGGATCCGTCTTGGGGCCAACACTGTTCTTGCTGTATATAAATGACATTACTTGCACTATAAATTCTAAGATCCGCTTGTTTGCAGACGATACGGTTGTCTATAGAAACATAGAATGCCCCGATGATCACACTGCCCTGCAGAAAGACCTTGATAACTTATGTAAGTGGTCAACCCAATGGCAGATGGAATTTAATGTGTCAAAATGTCATCTACTCTCAATCACCAAGAAGCGCAAGCCCTCTACATATTCATACACTGCTAATTCAGTACCCCTGACACAAGTCCCTGAATACGATTATCTAGGAATTCGATGCAGCGAATCTCTTCGCTGGGGGCCGCACTGTAGTAAGGTCACTGCCAAAGCCAACAGGACCCTCGGTGTGATACAAAGATCTCTGAAGCCTTGTGAGCCCTGCGTTAAAGAGAGAGCCTACCTATCTTTGATTAGGCCCTCCTTGGAGTTCGCCTCCACAGCTTGGAGCCCCTACACTGACATTGATGCGTCGCGACTGGAGCAAGTTCAAAGGAACGTAGCAAGATTCGTTTGTAATAACTACGACTATAATGTTAGTTCATCTGAACTAGTTCGCTCTTTAGGCTGGGACTCATTAGAAGTAAGACGATTATTTCATCAATCAGTTTTATTTTATAAGTTTTACAATGGTCTCGTTCCATGCATCCTTCCTGATTGTGTCTCTCTTTCGAGTAAGACCAGATCTACTAGACGTCACAGTCATAATCTACAACAATTACACACAAATGTACTAGCCTATAGCTATTCTTTTTTCCCAAGATGTATTCGGATCTGGAACTCTCTTCCTGACCAAGTAGTAAATGTAACATCCTTAGACAACTTTAAGGCAGCTGCCCTGCCAGCAGTGCGAAGGCTGGAAGCACCAGCATACCTTCGTAGACTGTAAACTGACCGCCGTCCCTTCTGTCATTAGCGAAAGCTACATAGGGAGGTATTTATATTAAGTATTAAGTATTAAGGTTGTGACAGGGATAGAGATATTATTAAAAATGATTGCGGTAATCAAAGGTAGTCAGTTGACGTCATGCCTCGAAAGCGTAAGGACTGCCCCATCTGTGGCAAAAAGGGTTACTTAAATTGTCAAACCATTTAGCTGTCATTCATCAACTCTCTTCTCAAGAAAGACAATCTTTTCTGATTCGAGCCAAAGTTTCCAAAGATTTAGACGCCCTTTTAACTCATTTGCGTGAATTCATTCAGGTTAAATAGAACTGTACCTGGTAAGCTGTATTCATTTACGTCATGTATTCCATACAGTTAAAACATCCGTTTGGGCTTATGGTCTCTGGAGGTACTAAGACAGGCAAGACAACGTCTGTCAAACAACTGTTAGCCAACGCCCAAATCATGATCGATCCACCTCCAGAAAATATCGTTTATTTTAATTCCGAGTATCAGGACACGTTTGCTGAAATAGAACTCCTTGTGCCCGGTATTCAATTTGTCCAAGGTTTACCTGATTCCATGTTGGATAGTATCAATCCAGAGACACGAAACCTTTTTATCATTGACGATATGATGGGAGAAAAAGATGCCGTGATTGCTAAATTATTCACGAAAAAGTCGCACCATGGAAACCTCAGTGTAATTTACATCGTACAGAATATGTTTCATCAAAGCAAGGGGCATCGAACTATATCCCTCAACGCCAGTTATTTGGTTCTAACTAAGAATGTGCGCGATGCTAGTCAGGTGGTCCGTATTCATTTGAGGATGTCCCGCCGTGTGAAGAGGAACCACGATGTTTTAAAAGTATTGACAAAGTGTAAACCTTCTATATGCGAAGAGCGATCATAAAAGCTGCAGATACAGATTTACTGGAAGCCATAACCGAGTGCCTTTTGAACATTTGCCGTGAAACGATTAAAATTAGTCCAAAGACGTATAAAAACCTTGCACCATACTCAGATAATATTGAGGCTGTCGCTGATAAGAGAAACCCAATCACGAAAAGAAGGAGGGTTATTTTACAAAAAGGAGACGGATTGTTACCTTTTCTACTCGCTCCTGTCTTAGAACAATTGGCGAGCTTTCTAACCAAATAATGGAACATGTCAAAAGACTGGTTCTGGTCCCTGAACACATGGCTACAAAGAAACCCTTGGTTCTTCCACTGACTGCTCAAGTGAACCAACTGGATTCCGAAATGGACAGTTTGATGCAACGTCAAGATATAACACAAGACGATAAAGTGAAGTTGTATAATCAGACCTTTCAACGCTATCTCAATTACTATGGCAAACGAATGCATCGGCCTGTTCCTGTAAGTATTGCCCACACATGGCCTATCGCAGCAGAAGAAACAGACCCCGAACCTTCAACAGAGACAATGCCTGAACCACATGGAGAAATCGAGAGTGATATAATAGAAAGCGTACCTTCCACGATGAAATCAAGAGCTGTACAACTGATCAAGAAGATAAAAGCAAATAAAGATGTGGTTGGATGGAACGATCAAGGGCAAATGATTTTTGAAGGAAGAACTATTCCGCGATGTAAAGCATAAAATAAACAGTATTGTCCACACACACGAGACCATGGTGACTGTAAAGTCTTTTCATTCCAAGTAAATGTACTGCTATGATCTTGTAGAAAGGTTTGAAAGTTTCTACTGTAAAATTCCGGGCTTTGTCCATAAGAGTCGAATAATTCTCCTTTTCCATCCGGTGTGACGTAAACAGCTACCATCGCTGGGATCCACGTTTATAATAAAACCTCTAGGACTTTTCTGTATCTGACTTGGTAAACGATCCGAGGGTAAAACATCTGTAAACACTGATTTGGCAATTGGCATATGGGTCAATTTGTAAGACACGAAGCAGTTGACGTGTGTTCATTTTAGCTTCTGATGTCACTTAGCACGTTACGGCTGGCATCAATCTCGATAATATTTTGAAATTCTCCAAGCACCACGATATTTATAGCCCCAGTTAGAGCCGTACCGAACTTGCATTCCAGGGAGACATTACCATCCCTGATAGGTTGAAAATGATCTCCAACACATAGATCAGCTGTTAAATCAAATACGTACAGGGATTTGCATACTCGTCTCGAGTAATACCGTTACCTTGATTCTGAAACATCTGGTTGGTACCCGCATATAGCGTTTGGAATGCTGAAACATAGTTGGTCCCTGTTGCTCCGGCGAACTTTAGGTGAAATGGTTTGCCAGGCCGGTGTTCTCCATTCACTGATAATGCAAGAAATGTTGTGACGTAGTTCTTAAAATTGAAAGGATTCTTGTTATAAACTCCGTTGTAAGCATCTGCATCCACCATCCCAATCACAACTCTATCGGAAGAAGTCCTTGGAATATATTCTGTTGATCTCCAGACATGTTCCCCGTTGGTACGGAGAACACTTTGCAGTTTACACGATTGATAGGGTACTTGGCTGTGATATGTTGAAGGGCCTGGGTATGACCTATCATTGTAGTGGACGAAACGTTAACACGGCGAACGCGAAACACGCATTCTTCCAGAACCACTTTAAACCCAGGAGCTTCTGCTGATGAAACCAGGCAAAAGGGAGCTCTTGATCTCACTAGCTTGAGCTTGATCGGAACAGCACCAAGGATATAGCGTTCTTGCGCGAACAGATCCGAATGAATTCTTCCTTCCATTGCCACAGACTTGCTTAGGCTTGTATGTGCGTGACGTTCCTTTAATCCTTTGTTCGCATCGGCAACTTCTGCTAGTCGATTGACGGCATCCATCCGTCCAGCCTGGTCTTTGTAGAACAACGCAAGTTAAGTAAGACGATTTAGCGTCTTTGCTAAAGTTCAATACAGTTTATATATATGCTCGGTAAGGATACGAAGTGCTTGATGGTGTGACCAGTTTGTTGTTCAGATAAATTTCCACTTGAGAAAATAAGGCATGCATCCATAAATTAACAGGACCCACTTGGGCGGTGCCAGGTAAGTTAGTTCCATCTCCATTCGTTATCTTTGCTTTTACGTGAAGGTAGCTGTTTGCCAGATCGCTGTAGACATCAGAATTTGCAGCACACAGAAACTCGATAGTGTCGGAAGTTCCAATGCTTGAAAGAGGGTCGATGTCTTCCCAAAATCCTTTATTCATTTCAACTTGAGTGTCAGGAACAGAAAATAAGTCCAGTTCAGATTTCCCACAGGAACAGGAATCGTTATGTAAAGTCTCGTAGCCTTGTGCCATTATTTAAGAAAAGTAGGTTTTTCTTGAGATGTTTTCCGCCTCTTTGTCTGCGATCGACTGGTAGATTTCGATGATGCATTGGTTTTTATAGATATTTTACGTTTGCGACCGCCTCCTGATTGGTTACCCATGAGTTGTTTAGCACCATGCCGAGCTATATATTTGACGGCGGCGACGCCACGACCTTTAACAGCCTGCTTCACACTTTTCCCGGCCAGAACATCTTGACCGACATCTGTCGCTGCTTGCAGAGCTCTCCGTCCAATCGCTTGTGCTCCTCGTTTCATCAGAGGTATTGCATATCCGGCAATACTTTTAAAGAAACTTCCAATACCGTAGCCTCTTTGAATCCGTGCACCTCTGAAACCAGATAGACTTCCACCCCGCTGTCCACGTACATAATATTGTTGAAACTGCTTTGCATCTGGAACGATTATAGCTCTCATCTTTAAATAAAATACTATGATCTGCTCTGTCTAAAATGAAGTGTCACGATCGACTTCCCGAAACCAAATGACACGTTTTCGTTTTTGTCGTCCTTTATATCTATTTCGATCATCTCGAATGATTTCACCTTCAGGGGGACGTATTGTAAGTTGCGAAAACTAACGTTAACATTTTCCCCGTATTTTCCTTTCATATTCACAATTGGTAGAACAGGCACTTTGACGTCGCCGACAAATTGTGCATCCACCACATTTGTGTAGAGGTACTTAGATGCAAAGCCCGCGTTTATATCTGCTACGTAAGGACTCGTTGTTTTCTTCGTAATCACTGTATCCTGCTCGAATCCTAAAGCCGTTGCGATATCACCCGAGAACCATACCATTGCGCCCTTTTTCACATCGACCATCACTTTGAGCATATTTTTGTTATATGTAAACTTGATCTTAGCTTGTCCTTCTTTCGTCATGCAATGGTTTAAATCTTTAACCAGGTTTGTAACACTGTTGTATTGTGTGCCTTGAACGATGCCCACTTGATCTGGACCTGTCCCAATGTTGTAGAGAAAGGTTTGCTGATTGCCTTCGCGTATCGTGCTCCATGTATGAGGATAATTAAATTCGGAAAGGGCTACTTCCCAGTCCCCTGTCAGCTCTAACGTTTCGGCGAGCTTCACTTTAAAATTCGCTACAGTATTGTCAGGGAAATATTTCATAGAACTATTACTTGGGAGCGTTAATATTTCATAGAACTATTACTTAGGAGCGTTAAGTAAAACTGTGTTGTCATCTCGGCGAGTATAAGACACAAATGAACACAAGTTATAAGATCACACCCTTTTATTTCGAAATATGTTTTACATTATCAGCCGGTACCCAAGAATTAAAATCATTAGAGTAACCTAACCATTTTACAAGATATTCTTTAGTAGTATAGAAAGTGGGGCTACCAGCACACTTTTTCCATTTTTCATGTCTCAACTTTTTTCTCTGGGGAACTAGGCACTTTTTCAGTTTTTGTATTCCACATATAATTTTCGAGCAAATATGTGGAATCCAAAAACGGAAAAAGTGCTTAGTTCTCCAGAGAAGTTGAGACATTCAAATGGAAAAAGTTTGCTGTTAACCCCACTTTCGAGACTACTAATAGACGATGTGTCACGTGGTTTGGGGAGTCAGAGACGTGTCTCAGCTAGTAGGCTACAGAGTGAGGTGTCTGGACGTGGCGCTGCTGTGGGTGGGGATGTCGCTCGTAACAAGACTATGTCAAGTAATATTACGCGTGATCCTGGTGTGGGCTTTATTTCAACTCGTGAGTTGAGTGGGGCTCATGATTCGAAAGGGTCTAAAGACTTGGCTATATTAAATAATAAAACGACTCTTATGAAAAGGTCTGAACGTGAACGTAACCCTATTGTGGGTGGTAATGTCGCTCGTAGTGGTACACTATCGAGTGGTGGTGCACGTGATCCTGCTATAGGTTCTGGTAATTTAGTTATACCGAATATTAAGATGAGTTTTCTAGAGAGGATGTCTGGCTATCTAGCTGATGCTAAAGCATTGGGGTATAAGTGGATGGACCTTATTAGAAGAGGATCTAGGGAGAACGTCATTAGTAGAGTCACCAGAATTAGGGAGGTCAGAGAAGTTCGAAAGGCTAGACGTGATCTTAGACGATATGTGAGGAGGTCACGACTAAGTCAGGAGGCCTCAGACAAAGAGTACAAGAGAATCACTAGTCTTATTGCTAAGATGAAACCTCCTACTATTGTACAAAGGAGAGTTGCTCTCAAAGGGTATACCAAATCGTATAGTGTTGAGGTGGTCTACAAAAAGGACCCACTAAAACAACTAGTCAAGACTAGAGGAGTAGTAGGCTCGACTTTACAGAAAGAGTTAGATAGACTGAAAGGTTTAAAGTTTTCTGAGACTTTGAAAGTAACTCTAGAGAAAGAGATTGGTGACGGTGAGTCTGTGATTAAGACAGCCTTCTTTAATAGTGTGGTTAAAACAGTGGTTAGTAGTGTTGATATTAGTGGGACTACGAGACAAGCTAGTGAGGAGATAGTAAATCGTATAGCTGTATGGTTGTCAGAAGGGTCTGGGTGGGTTGTAGACAGTGTTAGTGACCACTTTATTAATGTGGTAGTGTATAAGCCTCTTAAAGGATCGAGTTATATTGAGCTACCGGAAGAGTTGAGGAACACGTCTAAAGGTTTGATTAACATAATGAACAACGATGACAAGTGTTTTATGTGGTGTCACGTGTTACACAAGTGTCCTGTAGGAAAGAATCCGCAGAGAGTGTCGAAGCACAAGAAGAACGTAGGTTCTGTCAATTATGACGGAGTGAGATTTCCAGTGGATACGAAACAGTACAACAAGATTGAGAGGCAGAACGGTATTAGCATCAGCGTGTTTGGGTACGAGGACAAGCAGCCATTCCCTATCTACGTTTCTGAGGAGAAGTGTGAGGATCATATGGACCTGCTGCTAATAACGAATGGTGTTAAACGACACTACGTGTACATCAAAGACTTTGGTAGGTTTATGTGCGGTCAGTCTAAACACAAGTGTCGCAATAATTTCTGTAGATACTGTCTTCAATGTTTTACTACCAATGAGATTCTAGAGAATCATAAGGAGGTTTGTATGGTGGTAAATGGTAAACAAGCGATCAAGATGCCTGATGAAGAAGACAGCACTCTTGAGTATGAAAACTTTCATAAACAATTAGAGGTGCCATTCGTAATATACGCAGACTTCGAGGCTATCACAGAGAAGGTCGACAACGTGACACCACTCACAGGATCGTACACTAGCAAGTACCAAAGACACACGGACTGTGGGTATGGGTACAAAGTAGTGTGTTGTTATGGTGATAAATATAGTAAACCAGTAGAGATGTTTCGAGGTAAGAACGCGGTTAGGAAGTTCATGAAAAAGATGTTAGAGGAGGTTAAATACTGTAAGAAAGTCAGAAAGGAGCATTTTAATGAGGACATGGTGTTGACCAGAGCTGATAAGGTTAACTTCAAGGAATCGACTAAATGTCACATTTGTGATGGGAAATATAAAAGTGGAGACGTGAGAGTTAGAGATCATTGTCATATCACTGGTAAATATAGAGGTTCAGCACATCAGTTATGTAATAGGAACTATAGACTGACTGATAAGATACCTGTCATATTTCACAATCTAAGAGGGTACGATAGTCACTTCACAATGCAAGAGATAGGTAAGCTAGGTCAGAAAATCAACGTCATACCAAATAATATGGAGAAATATATGGCATTCATGTTAGGTAAACATCTAGTATTTCTAGATAGTTTCCAATTCATGAGCTCTAGTCTAGCCAACCTAGTGAACAACCTACCAAAGGAATGTCTCAAGTACACGTCTGAACTATTTCAAGGTGAGGAGCTAGAGTTGGTGTCGCGAAAAGGTGTGTACCCATATGACTATATGGATAGTTTCGATAAGTTTAACGAACTTGAGTTGCCATCAAAGGAGAGTTTTTACAGCATCCTAAACGACGAGCATGTGTCAGATACAGACTACGAGCACGCTCAAGAAGTGTGGGAGACAATGGGTGTGGAGAATATGGGTGAGTACCACGACCGATACCTAAAGTCTGACGTATTACTACTGGCTGACGTGTTCGAGAACTTTAGAAGAACGTGTAAACAGTACTACCAATTAGATCCTTGTCATTACTTCACGTCACCTGGACTATCGTGGGACGCTGCTCTAAAGATGACAGGAGTGGAGCTAGAGTTGATGACTAACATTGATATGTTTCAGTTTATCGAGAAAGGAATGCGGGGTGGTGTCTCCTGTATAACACATAGACACGGAGAAGCTAATAACAAGTACATGAAGTGGTATGATAGTAGTAAACCATCGAAACATATCGTATACTTAGATGCGAATAACCTTTATGGTTGGGCTATGTGTCAGTATCTACCGACTGGTGGGTTTGAGTGGGTCGAAGGTTTTGACATCAACAATCTAGATAAGTATAACAACGAATCAGACAAGGGGTTGATACTCGAGGTTGATTTACAGTATCCAGAGGAGTTGCACGATCTTCGCAACGACTATCCTTTAGCCCCTGAGAGGATGAAAGTAAGTAGTGATATGTTGTCAAACTATTGTAAGACAATCCAAAACAAGTTTAAGATATCTGTTGGAGAGGTTGCAAAACTTATACCTAACCTAAACGATAAGAGTAAGTACGTCGTTCACTATAGAAACCTACAATTATACAAGAGTTTGGGAATGAAGGTTAATAAGGTACATAGAGCACTTCAATTCAATCAGTCACCATGGCTCAAGCAATATATCGACTTTAATACGGACAAGAGAACCCAAGCAAAGAATGACTTTGAGAAAGACTTTTTCAAGCTTATGAATAATAGTGTGTTTGGAAAGACTATGGAGAATCTACGAAAGCGTGTGAATGTGGAGTTAGTAACAGACGAGGAAAAACTGAAGAAACTAACGTCAAAACCAACCTTTGTAAGCAGTAAAATATTTGACAATAACTTGGTAGGAGTTCACAAGATCAAAGAGACACTAACTCTTAATAGACCAGCATACGTGGGTATGTGTATTCTAGACCTATCGAAGACATTGGTGTACGACTTCCACTACAGTAACATCAAAAAGAAATATGGCAACAAAGCCAAATTACTATTCACAGACACGGATAGTCTAATGTATGAGATTGAGACGGAGGATGTGTACAAAGACATGTACGCTAACAAAGAAGTGTTCGACTTTAGTGGATATGATAAGTCATCTCCTTACTTCGACCTAACTAACAAGAAGGTTATTGGTAAAATGAAGGATGAGACATTAGGAGTCCCCATCGTTGAGTTCGTTGGTTTAAGGTCGAAAATCTATAGTTACGTGAAAGAGGACGGAAAAGGTGGGAAGACTGCTAAAGGTATCAAGAAGAGTACCATTAGAAACAACATAAGACATGACAACTATAAAAGTGTCCTAACAAATGGTGAGCAGATGTCTCACATAATTAAAACTATTCGCAGCAAGAGCCACCAACTTGGAAGCTATGAAATAAATAAGATATCCTTAAGCTGCTTTGACGACAAGCGACATATACTACCAGACGGTGTATCTAGCTATGCGTATGGACATTACAAAATAGTCCAGAACTAGCTGTTTAAATTTCTAAAATGTTTTTTAGTCTTGATGTGTTTATATTTAGAGGTCACGTGGTATGACTGATCGCATGTCTCACACACCCACTTATGAGTTCTCATCCACTCTTTGGTTTGCGCTCTGGCTGCTACTAAAGCTTCTTCTTTGGTTTGGTAAATTTTTGGTCTTGCCATTATATATTACTATATATTTTATTTACCCACTCGTTGTAGTATGGGTCTCCTCTCCCGTCCCAACCTAGATCCTTGTATACTACGCTATATAGGTTGTGCTCGAATCGCACCTTGACCTTACCAGGTTTGAGGTCGTTAAGACTACCTCTCAACTCTATACCTCTTCTAGAGCATATTCTTATGACATAGAAAATATATTTAATATAATTAATTATATATTTAATATAATTTAATATATTTATAAAGGAATCACACTTGTAAACGAAAATATTAACCTACCAAGAAAATCAATGAAAGCTATCGTTCTACTCTTCACAAGTAAGACAAGAACTGACAGCGAGGAGTTCGTCTACCCAAACATAGAGTCAGTTAAACTCACTATTGAAGGTGTGCCAAACATGGTATACAGTCAAGGAATACCAAAATCAAGACTATGGGTAGAAGCGAAACGACTATTTGGACGAAAACTAGACTACGACCAGCACATGACTGTTCAAAAGTTTTACAAAGACGGTTTCGCTTTGGTTGTTGACCTTAGATCTATCGAAGATAACGCGAAAGTCGCCACTGGAAAAAAGATCGTGAACACTCAGTCAGGAATATTGATGGAAATCAATAAAGAAGCTACAACAGCGAACGTCATGTGTAGAATATTCGTACTCTCCGACGGACTCGTAAACCTTATCAACAACGATATACAATCAATCCAATACTAAAACATATAGTATTCTATATGAAAACGCCTTTTAACATGCTAATTGTTGGTATGACAGCCTGTGGTAAAACACACTACCTATTGGATATGATAGAGAAAGAATACACGAATCACTTCGAGTATATCATTCTTATATGTCCAACATTTGAATGGAATAAAACGTACACAGAGTGGAAATACTTGAGAGACCCAAACTTTATCGCTATTCAGTGTGAGCAAGATAAGGTCGACGTAGTTCTTAAATACGTGACTGATATTTATAAAGGCACCAACTCACTAGTAATACTAAACGATTGTGCTAGTGGGCAGGATGTTAAAAACAGAACAAGCGAACTAGTTAAATTAGCCTTTAGCGCTAGACACTACAACCTATCCATAATAGTCATAACACAACAACTAACCTCAATTAGTAAACCATATCGTGAGAACATCTCAAAGTTAGTGACATTCTACAACCCTAATAGAAGCGATATGAAAACTATTGCAGACGATTATCTTAACGGAGTCGATAAAGCGGAAATTGAGAAAACAATAAAACAGTTGAGAGACAATGAATACGCAAGATTGGAGATACTTATAAGGCATCCATACTCGTACGAATTAGTTATTCCGCAAAAACAAAACAGTTGAGAGACAACGAACACGTGAGATTGGAGATACAGTACTGCCTAGAATTAACCTAACAGAAACCGCGGTTAACCGGGGTTCATCCGCGGATCATCCGCGGATCATCCGCGGATCAACCTGGGTTCATCTCCGGTTCAACCGAAGTCGATCCTCGGTCGATCCGCGGTCGAACCTCGGTCGGTCCGCGGTTCAACCTCGCGTAACCTAACCGCAATATTAACCGCAATCGCGTTTCGGAATATGTCGTTTATTTCCGAAGTTTGGCGTCGTTTGACACATGGTTTAAGTTCTGTTGCAGTTCGAAGAAATGGGAAAGTTGTCAAAATAATGAAATATGCCAAGTTACGGGCGATGTAGAATATTACTTATTTCAGAATATAATATCGTTTGCTATGAATTTGATAATATCGTTTGGGAGAACTTGTGGCAACTTAAAATAAATACTTGCGCATTATCACAGGTAGCCGTAACGTGAAGCGAGTTTAACAGCGAACTAGCGAGTTTATTAATAGTGAAGCGAGTTTAACAGTAAAGCGGGTTTGTTTGGTATTTTTACACAATAATTGTATTAAATCGCTATTAAAATGTTCTTACTTGTTAATTTTGTCGACAATCGGGACAAATTACAGACAACCAGACCAGAAAGGCAATGAGTCAGTGTTTACATCAATTCGGAAGGCTGTTGACTGTGCGTCTCGCGGTAGTGATTTTGGTAGTGATTTGTTTTGACGTCAAAAGTCGTTTTGAAAATTTTGTAATTGAAATCTGTGGTAACTTATATATTGGAAACATTTTTAGTGGAGACCTTTCGTATCATCAGTGCCCCGACTTGAGTCGTCCACCGGAAGTTAATTAGTCAAACATATCATCTGTCAATCTTTTACACAAAATATATTATCTAGAGGCCGTTTATACGAGCCAAACCCGGGTCGACCCGTCTAATAATAATAAACTAATAATAATAAACTCCTGTTAGCGTTTACACGACAGCCGGGTCGACCGGGTTAATATATTCATGTAAACACGGGTTGACTTGACCCCGGGCTCGTGTAAAGTGTCGGCAATACGATACCCGGGTAAGTTTTCATTTTTCCGCGCCAAGCCGCAAGCATGGCAAGTTCGAGCGATCGTAAAGAAAAAACTCCTCAATGGTAATGGCAGTGACCAGTGGTCATAGACTGCACCAGCGCTCGGATATATATTAATAACAAATAAACCCGCTTTATTGTTAAACTCGCTTCGCTAATAGACGTTACCTGCCTGGTTCATCACTCAATCGCTATTCAATCCAATAAAAACAGACCGACGAGTGCGAGCAACAAGTTAATACTACCGTAGACTTGCAATCTGCAATTTAGCGAAAAAACTGCCTTGCTATAGTTTACCGCTTGATGATTTTGTCGTCTTATATGACATGTTGGCATATTGAATCAATATGATTTGTCGATTTATGCCCACAGGCAGTGAAAGGTAGCGAGACTCATATACATACTCCAATTTAAAAGCTCTTGTTATATGACTGTGTTTCTGGAGCATTCTAACTCGTACAATTAATTCAACAAACAAGTAATTTACGCCGGAAAAACGCGCGCCGATGTACGTTGCTAAAAATATTAACAGTTCACCACCTTTTCACTTTGACAAGACCCGTTTTTCCAGTCGTATTATTTAAATTTTAAAGGTCATACTCTGATGGACTCCTAGGCTCGAAACGTTAGTATTTCGTGACTTAAAATCGTGGCAGTTTACCACCTTTTCACTTTGCAATTTGTCATTTACACTCGTTCTTAATAACGACGCACGGCTATACATGTGGTTGAAGTAAGAATCAATATCATACAATAAAGAATGTAGTTTGACCAACTCAGACAAAACACTCTTACAATAATGTATAAATCACCGTTTGCCGACACAATAGCGTCCAGAATACTCATTGAATAGATCTAATTTCATTTGCTTTCGGATTCTTACGATCGGACTTCGGAATCCGAAGTGTACGGTCGCCAATACTCTTGCGGTTGCGGTCGAATGTGTCGACCGCAACATCACCGCAACCGAACCGCAACCGAACCGCAACCGAACCGCAATCTAACCGCAACCGAACCGCAACCGAACCGCAACCGAACCGCAACCGCAGTGTTAGGTTAATTCTAGGCAGTACTGTACTTATAAGGCATCCATACTCATACGAAATAGTTATTCCGCAAAAACAAAACACGTCGTATAGTATAGGACATGCCAAAACGTAAGACAAAAAATCTTGAGACAATTGACGAACTCATTGAAGATATTCAAGAAGCAGAACAGGAAGTGATCGATGAACCACAAATCGAGACACCACAAGTTGACGACACTCCGCAAACTGACGTAGATAAGAAACGAAACGAACTACGAAGACTCTCAGAGGACGGCGAGATAGATCAATCCATCTCTTACCTTAAAAAGGCCTCAGCTAAGGTTATCAATAAAATCTATGAAGAATGGGAGGTAAAAAGAATGGAGAAAGCGAACGTGTTCCTCTGTGATCTTCTGATAAGCAAGTTCGCCCACACGTTAGGAGGGTTCCACGCTATCGAGTCACCTGAAAAGCTCGAAAACGAGTTGATTACTGACCAGTTACTAAAAAGAGATGTAGAGAAGCTTATATCATACATATCCCCCTACCTCCCTTGTTTAGAGTAATATAGAACATGGCGGTGCGAGCTCAGCGACGCCAACCACAAATGCGAGTGCCATAGCAACGTTAATTTTTACGCCAAATTGCGATTTAACGCAAAAATTAGCGATGCCACGGTGCCCACACTTGTGGATAACGTCGAATAAGCTCGCACCGCCATGTTCTATACTACTACAGCAGTCGTTAATTAGGCTTGACGCGCCCCTACCCACACTCTCCACCGATTAATGTCAAACACGCGCGAGACTCACGAAACAATACTGAATTTACACCAAACCACATCTCAGTCAAGTTTGAGAGTAGTCGTTTCAACATTTTCACAAATTTGTGTCGCTTCAAAATTTTCACGCTTTTTTTTGACTGACACATTTCCAATTCACGCGCGAAAAAAAACCACTAGATTTTGATTCTAGTGGTGATGTTTATCCAAATGGATAGCGAAATGGCGCTCTTTTGATTGGTCAATTCACACCAGCGCCCACAACAAATATTTTATCCAAACAAGTATCCAAATGGGGGGCGAAATGGTGCTCTTTTGATTGGTTAGCAACATTGACTAATTTGCATACTAACAAATAGCCGTTTGTTTTGCGAATTAGTCCGTTTGTTCACTATTTTCAGTGGGTGTCGCCTCACTTCTAAAATGGTGATCGTACACGTGTTTCGACGTTATAATTCCTCCAGACAACAAGCCCAAGAAAGGCACGTATGGTGTCACAACCGCGACAATGCTCTCAACGTCTTTCTTTAGTAACGGATCTTTTTGCAACTCGTCATTTAGTTCCTCAGGGTTCTCGATAGCGTTCAACCCATCTAGTAAGCTGGCGAATTTGCTGATTAGCAAGTCGGTGAGAAAGGCGTTTGCGATTTCCATTCTCTTCAACTCGTATTGGTGCCATATCTTGTCGATAACCTTTGCGGACGCTTTTTTAATGTACGCTTCAGATTGACTTACCACACCATCACCAGACAGTCTAATTAGTTCAGATCTCCTAACGTCAATATTGTCTTCCACAGTCGAAGTATCATCAGTGTCCTCGACTAACTCCTCAATCGTGGGATTTTCTTCACTTTTGCGTTTCACCATCACGCTATTACTTATACCCATATTTTATTGCGGAATAACAACTTCGTGGCTGTATGGATAGCGCAGTGAGATTTCGAGTCTAGCGTACTTATTATTTTTTAGTGCGGTCACAATCGCCGACGATTTTTCTCTGCTAATGTTTCCAAGGTAATCGTCGATAACAACCTTCATATCACTTCTGCTCGGACAGTAAAAGCAAATGAGCTTACTAATGTTTTCTCTATACGGTTTTGCGATCGACGTCAGTTGTTGTGTGATGACAATAACGCTCAACATAAAATGTCGCGCACTAAAAGCCAAGTTGACTAATTGACTAGTCCTATTCTTGACATCTTGAGAGCTCGCACAGTCGTCCAACACAATCAGAGTGTTAGTGCCTTTAAAAACATTTGTCACACACTTGAGAACAGCGTCAACACTATCCTGCGCACAGTCTATCGCTAACACATCAGGGTCACGCACATATTTCCAATCTTGATACGCTTTGTTCCACTCGAAAGTGGGGCAAATCAACACAATGTAGTCAAATTTACCACGATACTCAGACTCTAGTGTTTCCAGCAAATAGTGTGTCTTACCACAAGCTGTCATACCAACAATTAGCGCATTAAACGGAGTCTCCATTAAATTGCGTTTGATTTAATAATCGATTGACCGAAACCCATTGTTCATGAAGTTGACCAACCCATCACTCATCACAAACACCCTGCACATGACATTTGCAGTCGTCGCTTTCTTAGTGATCTCAAGAAGCACACCGGATTGTGTGTTTACAATGTTCTTGCCAGTGGCGACATTGCGATTATCTTGAACACTCCTCAAGTCGATGGCTAACGCAAAGCCATCTTTATAGAACTTCTGTATGGTCATGAACTGAGCGTGTTCTTCACCCAACCCAAACAGTCGTTTCGCTTCTGCATAGAACTTCGATTTCGGAATGCCTTGTGAGTACACACTATTTGGCACACCTTCAATTGTGACTCTAACGCTATCAATATTTGGATAAAGAAACTCCTCACTGTCTGTTCGCACCTTATTCGTGAATAGCAACACAATTGCCTTCATGCTTTTTCTTGGAAGATTAATGTTTTCATTCACAATGGTTGTGTCTTTGTCCCATTCGGTGGTTTTCATCAACGTGATGTGCTCATATGACAAACTACGACCACTTGCATACAACGACGTTATTTCGTCAGCGAGCTCCTGGTTATCGATCGTCTCATACTCAAGCTCGAGGTTCTCCAGAGTGTATCCGCCCACAGCGCTACCGGATTGCGCCACCATGATGTCTGCGGCCTTCGGAAGTGTGATCGCATACTGCAAGTTGCTGTTCATGCTAAAAGGAGCGTACAACCCATGGTCGTTCATGATCTTACCAAGCTTAATCCGCTGCTTCGTCCCAATCACACCAAACATCAACGCGTCGTTAACTTTAGCGACGTTTCCACTTGTCGCACCACTGCACTGTAAATGAAAAAGGGTTGAAACGACCCCAAATTTCGTTTTAGCCCTCTTGGAGCCGAAGCTGTTTTGGCCCTACGTGAAAGCCATTTTGGGATTCGAGAGCTAGATCGACACTAACAGGGCCATTTTAGGTACACTAAAAGCCAATTTGGCCCTACCCGTTTCCAAAACAGCCCTGCCATTTTTCAATTCAGCCCCACCGTTTTCCAATTCAGCCCCACAGATCAAAACGACTCTCATTCCCGGGGCTGTTACGGCTCAACTTGCAGCGCTACTTATGATGTCCATATCAGCCCCCAATGAATTCATTTTGGCTCTCTTTTTCCGAATCGGCTCTAGCACATGTCAAATCGACCCACTTGTCAAATCGACTCCCAGTGGCAAATCGACTCCGCTGTCAAATCGACTCCCGCGTGCCAATTTAGCTCCCGTTCTTCAAATCGACGCCCGCGTGTCATATCGACCCCCGAGTTTCAAATCGACTCATGTCAATTGTCAAATCGACTCGCACGTGTCAAATCGACCCGTGTGTGTTAAATCGACTCCTGGCTGTCAAATCGACTAGGGCGTGTCAAATCGACTCGCGCGTTTCAAGTCGACTCGACCGTGTCTCAAATCGACTCTCTTGCCAAATAGTTCTCCCTGTGTAATCGGCTCGCGCGTGTTAAAGCGACGCGGGTGAAAGAATTGATATTATCTTCTCGATAGTTTTTATTGGTCGAGAATATCATCTATCTTTCAAGTGGCATGTTTGGCCAGTAAGACAATAGTAAGTATAAATATGGGCCATTCTGGTTAGTAGATACATCATACATTTGAACCGTTTTGCGAGTTAGACTTAACCAGTTACATCGTGCTACGTCAATATGGATGCTTCCAGACAACATTTTTATGTTCAGAAGTAAAAGATTGGTTGCTGTCCCATGATTTCCCAGAGGTCGTGGAACGTATCGGTAAGTTTCGCGATATTAGATATTTTTACTGGAATGACACTATATATTGCAGTTCTATCTTTTTGATCAATATTGTGTAATAAATGTGATTTTTTATATTTGTATATGTAGAAAGTGAAGAATTAAATGGCGAGGACATGACAGCCTTGTACGAAGTTGACGCAGAAATGAGACACTTTTTTCCTTCATTCAAATTTCGCCAGAAATTTAAGGGATTTCTTAGTGACGTAATTAAAGAGAAGGTAAGAATTCACGTTAAAATTTTCGCTTTCGCAAATTTTATACATTGTAACTGTTTAACAATTTCTATCATACTAAACTAACAAAATAATGTTCTATTCGAAAACCCGGCGCAGACGACCCGGGCTCTGGGAACGAGAATGTATGCGCCCGCGATATATTCATTCAGAGGTTAAGAGCATGCGTAGAGAATTGGCGCCTATTCTACAAGTGACCGTTGGGATTTATATTTGCATTCGAAGAAGGAAAATCGGATAAAATATAACGCTAAACTCGCGTTGGATACAGTATTTTGTTCACTTAATATTTAGTGTTATAAGATGTTACTTTTCTCAGGAAATACGTTCAAGAAACGCCTCGTAGTTGGATTGTCCGCTGTGGAAGAATTTTCAACATGGCTGATCTCCGTGTCGACCTGATCACTGGACTGTCGATTTCGCTACTAAGCTTATTCAAATTGTTGCGTATATAAGCTACAAAACGAATACGAGCCTTGTAGTATTAAATTCCAGCTTCTCTGTTTGTTATATTATTTTGTAGTGTGCGCGTGCGAGTGACGGCGAGAAATGAGAATGAAGATGATGGTGTTAATGTTATGGTGTACATGTACCAAACACTTCTTATCTAGCCGAGGCCCAGGCGTATCCAGTCACAATGACAATCGCCAACGTCTGCCGATAGTTATCCCAACCAAGCTAGTTCTCCCGAGTAGGTGTATCGGCTGTCGCCAACGTGGCTTCATCTGTGCATGTAAGTCTTAAAATTGCCATATTTTACATTCCAATATATTTAACCTTAGTAATTTTGATGTGTATGTTTAATCTTCTCCTATTTAAGCTAGTTAAGACTTAATTATTGCAATTTTGTCTAATGCCTACGATTTAAAGATCTTTTATCATTGAATCTTTGACAGTTCTATCGAGAAAATTATTCAACAAGTTATAGGAAGCTTAGGATTAATAAATAAATAGACGGACAGTTTCTGAATGCCTGAACTGGCAAATATTATGGACATTCACATTGGTGGTTTATTTCAGCTTATTGGATAGAAATTCAATGGACAGGGAAATGTATTATATCCTATTATCATTCTTATAATTTGGCAGCCCTTTTTCCCAGAGTGTATAAAGATCACTTTTAGGTTTCAAGAGTTTGTAGAACTGCACAACATATACAATTATCTGGTTATGCTGCCCTTGAAGCAAAATAATGTTTCTTAATTAGTTTTACACTTGTATATAAAAAATCTATCAATGTTATATGTTTGATTTAGAAATATATTATTTAATCACATTTCTACGGTCTGTACTATGATATACATGGGCTACATACTCTTTGGGAACCTGCAGGGCTGTGAGCAGAACATTTTCATGTTCTGGAACTCTGTCCTAAACACGATGTGTGGGTGCGAAGATGTTGTGTAGGAACAGAACTGTACAGATTAGAAATATGATTACTGATATTTTTCCAAACATAGAAGAGAGATGAGAAAGGCAATTAATAGCCTGAAGTCATATGTAGTTTATTTGAGATCTGAAAATGATAAGCTAAGGAAGAGGCCAGAGAAAAAATACAGTGCAGAACTACAATTCTTAAAATGTGAAAAGTTAAGAAATGTAAAAGCTATAAGAAGAGATCAGCTAAATTTAATTTTGAATGATAAAGAAAAGGGAATCATTCTAGGAAAGGGTTGTTTTGGAGCTTGTAAGCTTACGAGGTTACATGTTTCTGGTGAATCTGTACTTGTTGTAGCCTGTGTGCAGACCCCACCTGATAATAATATTATTATTACCGGTGGCGGAAGGTGATATAGTGTAATTCATGTTGATGTCTATTTTGACTCGAGTTTCCAACAGATGTTCTCCCTTTGTGTTTGCCTTGATATTAATCCCAAATTACTTATGGAATTTTGTGGTCTGACTGATTCAAAATGCTGAACAGTATTTTCATTGTTGAAAGGTATTGCTCCTATTTCTCTTGTGCAAAATAATTAGTTGGATAGCCTGGGCAAGTGTTGTGATGGATGTTTTTATTTACACACAATGGGTATTCTGCATTGTGACGTTAAGTCAGATAATATTATGGTTATCCATGGTTCTGCTGTGCAATGAAAACCTAAAATAGTATATTTAAATTTTAAATTAGGCAAATTATATAAGAAATTGTGTAGTAAAGAAAATTCCAAGTAATAAAAGAAACTTTACAAAGGTAACTATCAACACATTGTCATTAACCGTGTGCATTATATGACGGGTTGTATCCATGTGCTGCAACAGATGTTTATAGCTTTGGCATACTGCTGAATTAGGTTTCAAAATTACCAGCACTGGAACACCTCAAGAAAGTGTCCTGTTTGTGTATTAATTCAGTGTTTGGATCAACGCCCCAAAAATAAGTTGAGGTATTTAGTGACATTAATGCTAGTTTCACACATCTACGGTATGTATCATGATTTGCAAGTTGCAAACAGACAAATTATTTGCTGATGCCAAAGGCAGGCTTGCAGTACTGGTTTGTATGTTTGATTAGTGTTGGAATACATGTATATTTACCACTGCACTGTACACTGTAGATTGTAAAATTGAACATACAGTATATCACAACCATGCTCTTTATAATTATTCAAGGCTAAGACTAACTGGATAGAAAAATTCAAACTGCCCATCATGGTATGTATCTGTACTATATAGTTTTGTTAATTAAAAAATGTGTGTTTTGTTTCTTTGAAATAAATATATATATATAATGTGGGTTGTAAACTTGTAAACTGCAGAGAACTTAGAGGAATGAACTACAGACATTTTGACATACATACACATACCGGTACATACTTACAATACATGCATACTTACAATACACACATACATACTTACAATACACACATACATCATACATGCATTAAAACCTCGGCAGAACACAACTTATAATTTTGCTTTAATATATATATCAGAATTGTCTTACACAACATGTGAGTGTAGTTTCTCATGTACACTAAGACTACACGCACAAAGCCAGGTGTTACAAAACTCTTAAGCGTCACTATATAACTAACAGTCTAACATAATTGTGCTATTTGTTGTATTGTATTGCAAATACTGCAATATGGCTAGCTCTGCTACTAGTGACATCAGTGTTGTTCTGGGCATTTGTTTGCATGGCGAGAAATGAAGGCCACGCACGTGCGTTGGGAATCAATGTATACAACACAATTCTCACCCGAATAGTAATTACATAGGGAGAATAAAGAAATGTCTTAATATGTCTCTAGATGTTTGAGAAAACCTATCATTTCAATCTGATACAAGCAAAGTGAAGTATCATAATTCATGACTGAAATATCATTGGCAAACCTGTTTTTACGTTCTGAACGATGCGTTTATCGCAAACGAATTTTGACCAAATGCTCAACAGGAATATGGAGAAATCGTAATTAGCACTGACCTTGCTTCCTATGCCATTCAAATACATCCATTTCAGTCAGTTTACAAGCTGGTTTCAATCTGATTCGAGTTGCCCAAGAGACAGTTCCTTCGGTTGTATATATGATTTTTTGCGTGTATTTGTGATCTCTGTGTTTTCTCGGTGTCGAATCTTGTATTAGTCCTTTCTCCGGATTCTGCGCATAATTTTGAGTGCAATTCATTGCGTACTAGATGGTATATTTCCATTTCTTGTCTTGCATGTATCGTGGTTCGATATATTGGCCGCCATTTGTTTAGGTACCAGTCTCTTAAACTGTAAATAAACACTCGACTTTGAAAACTACGCGACAAAATTGGCGGTATTTTTAAATATATGAATATGTATGAAGGCGAAGACGAGGCCTCTATTTTAATAAATAACTTAACACTTGACAAACAGTGTTATATTACAGGTTCGATTCCTGTCCGGGACATAATTTTTCTGAGGATACGAGCTTGACGATCGTGCATGTATCGTCTAAGTTCTCCCACATTCACAACAGCAGTATTATATATAAACAGTGTTATATATTAAACAAGCAAACAGGCGATGGATTTCTCATTTCCATAAAAAATTAATTATTGATTGGATGGCGAATCCAGAGTCAGAAATCCAATGAATTAAACTATGTTAAATTACTGGACAATTGTCATTCTATTCCTGAAAACAACGTGAAAATGTATTGTTGGTAGTCTGGGTAATAAATAGTATAGTGCCCAACGCCTTCCTCCGCCCCGTCCCCTAAATGTATTTCATTTCTCGTCACGAAGAAAGTTGGAATTTTCTTCATAGAGAATTATTCAATATTTTATTAAGTTTGTTCTAGAACTGTAGGTCGAAAAATATTGAAAGGCAACAGATTAATTTTTGATATAATTTGTTATTTTTAGGAGCATGAAAAAGCGAAACTTGTTGTGTCAAACTTGGCACAACCTCATATTGTGGTCCTTGGAACTGCATTGGAGTATGACAGGCTACAGTGTATTTATTGCAATAGAGGCAACTGCTGTTTTGAGCAACTGCTGTTTTGAGGCTGTTCTTTCCTTGTTGACAAATTTCTATATTTTAATATAGATTATGGTAACGCCAAGGGTGTGTTATCCTTTTTGGAAACTGTAGTTCTTGGCAACACTAAGCAAAGTGGTCAGTTGCCAATAAGGGTTGCAATTTTTCAATGCATTGTCATAAGTATTTCATGAGAACCATGTTTATATTTTGGCTATTATTTTAGGTTATTGTTATCAATGAATTGAAAAACTTTATTTGATCAGACAGTCGAACTCTTATGCAAGTTATTCACAAAATAGGTTGCAGCAAGTACAGTAATCAATGTGATATTAGACAATGCCTTTAGGTTATTAATATTGCTAGTTATGGTTCCGTATATTATTTCTTTTGTTAACTTCGCAAATGAAAATGATAATATTTTCTGTTTAATTACAATTATTATTCATTCTAAATATTGTACAGTTGCTGTATTTTAATCTTTTGTTCGACTCTAAATAGCTCCGCTCCACAAGCTAAATCGACACTTTCTTGGGGCCATAATGCCACCGAATAGGAGCCAAATTAACTCCTTGATTTTCCAAAATGGCTCCGCGATTTTCTGAAATGGCCCTTGTCAAAAGTTGAAACAGCCCCTGCTTCTTCCAGAACAGCCCTTGATTGGGGCTGAAACTGCTCTCTATTGTTGGAGCCAAAATAGCTCCGCTCCGCAAGCTGAATCGACACTTTTTTGGGGCCATAATGCCACCGAATAGGAGCCAAATTGACTCCTAGATTTTCCAAAATGGCCCCACGATTTTCTGAAATGGCCCTTGTCAAAAGTTGAAACAGCCCCTGCTTCTTCCAGAACAGTCCTTGATTGGGGCTGAAACTGCTCTCTATTGTTGGAGCCAAAATAGCTCCGCTCCGCAAGCTGAATCGACACTTTTTTGGGGCCATAATGCCACCGAATAGGAGCCAAATTGACTCCTAGATTTTCCAAAATGGCCCCACGATTTTCTGAAATGGCCCTGGTCAAAAGTTGAAACAGCCCCTGCTTCTTCCAGAACAGCCCTTGATTGGGGCTGAAACTGCTCTCTATTGTTGGAGCCAAAATAGCTCCGCTCCGCAAGCTGAATCGACACTTTTTTGGGGCCATAATGCCACCGAATAGGAGCCAAATTGACTCCTAGATTTTCCAAAATGGCCCCGCGATTTTCTGAAATGGCCCTGGTCAAAAGTTGAAACAGCTCCTGCTTCTTCTAGAACAGCCCTTGATTGGGGGCTGAAACTGCTCTCTATTGTTGGAGCCAAAATAGCTCCGCTCCGCAAGCTGAATCGACACTTTTTGGGGGCTATAATGCCACCGAATAGGAGCCAAATCGACCCCTTGATTTTCTAAAATGGCCCCGCGATTTTCTGAAATGGCCCTGGTCAAAAGTTGAAACTGCCCCTGCTTCTTCTGAAACAGCCCTTACTTAAAGCTGAAACAGCCCATACCCTGGAGGGGTCAAATCACCCCTTAGGGGCCATCTTATTATAGGTGCCATTTTGACCCCAAAAAAAGATCTATTCTGGGGTCACCGTTTCGGCCCCCTTTTTTGGGTCGTTTCAGCCCATTTTCATTTACAGTGTGTCGTCCTTAGAAATTAGCTTTCTCAAGTTCTCACCACCAATACCATAGTCAATCATTTGGTCTCGCGCAGTAACACTTTCCCAAAGGTCGCGATAGACACCAATGTAATTTTCCCCATTGTTGTCATACACAGTTTCCCCAGCTAGTCTCACAACAAGTTTCTCAACCAACAACTTGCTAACATTATTCAAGAACCAGCTTTTGGCGTTCGCATTCTTAAAGTCGAACACTAGACCCAACGATCCAGGCACCAAACAGCTGCTAACCTTGAGCTTCGGTATGTCAATGTAGAGTTCCTCGCCAGGACTGACCTTATTAGGGTTCAACGTGATTACGTGTTGCGTTCTCGCCCCTCTTATGACGCCCATGGTCGCTCGTCTAAAACCAGGACTCAACTCTGCTGACGTGACGTTCATATACTTTACATATGTTTTATCGCTACCGTTTTAGCTTGTAATAATCATAGGCAAACCACACAAGCACCACTGCGAGTACCCAGAGATTTTGAGCCAACCAGGCGAGACCCTTAGCGCCCAACGTCAACGCATTGTAAACTAAGTTAGCCAACCCAACAGCCCATGGACCCATCTTCATTATCGCGTTCTTAACAGCCTGTGCGAACGACTTTGTGGCCACAGCGCCTTTCATAACAGCAGACCTCCCAGCGATAATAATAGTTGTTATAATTCCAGCCATTGAGATTGCCACAGCGCTCAACCCAACCATATTTTCTTTGGTCCATTCCTTAAATTTCTGAAACCTGTCAATGTCAATCTCTTGTTGTGCTCTAACCTCCTCTATTTGCCGCTGCTCAATAGTTCTGTCTCGAGCTTCTTCAAGCCCTACAACACGCTCTCTCAATTCAAAGGCGACGCTTTCGTTGTCCTCATCGTCTAGCTCGTCTGATGTTGTATTTATTGCTTCTTGAATGTGGTCTGCCTGTATTTGCAGCGAACCATCGTCGCCTATTCTCGACTCAGGCGCCACACTATCGCTTGGATTAAGCACACCATCCAGCTCACGGTTTTCGTCTGGTGTTAGCCCAGGTATGTCATCGTTATCCACTCTTGTCTCAATTACTGGGAAGTCGTCTGAGGCCACTTCTGTTGTGACAACTGTTGTTTCTACATTCTCAGGGATTTGACTAACTAACTTTTTGAACTGCTCAATCGCATTTTTACTACTCACGTCTTTACTGTAGATCAAACCTTTTTTCCCAGGTTTTAGAATTAGTTTAGGACTCCCACGCTCACCATCTTTGTTTATCGGTTTGAAAAGAATAGACCCTGAGTCCGTCACATACGATCTGTTGACTATTTCCCTTGACGCGTCGTCGGGACCGAGTTTTTTTTTATACAACTTACGTATTTTCTTACCTATATCGCCGTGACTCTTTTTACTTGATTTTTCGCTATCTCTTTGTTGGTTGCGTTTAGCTCGCCCAATCTTCTCTTAATTTCGTCCTCCTCCTCTTCAAAAGCTAAATTATAACTCACGTCGTTGACGTCGCCATATGATTCCTGCTCAACAAACTCCACTGCAGGGACTTCTGTGTTGGTTCCCCTTATCGTCACCGTCTTACCATCATCAGTGTCAATAAATGACGTCTCTTTTTGCCAACCCCGTCTCGCGTCTAGCTCACTCATTATCTTTTTCGCATGGTCTTGATAGTCGTTGTAATCAACACGAACGTTTTCCGGCATGTTGTCTTCAGTGTACTTACCGTACATGCCTTCAATAAAATCTTCGATATCGGCGAGCGTCTTTTCTAATTGCTCATCACTCATACCTTCATACTTGTCAAAGTTTTCCATCTCGATCTCGTCAAAACCTTCCCCACCCTCAGCCATATTACATTAGCTCACATTTTGAATATCACTCTCTGACTCCCACGAATCACGTTTGCTTTTAGTTTAAATAATTGTACGCAAGCCACGCGAATGCCACCGCAAACACCCACAGATTTTGAGCTAACCAAGCGAGACCCTTTGCGCCTGCCACCAGCGCGTCGTAAACTAAATTAGCCAATCCAACAGCCCATGGACCCATCTTCGTTATCGCATTTTTAACAGCCTGTGCAAATGACCTTGTGGTCATAGCGCCCTCCTAATGGTTGTTATAATCGCAGCTACTGAAATCGCTAAAGCACTCACCCCAACCATATTTTCTCTAGCCCATTTCTTGAACTTCTGCAATCTGTTAATATCGATCTCTTGTTGCTCTCTAACCTCTTCTATTTCCCGCTGTTCAATAAGCATGTCTCTAGCTTTTTTAAGTCCAATCACTCTTTCAGCTAGATCGACGAACTCTTCGTTCTCTGCAGCCGTGAGGTCTTTTTCTGCGAGCTCCGCTATTCTTTTGTTCACTTCATTTATCAAGTTTTGATAACGGTCCGCTCGTATTTGCAATGCGCCAGTGTCACCTATTCTTGGCTCAGACATCACACTCTCACTTGGATTGAGTAGCGCGCTCAACTCACGGTTCTCGATTGGTGTTAGTTCAGGTATGTTGACGTACTCTGCGTGTGTGGTGTCTAACAATGGCGCACTCCTCACAATGTCTTCACGATCTCTCACGTTGTCAATAGTCTGCGTTGCGATATCACTAAAAACCCTCTCCACATGTTGATACACTCCTCCACCACTCCTCGCGACGTATTCACGGTCTTTTGCGTAGTCTTTAGTCCGCGTTACTAGATCGCTAGTAGTCTCCCCCATGTGTTGACGAAGTCTTATGTCGCGTTCGCGCCTCAGTCCACTCTCCACTCTATAGTTAGTCTAATTTCCTCGTCGGCTGTGACGCCTAGATCGCCCCGAGCTAGCTCGAGATCTTGAGTGGCTCTTTCGAGACTATACTTTAGTTCGTCGTCAGTGACATCTTTGTATTTATCAGAGCCCTCCGTCTCGAGGTCGTCGAAGCCACTCTCAGCCATATTATATTAGCTCACATTTTGAATATCGCTTTCTGGTATCCACGAATTATGTTTGCTCTCATAACCCAACCATTTAACCAGCGCCATCTTCTTCCCTCTGACTTTCTTTCTTTTCAACACCTTTTCAACTCTGTACACATCGTCACCACCACGTTTCCTATTGACCAGCGATAATTCCTGTTCATAAAATTTCCCAATAATCTGTTCACCGGTGTGATCCTCAATTTCGTACACATTCGGATCACCGCGAATAACTTTCACCACTTTAAACAGCTCTTCAGTGAAGTTGGCCTCATAGCCCTTCGTGAACACACTCTTGTATTTACTAATTCTCACTGATTCGCCAACTCTAAACTTCGGTAATGGATTGTCTGCAAATTGGTGACCAAACAAAGTGGTCCACACTTCACCTTCATTCGACTTATCAACATCCTTTGGCCTCATCATAATGCTTCGATTCACATTGCTATTATAATTGCCCACAAATTGACCCAAAGCGTCAACTCACTTGTACGTCCCATGAGTGTAAAAGTACTTCCACATAATGCTCTTCAGACTTCTATTAAAACGCTCAAGAACAGCAGCCTTTTTATCACTCTTAGTGCTGAAATATTTAACGCCATGTTCTTTCAACAAACTTTTCACCCCAACGTTGTAGAATTCAAGTCCATCATCAAATTGTGCTAGCTTAGGCATGGTTCCAAACCGATCTTTAAAATCGTTCAACAACTTTCTAACAGCCCCAGCCATATTCTTAGTGTCTTTTCTGTAAACCGCGATACCAAAAGCATATCTACTCAATATTTCGATGCCTGTCAGTATCCAATAATAACCTTTGTTCTGTTTTGAGTACTTACTCATGTCCACTAAGTCCATTTGGAGCTCTTCACCAAGAAACCCAACAAAGGTCGCACGGAACTTATGTCTTCTCACAATAGGTTTGTACCTAGTGTAAGTGTCCTGCGCTGTCAACCATTCTTTCACCGTTTTTCTAGTCACTTTCAATCCGTCTCCCAACGCACTTTGATACAACCTCTCTGCACCACTGTACCCTGTCTTAGGATTATAATAGATATCTCTCAACCCTTGCTCTGTTTCCACACCAAGTTCCATATAATTCACACAATATACAGTTCCAATAGCACCGCGCCAATTTTAAGATCGTCATTATTTGGTTTGACGCGAAACGTCATACTCGAGTAAACGCCTTTTTTAATACCCACCTTTGACTCAATATCCACATGACGTTGCACTGACCCCTTCAAAGACTGTTCAGTGGGTATTGGTAACGTTGTGATCACATCACTGCGCTTCCCATCAATACCCACATTACTTTCCGTTTCAACAACGTCACACGAAACTTCTATGTACTTCAGACCTCTGTACATGTCGACCTCGTTTGGGCTAGTGTGCCACTGTGAGTCATTCTGAATCACCTCACCCTTCGCGAAACCAAGTAGAGGCCCAATGGTGTCTAACACAGCTGAGCTACTAACCTTAACCCTACACTTGCCTGTGGGCACTAGTTTCTCTATCTCAAGATCCACCTTAAGCTCGCTAGACTCATGTTTTAAAACTTTGACCAATGCGTCGAAGCTAAAGTACCCTTCACCCACTTTAATCTTTTTAAAAGAGCCTGCCCTAGAGCTATCCAGCGTGAAGACCTGAATGCTGTCGTCATTTGTTGTGTTATGGTAGTCCCAAAACACAGTGGCTGTCTTGACCACAATGTACGGGTTATCGTGTATGACCATCATTGCGTTGTCAAAGGACACAACTTTTTCCACACCTTCAATGAGTACCGTCAGCTTTCGCGTCATGTATAACATACGGTATATTATATGCAGAAAGCCCTTCATGACTACTATGGGAAGTACTACAAGCGTGCGATGGCTAACACATCGAAGGCTACACACAATGCAAAGGCAGACCAATATCTATATCAGAGCATAGAGGCCTTTGTGCACTCCACACTTGGTGCGCAAGCGAGAACACGTGTATCAGTCGTTGGTGGTTCTGCAGGAAGTTTAGAAACTCAACAAGAGTTCCGAAAGTTGTTTTATGACAGTGTTATCAACTACGACGTGTCGACATGGATTCTCAACATGAATAAATCAATTAGAGACACCAACGTTGTCCAAAACCTTGCAGTGTCGCCAAGTACATGGTTGATGCCAAGTAACGTGGTGATTCTCAAGAATAAAATCGCTGGGTACAACAACTTATTAAAGATTGCTACAGAGTCCATGAGATTTGGAGTGAACACACGCTTGAATGCAACAACACCAACAATTACGGTTAAAAAAGTCCACCAAGAAAATGTGGTGACTCACTCATTAGTAGTACCAACAACCGTGAAGAAAAAAGCTCACCAAGAAAGTGTGGCTAAAAAAGTTTACCAAGAAAGTGCGGCACCACTTCCCATGAGAAAAGCAGTGGTCACAAGTAAGTCAGACACGACGACGTTGGCGATAATCTTGGGGTTCTCAGCAGCCTCTGGTTATCTGCTAACCAAATACACCTTCAGGTAGTAATGAGTCTAAACTATGGGTATGAGTCTGATGACCCTCACGATAAAATACTAAAGAGAACGAAAAGGCATCTGGACGAAGATCCTAAATTAAGCGCGACCGGTGGAAGGATGTCTGGAATAATAGACATGCAAGGCTCAGCAATAAAAAACGTAGCAGACCCAGTCGATGACTCAGATGCTACCAATAAAAGAACTCTAGAGCAATTGCTATCAGGTTTCCTCAAGAGTCAGTCCTACAACATTGTGCTCGACTTCAACGTTAGCACACACGCCTTGAAAAACGTGGAATTTCACACCAATGGTTCAAACAAAGTGAAAGCCATTGGTGAAACAAGTAAATTAGTGCAAAACAACTCAACTTATGGTCCTATTATCGGCATCAGCAGTGTAAGCCAAAGTTTTCTATCCCCTGTGTTAACACCAATCCCACTTGAGTCAGGTCTTCATTTTAATTGTCCCAGTATGCAATGGTGTGATCTTTCCATTTTTGTTGTGGTGAGGTTACCTACTCGCACCGCTGGATCAAATTGGGAGACAATTATATCAAACGACGACGGTCAGTGGGATAAGTTCATAGGGTACAAGACTGGTATGGCTAATGGGCTCGCGTATGGTGGCAGCGTCCCAGAGATGGAGAGCATATGCACTATTCCGAGTGGTGTTGACCTCACCAAAATGCACATGATATCAATACACTGGCAAATGAGCAATTCGCACGTCAGGGTCAACAACGTTAAGTCAACCGATTCAGACTTCATAGCAAATATGAAGAAAATAGGCACACCCTATGGAACGATTTTTGGAATACATCGACCAAGAATACCACTCGCACCTTATGCGTACCCATCGTTGATAGAATTCTACGGTGTGAAAATTGTGAGTGGCTACATGACAAACCGAGACATCATAATCATGGGTGGAGAAATGATGAAGGAATATGGTATAAAGTAAATGGGAGCATGTGTTTCGAGACCTCATGAAATATATAAGATAAATAAGACGACTGACCACATGTTCAAAGCTGGTGGGTCATTTGGTCGCGGTGACGTTACTCTCGAGCTCCACGCTGAGATTGGTATGAGGTCTAAAAAGACTTACGGCAAACCTATTATGTTACCAGAGTCAGACGCTGTGGGAGTGGTAGGAGACGTGACCTAAGTTATGTAATGGGTTGGCTTAGAAAACTGGCTCGTAACATTAGAAACTTTTTCAGACGACGTAGAAAACTGAAGACTAATAAAACACACCTGCTGCATTGGTACACAACAAACCAGATCTATAAAAACCCGACACCTATGTCGAGTAGTTTTTTGCGGGGCTATAGTAATGACAACCGACTCAGTGCGATTATTCGATGGCCACCAAATCACGATGGTTAATCACAACGGTGGCATATGGTTCAAAGCAAAAGAAGTCGCGAGCGCTCTAGGTTATGCTCGACCAAAAGACGCAGTTAACGATCATGTCGAACCTGATTGTAAAATGAAGATGGAACAGGCCTCGTTTATCAATGAACTTGGGGTCTACTCATTGGTGTTCTCGAGTAAAATGGAGCGTGCGAAACACTTCGGAAGGTGGGTGCACTCAGAAGTCTTACCAAGCGTTAGAAAGGGTTTAGCTGACGTCGGTCTCAAACACAATCAGTTTAAAATGATCACTGAGTTCGACCTTCATACGAAAGTTGTTGGTTTTCTTAGGAAACATTATCCAGAAGCTATTTTGATAGCCGCTTGTGGTGAGAATCAAGACACTTCAAGTAAAAGAATAAATTCGTGGAAAAAAGGTTACCAACGTGGAACACCCGACTTGATTATCGCTAATGCGAACCGACAGCACACCGGGCTCGTGATTGAGTTCAAGAACCCAGGTGGCACAGGTAAGACATCTGAAGAGCAGGAGTCTCTGCTACTCAGATACAAGTCCGCTGGGTACCTAACATTGTTGTGCGACTCGTACGATGACGCTATTACTGCAGTAATAAAATATTTCTTTGACGTTGGGTTTCAGTGCTCTCAGTGTTTTCGTAAATTTAAAAATAAAGCGGCGTTGAGTAACCACGAGAGACGTTATTGTAAAGAGACTTTTTAGACAGTGAGTAATAAGTCGAATTAGCACTCGTTCTCGTTGTTGAGACGACGTTTGAAGCGACAACTGCTCTAGCATTTTTTAAAGACGTTTTTAACTCAATGAAAAATATCTGCGAAACTTTCTCTCTTTATTTCACAAACCTTCTGACCACTGTGTGAAAAAATGTTTCTACGGTGCATTGGACGCTTCATGTGACCAATGTCTAAATTTAAAAAAGTGGGGTGTCCGAGAACACCCTTAATTTTGCGTGGAAGGATGATGACGTCTGCACACTGCGCGGTATTTCTCAGCACCACGAACGAATGATGGTCCTGGGTTGTATCTCCAATGGAATGGCGCTTCAACAGTTGTTCCGTAAGTGTCACGACAAACGGCGCAATACGCTTTTAGAAATGTGATGTCGTCTGCCATTGGTAACAATGTGTCGAGCTCACCAAGTCTATTTAAATGCTCTGTTGTTATGAGACCACAAATAATGACGTGAATGCCAGCTTTAATGTATTCGCGAATAACTGGGAGTAGATCAGAGTACCAATGACCTTCATCAATGCTGATGACGTCGTAATCAGCTATCTCGGAAGAACTCGGAAGGTTGGTGATTAACTTCGCAGGTAAACTGTCTGACCCGACGACAATGGTCTGACGATGTGTGGAGAACGCGTGGTCAGTTCGTCTGGTGTCGCCTGCGTTGTTCATGTAGAGGACTTTGAGCCCTGACTTACTTAACGCAACTAACCTGCGGAGAGTCTCTGTCGTTTTTCCTGCGAACATGGGACCAATCACGATTTCCAGTTTACCAACTTTTCTCATGGTTACTATACCCCCAGAGAAATATTTTTTTTTTATTGTGGTGGAAACCGTCGTCCTATGTTAAATATCCGCTGGAGCTCTAAGTTTTTAAGATGGGACCTTGAGCTCTCGTGTCTTAAGCGATGCAGTGGGTCGTTGGTGACCACACCGCATGGGTGACAGGTGTACGCGTTTTCATCTCTCGCAAAGTGTCTGTGGGCGAGCGAGAGTACGTGGTCCCTGATGTCATCCGCACCCAGTATCTCATTACACCCCACCTTGCAAATGTGAACGTCGCGGTTCGCGGCGAGATCTAGCCACGCTTTGGCTTTGGTTGGGCATGGTTTCCATATAAGGGTCACTAAGAACACTTGGAGGAAGTTACCGAGTAACGTACCGTTGTGCCCACTAGGGTTGTTCAAGTAGACATCACTTGCTAACATAAGGTACTTGAATGATGAGTAACACCACACAGGGATTATGCTAGCTAATCTATCAGCAATCTCCTTGGCTCTATCTTCTCGAAGATCGATCCAACTGTCGTGAAGATGCCTCGCACAGTCGACCTGGGGGATAGGCTGTTTTACTAACACCTCTTCACGTCTGAGGTCGAGCAGATTGTATATTGAAAAGTACTCGTTTAAGACGTTGGGTCCATTGTCGACTCGTGGGGCAGACACACTGACAAAGGCCGTTCTCAGCAAGCGGTCAATATCTTCTTCGCTAACCTCTCGGGCTTGAGTCATTATGTTATACTCTCAGAAAAAAATCCTAATTTTTAGTGCGTTTGGTCTGGAACTGTGAGATACCTGTGAGGTCAACTGTGAGACACCTGTGAGGTCAACTGTGAGTAAGATAACATGTGATAGTGTATTAGATGGCTGAAGACTCACAGACGGCTGTTGAAGCAAAGATCACGGCTGATGTGAAGAGTGTTAAGGTGAAGGACCCAAAGCGCGTCGCTGCTGGTAAAAAGTTGGCTGAGATATCGAAAGCTGCGAAAGAAAAGAAAATGCGTGAAATGATAGTCAACGAAGAACAGGGTAGTGAGTGGAGCTATGGTTATATTGTTGGAACACTTGGTGTTATCATCGCCGCTGCTTCACTATGGTACACAATTAGCAGTGAAAAAGAGACGCGATTAGAACCTGTGAGTACTGCATCACCCGCGCCAGAAAATCGTAGAACTTGTCGTCCAGCGTTAGACACATTTGATTCTTGAACAAAACATACGACAATGTATATGGCCACGATCGATCGAAAAGAACTTATGAACGAATTGTACGACGCGCTACTTGTTACGACTGGTGCTGTGGTAGTGAGTATGATTTCGAAAAAGGCTTTGGGGGAACCATTGGGAACACCAGAGACAGTTAAAGGCACAGTGAAACTTGCTGCAGCTGTTGGTGCAGGAACGCTGTTAGTAAAATGGATGCAATCGAAAAAGTGGATACCGACAGACCCATTCAACTCAACGTAAGTTAATGGTGAGTGTTGTGGCTGGAGGGATTTTTAATGCAGTGGCTTTTGCAGGCGCTGGCTTTATGTTCTCGAAGTTTAACCACACGGGCTATGAAGCTGAGATGAAAAGGCACAACCATGCGTTGGAACAGCTAGCCGGTGCGAAAGAAGTGTGGTATGAGAATGAGGTCGCTAAGAAAGATAAGATCCAGCGTTTACGACAACGGCTCTCTGATGCTAATGCTGACATCAATGACACAAACCACGCGTTGGAAGAACTTAGAAGCGTGATGACCATTCAGTACAGCGGACGAGTGTTCACTGAGAGTCCGAGGGTTGCGGATTACTACCAACCGAGTGCGGAAATGAAGGAATATCAATTGTTGTTTGTTAGCGCGCTAGGTTTGGGTAGTGGAATAGTAGTGTGGGTGCTAACTCGGTAGAAAAATGTTGGAGTAGTATAAGAGTGATGGACAAACTTATGAGGCAGATGAGTTATGGCTTGACAATTGACGAGATCGCGAGTGAGACGCAAATTGAGTGTGGAGGCACCTCCAGGCTTTACTACTGCTCGGACTGTGATGTTGTGAAAAATATGACTGAATGTGGTGGGTACGCGTGCCCAAAGTGTGGCGACACCAAATGGGGTTACACTCAGAGTTACAGCGACATGAGACTCACGCGACCAAAAAGCGTTCACAAGCGGTCTTGGTGGATGGGGAGGAGACTACGGAACGTTGTGAAGGGTGAGCACCTTGAGTTGATAAAAGAGGACTTCTTGAAAGTTGTCAATGTGTTGTACTCATGCAATTTGATAAAGGGTAGAAACGTCAGCAGATACGGGTACTACATTATTAGGTTGTGTCATAGAAGACGAGTCAAGACACTCAAGAAGGTGTCAGACCTTAAAGACGGGAAGGTGAAAGAGAGGTTTGACGACAATCTGTTTGGGGTGGTGTATCCAAAGTTGGGGTGGTGCGAAAGTGGCGATCGTTATTACAACGAGTGGGTTAAGAAAAAAAGTGTAGTATAAGTATAAGCCAATGAGTCGGACTGTGAAAACCCCACTGACAAAAAGACAAGTCGAGGTTGGTGGGCGGACGCATAAGAGACTTGCTAGAACTGGTGCGACTCGAGGTAGCTACACAAATGCAGCCGCTGTGAACCTACTAACAGATAGAGCGACCAACGTTCACGGCTTTTTTGGAGACCAAGAAACACAACCCACAGTTGAAGACCATAGTGACACGTCGTCGACGCAGCTGTTGGATCGAGCACTGAGAGGGTTCACAAGGTCTTATGGAGTCGAAGTGATTGACGACAGAGACATCAATCAGGTAAATGGTAGTAGAAGTGCTGTCATTAATCTTTTGAGACGTGAGCTGGGTGAGACCAACGGAATGAAAGTGGTAGAGACAGTCAAGGTCACTTTTGAGAAAGTTTTAGAACTCGATAAGACCACGTACAAAACTGCCTACTTTAACAGCGAAACGTTCGTCGTCATTAACGAGCATGACATCGAGGGTGTCGCCAATCGTGGGTCGGAGCAGATTTTGACGCGGATAGCTGGGTGGTTATCTGAGGGGTCTGGATGGACTATCGACAAAATAGATGCACACTACGTTAATGTCGCTATTTATAGACCTCTGCATGGGAGTAGCTACATTGCGTTGCCAAAGGAGCTGCGCAACAGTATGAAGGGTTTGATAAATGTAAATAACGATGATGACAACGAGTGCTTTAGATGGTGTCACCTTGCACACAAATTTCCTGTTGGAAAAAACTCTGACAGAACGTCAAAGTACGCCAGACATGCCAGTGAGCTGAATTATGACGGAATCGACTTCCCAGTCACACTCAAAGATTACAACAAGATCGAAAAGGCTAACGATATTAGTATTAATGTTTTTGGGTACGAAAATAAGCAGCCATTCCCTGTGTACGTTTCTAAGGAGGCGTATCCTGACCATATGGACCTATTGTTGATAACTAACGATGTGGGCAACAAGCATTATGTGTATATTCGTGACTTCAACAAATTCATGCACCGGCAGACAAAGCACGAGGCGAGAAAGCACTTTTGTAGATATTGTTTGCAGTGTTTCACCCGAGCGGACGTGCTTGAACGCCATATTGAAGTATGTTTGGTCATTAATGGGAAGCAAGCTATAAAAATGCCGCAAAAAGGTACGAAGGTGAAATACGAGAATTTTAGCAGACAATTAAATGTACCATTTGTGGTGTACGCAGACTTTGAGGCTATCACACAGAAGGTGCATGCGGTAACACCATCAAGCGAGTGTAGCTACACAAGTGCTTACCAGAGGCACGTTGACTGCGGTTATGGGTATAAATTAGTTTGTTGCTACGACAACGAGTACAGTAAGCCAGTAAAAGTGTATCGCGGTGAAAACGCAGTCAACAAGTTCATTGGGGAGATGTTAGAAATTGTTGAATATTGTAAAAAGACATCTGAGAGTCACTTTAACAAAGAAATGATACTGACTGATGCCGATAAGAAGAACTTTGACGAGGCTAAAAGTTGCCATATTTGCAGTGTTGAGTACACTGGCGTTGACGTTAGAGTGAGAGACCACTGTCACGTGTCAGGTAAGTACAGAGGGTCCGCACACCGCGATTGTAACGTGAACTTTAAGTTGACTGATAAAATCCCTGTGATCTTTCATAACTTACGTGGCTACGATAGCCATTTCATTATGCAGGAGATTGGTAAGTTTGGTCAAGACATAAACGTGATACCGAACAACATGGAGAAGTACATGGCGTTCATGCTTGGAAAAAACTTGGTATTCTTGGACAGCTTTCAGTTCATGGGTAGTGGTCTAGACAACTTGGTGAGGAACCTACCAAGGGACGCTTTCAAATACACGTCAGAAGTGTTTCGTGAAACAGGGTTGGCACTTATGACAAGAAAGGGGGTCTATCCTTATGATTACATGGACTCCTTTGAAAAATTCGACGAAAGCGAGTTACCCTCCAAAAAGGACTTTTACAGCGTTCTGAATGACGAGCACATTACGGAGGAAATGCATGAGCGCGCCATCGATGTGTGGGACTACTTCGACGTTAAAAATATGGGGGGGGTATCACGACCTGTATTTGAAAAGTGACGTGCTCTTGCTTGCCGACGTTTTTGAGAACTTTAGAAAGACATGCCATCGTGAGTACAAATTAGACCCGTGTCATTATTTTACATCGCCCGGATTGGCTTGGGACGCCATGTTAAAGATGACCGGAGTGGAACTCGAATTATTGTCCGACATTGACATGTTCCAGTTCGTAGAATTAGGTATGCGTGGTGGTGTGAGCTACATATGCAACAGACATGGTGTGGCGAATAATAAATACATGGAAGGGTATGACAAAGCGCAAGAGTCGAAGTATTTGATGTACCTTGATGCCAACAATTTGTATGGATGGGCGATGAGTCAAAGTCTACCTACGGGTGGCTTCAAGTGGTTGACTGAGAAAGAAATAGAAAAAGTTAATCTGCACGACTATCACAACGATAGCAAAAAGGGTCTGTTGCTTGAAGTCGACTTGGAATACCCAGACCATTTGCATGACCTACACAACGACTACCCGCTGGCTCCTGAGAAGATGGAAATAACTGTTGACATGTTGTCGGAGTACTGCACGAAAATTAAAAATAAGTTTAATGTGGCGGTGTGAAGAAGTTGGTGACTAATTTGATGGACAAAAAAAAGTATGTGTGTCACTACGGAAATCTGCAGTTGTACATGGATCTTGGATTAAAAATCAATAAGATTCACAGGGTCCTGCAGTTTGACCAGTCCAAGTGGCTAGGCAAGTACATCGACTTTAACACAGTCAAAAGAACCGCGGCTAAGAACGCTTTTGAGAAGGATTTCTTCAAGTTGATGAACAACAGTGTGTTCGGAAAAACGATGGAAAACTTGAGGAAGCGTGTGGACGTAAGATTAGTGACCACTGCGAAGAAATTAGAAAAGCTTGTCTCGAAGCCGACGTTTGTGTCTTGCAAAATATTTAGCGAGAACTTAGTCGCTGTCCATAAGGTTAAAGAAACGCTGACACTAAATAGACCTGCATATGTGGGTATGTGCATACTAGACTTGAGTAAAACGCTGATGTACAATTTTCACTACAATTATATTATGAAAAAGTACTCTAGCGACACCTGCAGATTGCACTTCACCGACACTGACAGTCTGTTGTACTCAATCAAAACTGACGACGTTTATTCCGACTTTATGATGGAGTGCGAAAAGTTTGACAATAGCGACTATCCTGCAGACAGCCCATTCTTTTTTAGAGAGAATAAGAAAGTTATTGGGAAGATGAAGGACGAGTGCGCTGGAACGCCAATTGTCGAGTTCGTCGGGTTGCGCAGTAAAATGTACAGCTATTTGAAAGAGGGTGGAGGTGGCGGGAAAACCGCTAAAGGTATTAGAAAAAATATAATTAAAAAGGTAATCAGACACGAAGATTACAAAAGCGTGTTACTCGAGCAGAAACAATTGCGACACATAATGAAGACCATTAGAAGTGTCAAACATCAGCTCGGTAGTTATGAAATTAATAAAGTATCGCTATCCTGCTTTGATGATAAGCGATACCTTTTAGAAAATGGTATTGACTCCTACGCATATGGTCACAAAAACATTGTAGTGAGAGATACCACTGAAAATAGTGAACAAACGGCTATTTGTTAGTATGCAAATTAGTCAATGTTGCTAACCAATCAAAAGAGCACCATTTCGCCCCCCATTTGGATACTTGTTTGGATAAAATATTTGTTGTGGGCGCTGGTGTGAATTGACCAATCAAAAGAGCGCCATTTCGCTATCCATTTGGATAAACATCACCACTAGAATCAAAATCTAGTGGTTTTTTTTCGCGCGTGAATTGGAAAAGTGAAAATTTTGAAGCGACACAAATTTGTGAAAATGTTGAAACGACTACTCTCAAACTTGACTGAGATGTGGTTTGGTGTAAATTCAGTATTGTTTCGTGAGTCTCGCGCGTGTTTGACATTAATCGGTGGAGAGTGTGGGGAGGGGCGCGTCAAGCCTAATTAACGACTGCTGTAGTAGTATAGAACATGGCGGTGCGAGCTTATTCGACGTTATCCACAAGTGTGGGCACCGTGGCATCGCTAATTTTTGCGTTAAATCGCGATTTGGCGTAAAAATTAACGTTGCTATGGCACTCGCATTTGTGGTTGGCGTCGCTGAGCTCGCACCGCCATGTTCTATACTACTGTTTAGGGTTATTATCAGGTGGACTGACAACTAGTAAACACGTACTTAGCCACATGGCTAGAGGGGAAATCCCCGAGGGGGAACCCCTGAATGAAGGAGACAGCGTCATCTAATTACAATAATTTACAAAACGACCTAAAGACATGAGTATATACTAACTTAATGAGTGCTATAACCATGGAGAGTAGTGTAGAACGTCGGGAGCCAGTGGAGGAAAAGACAGCGAGACTCAACAAAGAGTTGTTATTTATCTACCAGATTAGAGAGATCAAACGACAACTCTTCGCTAAGAGTAGATTAGAACGTGAGGAACTAGACGAGAGGTTTAAACATACTGTACTCGGGAAAAGGATGACCAGTCACGACAGAGAGTTGCAGCTTCTACGTACTAACACTCGAAAAACTATTTTGGGAAACGCGTGTGATGGTTTTCGAGTCTAATTTATTTTGTCTCGTTTTAGTTAGTCTCGAAAGTGGTGGTAACAGCACAAATTTTTCAATTTTAGTTGCGAAGCACGAAAAATTGAAAACTGTGCTGGTAGCCCCACTTTCTATACTACTTTCTTTGCGTTTACCACGCATGCAAGACTTAATCACATTTTCTACTCTAAAAAAGTCAGTGTCTTTCTTGATAATTCTTTGCAACTCTTGTTCGTAAAATGTTCCCTCTATCTCCTGGTCGTGATAATCAGAGATTTTATACACAGGTGGTCTTCTAGGTATACGCCTCGTTATGGTGAAAACTTCTTCGGTCCAGCTGGGTAAGTAACCTTTCTTGAATGTTCGTCTGGCTTTGCTGATTCGCACTTGATCGCCCACGTTAAATTTATACTTGATGGGCGCTTTTGACTCGTCACCGTACAATCGTTGCCACACGACGCTTTCATTCCCGTGATTCACATCAACCGGTTTCATTCCAATACTCCGATGTCGCGAATGGTTGTAGGAATACACCAGTTTTTGTAGCACATCCATATACTTTAGCGTATTCTTAGCTGTAAAGTATTTCCATATCTTTCCCTGGAGCGTTCGATTAAATCGTTCCACAATAGACGCTTTGGTGTCGTTATGCGTAGTGAAAAACGTTATGTTGTATCTGAAATGGTCTGTTGGTAAATTCAGTTCCTTTATCGGTATGAAGTTTCTCGGGACGTCTGCCTTCTTGCATATTTTCTTAAAGGCTTTAATAAGATTTTCTCCGGAGTTCTAACCACGCATACTTGGATAAGACATCAATCACAGTTAAAATGTATTTATAACCATTGTTTGCTTTACTCAGCGAATCCATAATGACCAAATCTGCTTCCCATTCTTCGTCTATTGCTCCGACAATAACTCTATTTCTTTTAAAACGATGTCGCACTGGTTTATGTAAAGTATAGGTGTCTTGTTGTTTTAACCAGTTTTTTATCTTATTTCGCGACAATTTAAATTTCTCATCATTTTTTACGACTCGGTAAACAACATAGACGCTGCCAAAACTTGCCGGACTTTCTGGATTGTAATACAGATTGTGGAGGTACTGTTCTGCCATCTAATTCTGATTGTTGAATCACAATTTTCCCACCACAACAGGCCGAAACACAGCGGATACGTCTATTTGTGGTAAACCTCCACAGCAAGTCATGTTCACGCGACAAAGGTTAGAGATGAATGAATAAAGAGAAGTAAACGACACGGTATAAATACAAACATAATTTATTACATATTAAATTAGAATACAAAATTATATATGTTCAGCATATGTTCAGTTTTTCCATGTCTTCAGTCATTGCATCGATAGATTTTTGAAAAAGATAATCTTCATAGGCTTCTTTAGAGTCATTATTTTTTACTTGTAAATGATTCACCCGTTTCTGCGATCTTGTACTGATATTGTAATGGCTCACTAAACAGGCACCCAGTGTTGTAAATTCGTGGCGAGTTCTCTGTAGGTTTCCATTCAAAGAATCCGTATGCATATTCTCTTTCCTTAGGACAGCAGTAGAATAAACGACCTTTGTTGTCACCTTCTTTCTTGACTTTACGGACACAACAAACCATGCCATGTCGACAGAAAGGTTTAGGACTCTCGAAGACATCTCCCCATTGCCAAAATGAGCAGGCATTTTCTCTCTCAGAGCAGACGAAGTACATGTATGGTCTTCCGTAACTTTCTTTCATCTTATCTTTAACAATTCGCATCGTTGCCAGCTTCTGATGAGTAGGACACATTGGATGTATACAGCCACTTGCTCGAAAAACGTTTACTGCTTTCCCAAACATGTAACAATCTTCTTCAGGGCAAAAGAACTGACAGCTTGGTTTCTGTCCACAGTACCAGAGGAGTCCATTCTTAGTTATTGAGGAAGATGCAAGTTTACCGTGAAGATATTCCATGACAACGATCTTACTCTGACGACGAATAGTGAACGAATGATACACCAAGCGAAGTGACGCTACAATCTTCACCAATGACAACTAGTATACCTCTGACGTCGCCCGGACTCGCTCAAACTCGTTCTATTGTTTCATTCCTTAATGAGTTATTAATTACCTTTTTTCTTTTGTATGTGCCTTGTGCTCTCAAGCATCATATGCAAATCTTCGCCTTAACATCACCACGGCGTCGTAAAATAGCCGAGTCAACCAATTTAGCCAAAAGGGTTTAAGTTTGTATTACTCAATTTCCAGTTTATGTTTTATATATTTTTCGATTTCGATGTGCTTGAAATCTTCAATCGTTCTTCTTACGGCTTCTTGGATTATTTCTTCATCGCAGGAATCGCAGGTATACGAATGTAAGATAAGCGATTATTCGACCAAAATTATTCGCATGCATTTCTTCGTAAACAAGATGTAAAGAATCCGAATCTAGTTGAACGCTAAGACAATCGTACAAGTCTCTATGTTCACTGAGACATTTATTGATATAGAACGATAGTGTATCTTTATCGATGTCTACGTTATTTCTCTTCAGTTCGTCCCAAATCATATCCATGGCGCATTCGATGCTTTTGGGTTGCCTACTGTTCCACAATGAGTCTGACACATAAACATCAAGTAGTATAAATACGAAGGTCTTTCTTATATTATAAGAGACATAAGAGCTACCTTTTGATAATGACGTAGTTGCCTTCGGAAATCAAGTTCGGAAGGAGTCGGGAATGATGAGGGCGGTGTGAGACTAGGGGAGACTGAAGCTGAGTGACGTAAGCATAATAATAAGGCGTTATAAAATTAATACTAATTAGGGTTTGGGGTCCTACTGGTACACAAGCTAGGGTTAGGGATCCTGAAGGTTTAATTACGTAATCTGAATAAATAATGAGATTAGGGTTAGGAGGTCCCAAAGGAGCCTGAGAACGATGACGTATGCGTCACTAATAAGTTGAATATTTAATGAGGCGGCATATCCCTTTGTGGTCTCAAGTGGGGGGTATCACTACTAGGTGGGCGGCGGCAGCGGCGGCGTAAAGGCGGTTTGTCGCGCTGGCGTCAATTTAAATTTAAACGCCAAATGTACCAATCACAATTCCTAACCCTAATAATCCTAACTTAACCGCTTCGACTGCCAAATTATCCCTCTCTAACCCAAATTTTCCTTTGTTACCACGGCAACAATAAAGGATCGTTTACCATACATACAAATATATATATATTCCGACATAAAGGTTACTTTCACTTCCCCTTGCATAAAAAAGCGCGGGGTAAAATTCCGGTCGACATTAGCACCCTCGCCCCAGGGCCTTCGGCCCTGGAAAGCGCTTCGCGCCGTCCGGGCGAGGGGATAAATGGACTATAATTTGTCATCGCTTGCAAAATATTGAAAAGATCTTAAACCAAAATCGAAAATTGGTATACTGCATCCTGTTTTTATCATCGATACGCGCTGATTTCCAGAGAGCAATGGTCCAACCGTTTTCACTCCCGAAATTGAAAAATACACAGTGGATGTCAAATGTTTGGACCCAAATAGACCGTGGTCTGGATATTAAAGAAGAGAAATTGTCAAGGTAACTCTCGTTTTTTACCGTTCGAAATAGTCTATTTTGGCTGATTTTGGGAAGCAAATTATATGGGTTTCCGAGCAAACGTTATGATGAAACTAAATATATTTACAACAATTAAGATAGCTTTTTATCGATTTTATCCGTTATTGCAAAATAGAGGTGATATCAAGTTCTTTTAAAAATAAATAAATTTTGGCAAGGGAATGGCTCTTCGTGTGAAGTCGTCTTCGCCGTGTATTATTTTGTATTTATATTTTGAATAAATTCAACCAAATTACAAGTTTAAAATAAGATAAGCTTGTTCAGTTGTTTTCTCATGTATGGCCCAGCTTGTGTGGTCTGCTTTGCAATGTGATGTAGTCTTATTGTGCAATAACAATACACAACTTGGTTGGTTAAATGTACAATATGATCGTCAGTTGCAGGGGAATCAATCATGTGTTCATTCAACTCTGGAAACATTGTGTTTGTATGTTTCCCAACACTGCTAAGGAAATAGCTTAAGGAACACCCTTTTTCTGTAGAGGTTTTCCAGAAGTAACAGACGACCAAAACATTTTTCAGTTACTATTTAAAATACAATGTTATGCCAATTATTTAATTTTATTAACGAATTAACGAATTGTTCTGAAAAAACTATTGTTCAAAAATAAACCCTAATCATAACCCAAATCCTAACCCTAACCAAAACAATTATGCAGAAAAGGCAAACTATTAATTTTTATCAAACTCGACCGGAAATCGTGGGTTGGAAACGAACGCCTATATATTGTTGTTATATCCTGCCGGATGAATAGACATAATAATTTTAAATAAGATGCTTGAATTAAAATATATTTTATTAAATATATAAATGTCAAAGATAATAATGAATTATAATAAATAATAAAACGTCACTTACATATTAAGTAATAAACTTAAAAGCAGAACCATGACCCCAACTATATCATATTTACAAAACATGTTTAACACTGTTTTAGTGCAATAACCTTTATCATTTAACTTTTCCAAATGGTTACTTTTAATTTCACACTTCACAGTACATCCTTCACAGGTGCGAACCGTATATTTTTTTAGCATTATACTGTACCTAAAAATATTGGGTGGCTTGGCCCCCTCGTCAGAAATATTGGGGGCTATAGCTCACCTAGCCTCCTATTCCACCGCCATTGTAATAAACACATGAACGATGCCCTGACAACATCAATGTTTTGTTATAACTATATAAATCAAAGGTTTCCAAAAGATCCTGGCAGACTGAAAAGATGGTTGTGGAACATTAGGTGGAAAGAATTCAAACCATCACCAAATAATAGGTTGTGTTCTATGTTGTCAAAATGGTGGAAAATAGAAGTGTCTATAGTGATTGTTTGTAAGCGTTACAAGCCTCCAACCAGTCCCCTGAACGAAGTGACTTTGTCCAGTTCAAAAGCTGAGGTGGTCTGATTTTACCCTCCAAAAGTTTTAGAATCATTTGTGAGGAAACTGAAAAATGTTTTCGTCGTCTGTTGGCTATTACTTCTGGAAAACCTCCACAGAAAAAGGGTGTTCCTTAAGCTATTTCCTTAGCAGTGTTGGGAAACATAATGTTTCCAGAGTTGAATGAACACATGATTGATTCCCATTGTACTGTTATTGCACAATAAGACTACATCACCTTGCAAAGCAGACCACACAAGCTGAATCTGCGCCATATATAAGAAAACAACTGAACAAGCTTATCTTATTTTAAACTTGTAATTTGGTTGAATTTATTCAAAATATAAATACAAAATAACACACGGCGAAGACGACTTCACACGAAGAGCCCATGCATGGCCATGGTTAACTTGCCAGAATTTACTTCTTTTTAAAAAAACTTGACATCACCTCTATTTTGCAATAACGGATAAAATCGATAAAAAGCTATCTTAAATGTTGTAAATATATTTAGTTTCATCCGATAACGTTTGCTCGGAAATCCATATAATTTGCTTCCCAAAATATGTATTTTTCAATTTCGGGAGTGAAAACGGTTGGACCATTGCTCTCTGGAAATCAGCGCGTATTGATGATAAAAACAGGATGCAGTACGCCTTAAAATTTTCGATTTTGGTTTAAGATCTTTTCAATATTTTGCAAGCTATGACAAATTATAGTCCATTTATACTTTCTAAATATGTGTAGATTTTGTTGAAACCAAATTAAGCCATGTTTACTAACGAAAAAGATGTCTTTTTCGGCGTCGAATATGTCGGGGTCAAATTTCGAAAATCGAACTTTTTAGCACCGTAAAATGGCGCCGCTGGCTTCAATCCTTGCTCAGTGCCCCTAGCCCGTATATGTACCCCATATGAAAATTATTGAAATTTGAATAGTTCATTTTACATAGTTCATAGCTGTGTTTTGCTCAAATTTGCTAAAGTAAGATTGAGTTATAAAAAGTGGCGAAGTTGGCCATAGCAACTGGTCTTGCTATGCAAATTTTGAAACGATTACATATTCAGATATTTAGAAATATATTGTTTCCAAAATATGCCGAGATGTTTATAAATTAGCATAGCATAACCAGTTGCTACGGCCAGCTTCGCCACTGGCTGTAAAGGCACATTAAAAGAAACTGATCTAAACTATATGCGCTCGTTACTCGTCGTTTTGTTTACAATTTTTACTGATCTCTCCAACCCTGACTTCGCTTACCTAGCTGGACTTGTCTGTTCACTTTTAATATTGTAAGCATCACCAAACTTGTCGCCTTTGTTCACGGTCTTTTGACATAATAGTATCGCTGTGTTTTTTCTTAGCAAACCGTATTTCGCGTTGATGGCTCACCTTTGTTCACAGTCATTCAACCTTCTTGTTTCCCTTCTCTTCGCGAGCCGAACTTCGCGTTGTTCTGGAGTTTCTACTTGCGATTTTCGTCGCCTTTTTCACAATCTTTCAACCTTCTTTTTCCCTTCTCTTCGCGAGCCGAACTTAGCGTTGTTCTGGAGTTTCTTCTCGCGATTTTCGACGCCTTTGTTCACAATCTTTCGACCTTGTTGATGCAACCTTACCTGTTGTTGGTTTGGTTTTCCCGCAGGCAATATCGGACCTTACTTCCTGTCCACTTTCGTTCTCCTCTGCTCGTGCAGCTTCAACCTGCCATTCGTTATTTAAATTACTCATTTCACGTTTTTTCCAGTTTCCAATACTGTTTAAACTTCACAAACAGTAAGTCGCTTCTGAAAAATATTTTTTAAAGTCGATAACACAAAATGTTCCCGGCTCACGACCTAGATCAAATATCCTTGTAGATCCATAAATATCCTTGTTTAGCTATTTTCTTCCCCGTGAGATCCTCGTCATCAAACCAAGACAACCGGGTCCGCAGTTGATGGATCCATATATATATACGCAGCGACAAACATTTTCCAGAAATACTTTGCCCTGACAAACGACCGGACATTGTACACGACCGGACATTGTACCACCCCGTCAAGAGTATCACCCTCGCCCCAGCGCCTTCCGCGCTTGCGAGGGGATGAACAAATAAACTCGACCGAGATCAGGACCCGCTAGCATCTCCCGTGATAAGGGACTAAACGACGGTCGATATTAGTACCCTCGCCCTCAGGCCTTCGGCCGGGCGAGGGGATTAAATTATTGCTCTGTATACCTGCAATGAGCACTCTTGTCATCAGTGTCGACAAACTACATTTACAATGGTAGGTCATCTCCTTATAAGGAAGTAAAAAGTCGTTTTGAGTGATCTGTTTGAATAGGACAATATTTGGGCAGACAACGCGAAGCGCCATTGGCGATTTGTGATCTGATGAACTACATAAACCGGTTTTTACGAAGGGCATACAGGTTTGCGTAATATAATAGGCACGTATGATATGTATTTAGACTCGCTGATTCCAAATCTGTTTTCAGAATTGAAAACGGTTAAATATTGATCGAGATAACGTTCAAAATAATATACGACAATAACAATAATAATAACAATAATAAAGACGTATTAGGAGCATTAAAAAAAAAAAATAAATAAAAAAAAATAAAAAAAAAAAAAAATTATACAATAGTATCAATGCTCTTACAACAATATATTCTTAATCTTACTTACAAAACTAATTACAGTTTCATTATAAGATAAAGCCTACTACATATAATTATACCACTATAAACGAAAAACTATTAATTTAAAACTACTTAAAATCTCAATGCTCAAATATCCGCAAACGACGTGTTTGAGAAAAATAAGGTGGTCGAAGTTGATTCGTTGCGGTCAGGCCTGCACTAGATACTCCTTAGTATGACGAATCCCGCGAAGAACCAACCAAATAAAAGGATAACGTGGATTGTTCGGAGCAAAATCATGGCGCGTGTGTCTACAGCGAGTACAGTTCGATGAGTTTTATTCCAAATTAATTGCTGCACGCACGCGCACAGATCAAATTGAAGCACCCGCACTGTCGTCAGCATACGTAGCGTACTTCGTTTGCTTGCGTATGAAGACCAACTGTTTTTGCTCGAGCTTGAAAAACAAACGTTAATATTCTCGGTATAGACAATCCGGTATTTCACTAAATATTATTTAGATGGCGAAAAGGACACTTGGAGTTTCTCAGATTCCAATAGAAGAACACTTTACCGACCACATTGAGAAGTATCCCGTTCAAAATCGTACAGGAAAAATTAAATACGAAATAATTCGCGGAGCACTTCAGTGCACGTCCAAACAGTTTTTACGAGCTGTATGCACGTTCTCGTAATATAATAGACACGTATGTCGTATGTTATGTATTTAGACTCGGTTATTCCAAATCTGTTTTCATAATTGAAATCGAGTAAATATTGGCCGAGATTACGTTCAAAATCTACGTACGATGAAACGGCTTTTTGCGATTTGTTATCTATGCAGATTGCAGATCACAAATACACGGCCTGCGCGGTCTGGGACCATGGATGGGGAAAAGAAACTCTAGGAGAAAAAAAAGGTGGGCGAGGGGTTATTGCGGTATACGCGTATTTCTAGTTTTGATACTATTATATATGTAGGTGTTTAAACATAATTATTGAAAGATTATTGAAGCGACTCCAATGCAATCCCTAAACAATGTTCACTTTTGTGAAGTGTCGTCTGTCGAGGCTTTACTTCTAAGGTATGTTACTTGAACTATGCTCGCTGTAGAATTAGTTGAACAAGCTTTCTCAAACTCATTAATAATTCATGAGCAAATTATTCAATCAGATCTTCTAAATTGAACCACGTGGTGACACTAGAAATGCCAGTAAAGTACTGGGCAGAGGACTAGAAATATTTTTTCCAGTCCAAGGACAAGAAATAATATTTCCAGTCCGGTGCTGCGAATATGACGTCAAGAACTAATAGGGATTACATTATCATTAATAATCCACTTAGGGATTACAATTAGGGATTGCACTAATTGATTTTGAGAAGTCATTCAAAGGCCTCGAAATCGGACTAGACCGGGTTTTCAAGTACTCGGATTTGTTCCAGTCCTCGGCTTCGCCTCGGACTGGAACAAATCCTCGTACTTGAAAACCCGGTCTGGTCCTCTTTCTCGGCCTTTAAATATTACTTCTCGAATTGTTGCAAATTGTATTTCCGAGGTTCTAGATTTCAACATTTTCCGGGTGAGCACCCCTGGACCCCCTAAAAATTCAGTTATGTCGACTTCATTCCCTCAATGTTAATTCCGTTCCTATACGCCTCTGGAGGAAGACATACGTTATATTGATATGAAGACATATGTATATTGATCTTGGTGTTGCTGTAGATAGACATTAAAATTAAATACTCATGTAAATAACATCTGTAAATCGGCCACTTTTGCTATCAGAAATATCGGCAAGATCAGGAAATATTTGAGTAAAAAGGACTGTGAGAAGTTGGAGCATGCATTCATAACATCAAAACTTGACAGCTGTAATAGCATCCTATATGGCTTACCAGAAGCTGAATTGAGCAAGTTACAGCGAATTCAAAATACAGCTGCAAGACTTGTAACAGGGGTTACAAAATCTGAGCATATCTCCCCTGTGCTTCGTAATCTTCACTGGTTGCCGGTGAGATCAAGGATTGTATTTAAGATACTAATAATTACTTTCAAGGCTTTGCATGGCCAGGCGCCTGTTTATATTACTGATTTGCTAATTAAATATAAACCTACTTGTGCTTTGAGATCATCAGACAGTAATCTGCTAATTGAGCCAAAATCCAAAACGGTGACTCATGGAGACAGAGCGTTCTCGGTTTCGGCACCAAAACTGTGGAATTCATTACCACAGGAGATTAGAAGCTTTGATATGTTGGGTAATTTTAAGTCAGCAGTTAAGACTTTGTTTTTTTTAAATTAATAGTTTATTTGTTTATAGTGGTAATATATGTAGTAGGCTTTATCTTATAATGAAACTGTAATAAGTTTTATCAGTATATTTAAGAATATATTGTTGTAAGAGCATTGAGACTATTGTATAATGCTCCTAATACGTCTATTATTATTATTATTATTATATGTACCCGTGTAGTCTGGTCTATACTTGTTACCTTTTGCCGTGCAACTCCTCAACAACTTGTGGTGTCAGAATTGAACGTTATATAAGTGGAGCTTGAACGCGGTATGAAATTACTTAGCTATTACGCGGGTGATATAATTATAGTAGTATAGCAAGTGGGGCTGCGAGCCCAATCGACGTCAACCGTAAATATAAATACCGAAACATCACCAAATTTGTGCCAAGTCGCGACTCGACAAATTTGGCGATGTTTCGGTATTTATATTTACGATTAACATCGAATAAGCTCGCAGCCCCACTTGCTATACTACTATGGCGATCGTTAGTCAAGCTAGACACCCCTCCCACTCTCGATATTTGGGTAAAGAAACTCCTCGCTGTCCGCTCGCACCTTATTCGTGAATAGCAACACAATTGCCTTCATGCTTTTTCTTGGGAGATTAACATTCTCGTTCACAATGGTTGTGCCTTTGTCCCATTCAGTGGTTTTCATCAACGTGACGTGTTCATATGACAAACTACGGCCACTTGCGTAGCCCGACGCTATTTCATCAGAGAGCTCCTGGTTATCGATCGTTTCATACTCAAGCTCGAGGTTCTCCAGAGTGTATCCACCTACACTCCCACCGGATTGTGCCACCATGATGTCTGTGGCCTTCGGAAGTGTGATCACATACTGCAAGTTGTTATTCATGCTAAAAGGAGCGTACAACCCATGGTCATTCATGATCTTGCCGAGCTTTATCCGCTGTTTCGTCCCAATCACACCAAACATCAACGCGTCACTAACTTTAGCAACGTTCCCACTCGTCGTGCCACTGTCGTCCTTAGAAATTAGCTTTCTCAAGTTTTCAGAGCCAACACCATAGTCGACCATTTGGTCTCGCGCAGTAACACTTTCCCAAAGGTCGCGATAGACACCAGTGTAATTTTCCCCATTGTTGTCATACACAGTTTCCCCAGCTAGTTTCACAACAAGTTTCTCACAAAGCAACTTGCTCACATTGTTCAAGAACCAACTTTTGTCATTCGCGTTCTTAAAGTTGAACACTAGACCCAACGATCCAGGTACCAAACAGCTGCTAACCTTGAGCTTTGGTATATCAATGTAAAGTTCCTCACCAGGACTGACTTTATTAGGGTTCAACGTGATGACGTGCTGCGTTCTAGTCCCTCTTATGACGTCCATAGTTGCTCGTCTAAAACCAGGGCTCAATTCTGCTGTTCATATACTTTACATATGTTTTATCACTACCGTTTTAGCTTGTAATAGTCATAAGCGAACCACGCAAACACCACCGCGAGTACCCACAGATTTTGAGCCAACCAAGCGAGACCCTTCGCACCCAACGTCAACGCGTTGTAAACTAAGTTAGCCAACCCAACAGCCCATGGACCCATCTTCGTTATCGCGTTCTTAACAGCCTGTGCGAATGACCTCGCGGCCATAGCGCCTTTCACAACAGCAGACCTCCCAGCGATAATAATTGTTGTTATAATTCCAGCCACTGAAATTGCTACAGCGCTCAACCCAACCATATTTTCTTTAGCCCATTCCTTAAATTTCTGCAATCTGTCAATATCGACTTCTTGTTGCTCTCTAACCTCTTCTATTTGCCGCTGTCCTATAGTTCTGTATTTAGCTTGCGTAAGTCCAATCACTCTTTCATGTAGATCAATATACTCTTCGTTCTCTGCGACCGTGGTGTCCTCTCTATCAAGCTCTGCTATTCTTTCGTTCGTGTGTTCTATCGTCTTTTGAAAATGGTTTGCTTGTATTTGCAATGCACCATTGGCACCTATTCTTGATTCGCGCACCACACCATCGCTTGGGTTGAGCACACCATTCAGCTCGCGGTTTTCGTCTGGTGATAGCCCAGGTATGTCATCATAGCCCACTTTTGTTTCAATTACTGGGAAGTCATCTGGGGTTACTTCTGCTGTGACAACTGTTGTTTCTACATTCTCGGGGATTTGATCGACTAACTCTTTGAACTGCTCAATCACGTCTTTATTACTCTTATCTTTACTGTAGATCAAGCCTTTTTTCCCAGGTATTAGAACTCGTTTGGGTTTTCCATATGTACCATCTTTGTTTATCGGTTTGAAAAGAATAGCCCCCGAGTCCGTAACCCACGACCTGTTGACTATTTTCCTTGACGCGTCGTCACGGCCGAGTCCCTTTTTGCTTAATTGATGTATTTTCCTATTTATTAGCTTGATTCTTTTTACATTGTTTTCTGTTAGCTCTTTGTTGGATGCTTTTAGCTCACCCAGTCTTTTCTTAATTTCCTCCTCCTCTTCAAAAGCTAGACTGAAACTTACGTCATTGACGTCACCATATGACTCCTGTTCAACAAACTCTACTGTTGGGTCTTCTGTGTTAGTCCCCCCTATTGTCACCGTCTTACCATCATCAGTGTCGATAAATGACGTCTCTTTTTCTCGAAACCTCCTCTCTTGCTCATTCTGCAATCTAATCATTTTCTCGAACAATTTATCGTACTCAACACGCTCAACGTCAGGCATAACATCGCCGGCGTACTTATCGTCAAGTAAAATGTAATCTTGAGTAACACTTTCAAGTTCGGCATCTATTTGATCATCAGTGTAGACTCTACCAAGGTTCTCCATCTCAATCTCGTCGAAATCTCCCCCACCTTCAGCCATATTACATTAGCTCACATTTTGAATATTGCTTTCCGGTATCCACGAATCACGTTTGCTTTTAGTTTAAATAATTGTACGCAAGCCACGCGAATGTCACCGCAAACACCCACAGATTTTGAGCTAACCAAGCGAGACCCCTTGCGCCTACCACCAGCGCGTCGTAAACTAAGTTAGCTAATCCAACAGCCCATGGACCCATCTTCATTATTGTGTTTTTAACAGCCTGTGCAAACGACCTCGTGACCATAGCGCCCTTCATAGCGTTAGTCCTCCCAGCGACAATAATGGTTGTCATAATCGCAGCTACTGAAATCGCTAAAGCACTCAACCCAACCATATTTTCTCTAGCCCATTTCTTGAACTTCTGCAATCTGTCAATGTCAAGTTCTTGTTGCTCTCTAACCTCCTCCATTTCCCGCTGTTCAATAACCATGTCTCTAGCCTGTCTAAGTCCAACCATTCTTTCATATAGATCGACGAGCTCTTCAGTCTCCGCGATCGTGGGGACTCTTCTTCCCTCGAGCTCCACTACTCTTTCGTTCGTTTCATTTATTGCGTCTCGATAGTGGTCTGCTCGTATTTGCAATGTGCCAGCGTCGCCTACTCTTGACTCACGCAGCATATTCTCGCTTGGGTTGAGCATGCTGTTCAGCTCACGGTTCTCGATTGGCGTTAGTTCAGGTATATCGACGTACTCTGCGTGTGTGGTGTCTAACAATGATGCACTCCTCGCAACGTCTTCACGATCTCTCGCGTTGTCATTAGCCCACGTTTTAAGATCACTAGAAAACCCCTCCATATGTCGACGCAATCTTCTACTACGTTCGCGATCCAGTCCACTCTTCACTTTAATTAGTCTAATTCTCTCGTCGACTGTGACGTTTGGATCGTCCCGAGCTAGTTCGCGATCTTGAGTGGCTTTTTCGAGACTGTACTTTAGTTCATCGTCAGTGACATCCTTGTATTCATTAGAGCCCTCCATCTCAAGGTTGCCGAAACCACCTTCAGCCATATTACACTAACTCACGTTTTGAATATCGCTTTCTGGTATCCACGAATTATGTTTGCTCTCGTAACCTAACCACTTGACCAATACCATCTTCTTCCCTCTGACTTTCTTTCTTTTCAACACCTTTTCAACTCTGTACACATCGTCACCATGTTTCTTATTGACCAGCGATAATTCCTGTTCATAAAATTTACCAATAATCTGCTCGCCACTTATGTCCTCAATTTCATACACATTCGGATCACCACGAATAACTTTCATCACTTTAAACAGCTCTTCAGTGAAGTTGGCTTCATAGCCCTTTGTGAACACGCTCTTGTATTTACTAATTCTCACCGATTGACCAACTCTAAACTTTGGCAATGGGTTGTCTGCAAATTGGTGACCAAATAGAGTGGTCCAAACTTCACCTTCGTTTGACTTATCAACATCCTTTGGCTTCATCATAATACTTCGATTCACATTGCTATTGTAATTGCTCACAAACTGATCCAAAACGTCAATCCATTTGTACGTCCCGCGGGTGTAAAAGTACTTCCACATAATGCTCTTCAGACTTCTATTGAAACGCTCAACAACAGCAGCCTTTTTGTCGCTCTTAGTGCTGAAATATTTAACGTCACGCTCCTTCAACAAACTTTTCACACCAACGTTGTAGAATTCAAGTCCATCATCAAATTGAGCTAACTTAGGTGTGGTTCCAAACCGATCTTTAAAGTCATTCAATAGCTCTCCAACAGCCTTAGTCATGTTCTTAGTGTCTTTTCTATAAACTGCAATGCCAAAAGCGTATCTACTCAATATTTCAATACCTGTTAGTATCCAATAATAACCTCCATTCTGTTTTGAGTACTTACTCATGTCCACTAAGTCCATTTGGAGCTCTTCACCAAGAAATCCAACAAAAGTCGCGCGGAACTTGTGTCTTCTCACAATGGGTTTGTACCTAGTGTAAGTATCCTGCGTGGTCAACCATTCTTTCACTGTTTTTCTAGTTACTTTCAATCCGTCTCCTAACGCACTTTGATACAACCTCTCTGCACCACTGTACCCTTTCTTGGGATTATAGTAAATGTCTCGCAACCCTTGTTCTGTCTCCACACCGAGTTCCATATAATTCACACTACATACAGTTCCAATAGCACCGCGCCAATTTTGAGACCACCGTTATTTGGTTTGACGCGAAACGTCATACTCGAGTAAACACCTTTTTTAATACTCACCTTAGATTCGATGTCCACGTGACGTTGTACTGACCCCTTCAAAGACTGTTCGGTGGGTATTGGCAACGTTGTGATCACATCGCTGCGCTTCCCATCAATACCCACGTTGCTCTCTGTCTCAACAATGTCACACGAAACTTCTATGTACCTCAAACCTCTATACATGTCAACCTCGTTTGGGCTGACATGCCACGCGTCATCCTTTGGGATCGACGTACCCTCTGCAAAGCCAAGAAGAGGCCCAACCTCCAGCAATCGAAACGGGAGACTAGCCTTGATTCTACACTTACCTGAGAATGGGAGTCTTTCTATCTCAAATTTTAGGGTACGTTTCATACGGGACACCAACGCGTTGAAGTCATAGTGTCCTTGAGGTATCGAGAACCGTAAGGAACCACCATTGGACTCGAAGTCGATCGTGTTTGCCAATACGTTATCGTAGTCCCAAAACACAGTAGCTGTCTTGACCATAATGTATGGGTTGTCGTGCGTGACCATTATTGCGTTGTCAAAGGACACAACTTTTTCTGCGCCTTCAATGAATACCGTCAACTTTCGCATTATGTATAACATACGGTATATTATATGCAGAAAGCCCTTCATGACTACTATGGAAAGCACTACAAACGTGCGATGGCGAACACATCAAAGGCTACACACGACGCAAAGGCAGACCTCATCAAAAAGTACCCCCACGCTACTTTAAGCAAATTCGAGTTCTATCCAAATATTTCACAAGACGGTAAGATCATGAGTGTCGACATATATTTCAGAAACAACGACATCCTCAGCACGGACATAACCAGCGCAACCTTCAAAAACGATAAGAACATGTGGAAGTGGCTACACAATAGTAAGTTCCCAATAATATGGCAAGGCGGTGGAACTATCCAACCACTGCCAAAAGGTCATAAAAACCACTGGGGGCTTTGGGATGGCTATCCAACAGAAAATGTGTTAAATTATCCAGTGAATAATTTTAAAGTCTTTGTTAACCAAAATAGCTACTTCATGTCAAAGCTACCAACCTTACAAATCACCGCGTCAAAGACAAAATCAGAGTGGGATGACAGCGAATCTTACTACCGCGTTGTGTTTGCGACGTATTGTGCAAGTTTCTGTTGTGGAGTGTCGTTGCAACATTTATCAGTGTCACAAGAAGTCCACCCTGTGGTCACAAGTGTGATGAGATTTCATTTGTACTTCACCATTAGAAGACTTCTGAGAAGAATGGAAGGTGGTGAGACCATGAAATCAATAAGTAGAGAATTCAACGCTTCCGAATTGTATGGTAAGATTTCCAAGATTCCCAGAAAACATTACTACCAGAGTAAAGTCCTGAGCGACGGCACTTTAGGCGAATCCAGAGTATACACACTCAACGACGTTCAGAACGATTACAGGCGATACGTCGCGCGATTGTCAGACGGCTTTACCAACATTGGGCTGCAATATCTAAATCAGAGCATAGAAGCCTTTGTGTACTCCACACTTGGTGCGCAAGCGAGAACACGTGTATCAGTCGTTGGTGGTTCTGCAGGAAGTTTAGAAACCCAACAAGAGTTCCGAAAGTTGTTCGCTGACAGTGTTACCAACTACGACGTGTCGACATGGATTCTCAACATGAATAAATCGATTAGAGACACCAACGTTGTCCAAAATCTCGCAGTGTCGCCAAGTACATGGTTAATGCCAAGCAACGTGGTGATTCTCAAGAATAAAATCGCTGGGTACAACAACTTATTAAAGATTGCCACAGAGTCCATGAAATTTGGAGTGAACACTCGCTTGAATGCAACAACACCAACAATTGCAGCTAAAAAAGTCCACCAAGAAAATGTGGTGACTAACTTAGTAGCGCCAGCGAGTCTTGCGGCTAAAAAAGCTCACCAAGAAAATGTGGTGGCTAAAAAAGTTTACCAAGAAAATGTGACACCACTTCCTGTGAAAAAAACAGTGGCCACCACCACAAGTAAGTCAGACACGACAACATTGGCGATAGTGTTGGGGTTCTCAGCAGTCTCTGGCTATATCTACTAACCAAATACACCTTGAAGTAGTAATGAGTCTAAACTATGGGTATGAGTCTGGCGACCCTCACGATAAAATACTAAAGAGAACGAAAAGGCATCTGGACGAAGATCCCAAATTAAGCGCGACCGGCGGAAGGATGTCTGGAATAATAGACATGCAAGGCTCGGCGATAAAAAACGTAGCAGACCCAGTCGATGACTCAGACGCTATCAATAAAAGAGCTCTAGAGCAATTGCTATCAGGTTTCCTCAAGAGTCAGTCCTATAATGTTGCGCTCGACTTCAACGTTAGCACACACGCCTTGAAAAACGTGGAATTTCACACCAATGGTTCAAACAAAGTGAAAGCCATTGGTGAAACAAGTAAATTAGTGCAAAACAACCCAACCTATGGTCCTATTGTTGGCATCAGCAGTGTAAGCCAAAGTTTTCTATCCCCTGTGTTAACACCACTCCCACTTGAGTCAGGTCTCCATTTTAATTGTCCCAGTATGCAATGGTGTGATCTCTCCATTTTTGTTGTGGTAAGGTTACCTATGAGAACCGCTGGATCAAATTGGGAGACAATTATATCAAACGACGACGGTCAGTGGGATAAGTTCATAGGGTACAAGACTGGTATGACTAATGGACTCGCGTATGGTGGTAGCATCCCAGCAATGGAGAGCATATGCACTATTCCAAGTGGCGTTGACATAAGTAAAATGCATATGATATCGATACACTGGCAAATGGACAATTCACACGTCAGAGTCAACAACATCAAGTCAACCGATTCAGACTTCATAGCAAATATGAAAAAGATAGGCACACCCTATGGAACGATTTTTGGAATACATCGACCAAGAATACCACTCGCACCTTATGCATACCCATCGTTAATAGAATTCTACGGCATGAAAATTGTGAGTGGCTACATGGCGAACCGAGACATCATAATCATGGGTGGAGAAATGATGAAGGAATATGGTATAAAGTAAATGGGAGCATGTATTTCGAGACCCCATGAAATATATAAAATAAATAAGACGACTGATCACATGTTCAAAGCTGGTGGGTCATTTGGTCGCGGTGACGTTACTCTCGAGCTCCACGCTGAGATTGGTATGAGGTCTAAAAAGACTTACGGCAAACCTATTATGTTACCAGAGTCAGACACTGTGGGAGTGGTAGGAGACGTGACCTAAGTTAAAATGGGTTGGCTTAGAAAACTGGTTCGTAACATTAGAAACTTTTTCAGACGACGTAGAAAACCGAAGACTAATGAAACACACCTGATGCGTTGGTACACAACAAACCAGATCTATAAAAAACCTAGCGCCCACATCGAGTAGTTTTTTTGTGGGAGACTATATAGTGATGACTTCCGCGATACTCCAACTATTCGATTTCGATGGTCATCAAATCACGACGGTTAATCACAACGGTGACATATGGTTCAAAGCAAAAGAGGTCGCGAGCGCTCTAGGTTATGCTCGACCAAAAGATGCAGTTAACGACCATGTCGAACCTGATTGTAAAACGAAGATGGAGCAGGCCTCGTTTATCAACGAACTTGGGGTCTACTCACTAACGTTCTCGAGTAAAATGGAACGTGCGAAACACTTCGGAAGGTGGGTGCACACAGAAGTCTTACCAAGCATTAGAAAGGGTTTAGCTGACGTCGGTCTCAAACACAATCAGTTTAAAATGATCACTGAGTTCGACCTTCATACGAAAGTTGTTGGTTTTCTTAGGAAGTATTATCCAGAAGCTATTTTGATAGCCGCTTGTGGTGAGAATCAAGACACTTCGAGTAAAAGAATAAATTCGTGGAAAAAAGGTTACCAACGTGAAACGCCTGACTTGATTATTGCCAACGCAAACCGACAGCATAGCGGACTCGTGATTGAGTTCAAGAACCCAGGTGGCACAGGTAAGACATCTGAAGAGCAAGACTCTCTGCTGCTCAGATACAAATCCGCTGGTTATCTAACATTGTTGTGCGACTCATACGACGACGCTATTACCACGGTAACAAAATATTTCTTTGACGTTGGGTCTCAGTGTTCCCAGTGTTTTCGTAAATTTAAAAATAAATCAGCGTTGAGTAACCACGAGAGACACTATTGTAAAGAGACTTTTTAGACAGCGAGTAATAAGTCGAATTAGCACTCGTTCTCGTTGTTGAGACGACGTTTGAAGCGACAACTGCTCTAGCATTTTTTAAAGACGTTTTTTAACTCGATAAAAATATCTGCGAAACTCTCCCTCTTTATTTCACAAACCTTCTGACCACTGTGTGAAAAAATGTTTCTATGACATTGGACGCTTCATGTGACCAATGTCTAAATTTAAAAAAGTGGGGTGTGTTGAGAACACCCTTAATTTCGCGTGGAAGGATGATGACGTCTGCACACTGCACGATATTGCTCAGCACCACCAACAAACGATGGTCCTGGGCTATATCTCCAATTGAATGGTGCGTCAACAGTTGTTCCGTAAGTGTCACGACAAACGGCGCAATACGCTTTTAGAAATGTGATGTCGTCCGCTACTGGGAAGAGCGTGTCAAGCTCACCAATTCTTTTTAAGCGCTCTGTTGATATGAGACCACAAATAATGACGTGAATGCCGGCTTTGACATATTCGCGAATAATTGGGAGTAGATCAGAGTACCAATGGCCTTCATCAATTCCTATGACGTCGTAGCCAGTTAGTTTGGAAGAACTCGGAAGGTTGGTGATTAACTTCGCAGGTAAACTGTCTGATCCGACGACAATGGTCTGACGATGTGTGGAGAACGCGTGGTCAGTTCGCCTAGTGTCACCTGTGTTGTTCATGTAAAGGACTTTGAGCCCTGACTTACTTAACGCAACTAACCTGCGGAGAGTCTCTGTCGTTTTTCCTGCGAACATGGGGCCAATCACAATTTCTAGTTTACCAACTTTTCTCATGGTTACTATACCCCCAGAGAAATATTTTTTTATTGTGGTGGAAACCGTCGTTCCATGTTGAATATCCGCTGGAGCTCTAAGTTTTTAAGATGGGACCTCGAGCTCTCATGTCTTAAGCGATGCAGTGGGTCGTTGGTGACCACACCGCATGGGTGACAGGTGTACACGTTTTCATCTCTCGCAAAGTGTCTGTGGGTGGGCGAGAGTACGTGGTCCCTGATATCATCCGCACCCAGTATCTCATTACACCCCACCTTGCAAACGTGAACGTCGCGGTTTGCGGCGAGCTCTAGCCACGCTTTGGCTTTGGTTGGGCATGGTTTCCACATAAGGGTCGCTAAGAACACTTCGAGGAAGCTACCAAGTAATGTAGCGTTGGACTTACGAGGGTTGTTCAAGTAGACACCACTCGCTAACATAAGGTATTTGAATGGTGAGTGACACCACACAGGGATTACGCTGGCTAATCTATCAGCAAGCTCGTTGGCTCTTTCCTCCCGAAGATCGATCCAAGCGTCGAGAAGATGCCTAGTGCGGTTGACCTGAGAGCCAAACCGTTTTGGTAACCCTCCGTCGGGGTTGAGGTCAAGGAGTGGTGAGCATATTGAGAAGTACTCGTTTAAGACGTTGGGTCCAGGGGCGTCTTGTGGGGTAGACACACTGGTAAAGGCCGTTCTCAGCATGTTGGCAATATCTTCTTCGCTAACCTCTCGGGCTTGAGTCATTATGTTATACTCCCAGAAAAAATCCTAATTTTTTAGTGCGTTTGGTCTGGAACTGTGAGATACCTGTGGGGTCATCTGTGAGGCACCTGTGAGGTCAACTGTGAGTAAGATAACACGTGATAGTGTATTAGATGGTTGAAGACCCACAGACGGCTGTTGAAGCGAAGATCACGGCTGATGTGAAAAGTGTTAAGGTGAAGGACCCAAAGCGTGTCGCCGCTGGTAAAAAGTTGGCTGAGATATCGAAAGCTGCGAAAGAAAAAAAAATGCGCGAAATGATAGTTAACGAAGAACAGGGTGGTGAGTGGAGCTATGGTTACATTGTTGGAACACTTGGTGTTATCATTGCCGCTGCTTCGCTATGGTACACAATTAGCAGTGAAAAAGAGACACAATTAGAACCTGTGAGTGCCGCACCAGCTAGTGTGTCAGAGAGTCATAAAACTCGTCGTCCAGCGTTAGACACATTTGATTCTTGAACAAAACACACGACAATGTATATGACTGCGATCGATCGAAAAGAACTTATGAACGAACTGTATGATGCGCTACTTGTTACGACTGGCGCTGTGGTAGTGAGTATGATTTCGAAAAAGGCTTTGGGAGAACCATTGGGAACACCAGAGACTGTGAAAGGTACAATGAAACTTGCTGCAGCTGTTGGTGCAGGAACGTTGTTAGTAAAATGGATGCAATCGAAAAAGTGGATACCGACAGATCCATTCAAATCAACGTAAGTTAATGGTGAGTGTTGTGGCTGGAGGTATTTTTAATGCAGTGGCTTTTGCAGGCGCTGGCTTTATGTTTTCAAAGTTTAATCACACAGGTTACGAAGCTGACATGAAGAGACACAACCATGCGTTGGAACAGTTAGCCAGTGCGAAAGAAGCGTGGTATGAAAATGAAATCGCTAAGAAAGATAAGATCCAGCGTTTGCGACAACGGCTCTCTGACGCTAATGCTGACATCAATGACACAAACCACGCGTTGGAAGAACTTAGAAGCGTAATGACCATACAGTACAGCGGACGAGTGTTCACTGAGAGTCCGAAGATTGCGGATTACTACCAACCGAGTGCGGAGATGAAGGAATACCAATTATTGTTTGTTAGCGCGCTAGGTTTGGGTAGTGGAATAGCGGTGTGGGTACTAGTTCGGTGAAAAAAAATGTTGGAGTAGTATAAGCGATGGACAAACTTATGAGGCAGATGAGTTACGGCTTGACAATTGACGAGATCGCGAGTGAGACGCAAACTGAGTGTGGAGACACCTTCAGAATTTACTACTGCTCGGATTGTGACGCTGTGAAAAACATGACTGACTGCGGTGGGTATGCGTGTCCAAAGTGTGGCGACATCGAATGGGGGTACATTCAGAGTTATGGTGACATGAGACTCACGCGACTAAAAAGCGTTCACAAACGGTCTTGGTGGATGGGGAGGAGACTACGGAATGTTGTGAAGGGTGAGCACCTTGAGTTGATAAAAGAGGACTTCCTGAAAGTTGTCAATGTGCTGCACTCATGCAATTTGATAAAGGGTAGAAATGTCAGCAGATACGGATACTACATTATTAGGTTGTGTCATAGAAGACAACTCGAGACACTCAAGAAGGTGCTTGACCTCAAAGACGGGAAGGTGAAAGACTTGTTTGACAACAATCTGTTTGGGGTGGTGTACCCAAAGCTGAGATGGTGTGAAAGTGGCGATATTTATTACAATGAGTGGCTTAGGAAAAAAAAATAAGCGTAGTGTATATAGAAGCCAATGAGTCGGACTGCGAAAAAACCCACTGACAAAAAGACGGGCGCATAAGACGAGTGCAGCCGTTGTCACTAACAGACGAAGCAACCAACGTTCACGGCTTCTTTAGAGATCAAGAGGGACAACCTGTAGTCGAAGACCTCGCACCGTCAACGCATCTGTTGGATCGAGCACTGAGAGGGTTCACAAGGTCCTATGGAGTCGAAGTAATTGACGACGGAGACATCAATCAGGTAAATGCTAGTAGAAGTTCTGTCACTAACCTTTTGAGACGTGAGCTGGGTGAGACCAACGGAATGAAAGTGGTAGAGACAGTCAAGGTCACTTTTGAGAAAGTTTTAGAGCGTGATAAGACCACATACAAAACTGCCTACTTTAACAGCGAAACGTTCGTCGTCATTAACGAGCATGACATCGAGGGTGTTGCCAATCGCGGGTCGGAGCAGATTTTGACGCGGATAGCTGGGTGGTTATCTGAGGGGTCTGGATGGACTATCGACAAAATAGATGCGCACTACGTCAACGTCGCTATTTACAGACCTTTGCATGGGAGTAGCTACATTGCGTTGCCAAAGGAGCTGTGCAACAGTATGAAGGGTCTGATAAACGTAAATAATGGGGATGACAACGAGTGCTTTAGATGGTGCCACCTAGCACACAAGTTGCCTGTTGGAAAACACTCTGATAGAACGTCAAAGTACGTCAGCCACATCAGTGAGCTGAATTACGACGGAATTGATTTCCCAGTCACACTCAAAGATTACAACAAGATCGAAAAGGCTAACGAAATTAGCATTAATGTTTTTGGGTACGAAAATAAGCAGCCATTCCCTGTGTACGTTTCTAAGGAGGTGTACCCTGACCATATGGACCTACTGTTGATAACTACCGATAGCAACAAGCATTATGTGTATATTCGCGATTTCAACAAATTCATGTACCGTCAGACAGAGCATAAGGCTAGAAAACACTTTTGTAGGTATTGTTTACAGTGTTTTAGTCGTGAGGACGTGCTTGAACACCATGTGGAAGTATGTTTGGTCATTAATGGGAAGCAAGCTATTAAAATGCCACAAAAAGGTACGAAAGTGAAATACGAGAATTTTAGTAGACAGCTAAACGTAGCATTTGTGGTGTACGCAGACTTCGAGGCTATCACACAGAAGGTGCATGTGGCAACACCATCAAGCGAGTGTAGCTATGACAATGAGTATAGTAAGCCAGTGAAAGTGTACCGCGGTGAAAATGCAGTTAACAAGTTTATTGGGGAAATGTTAGAAATTGTCGAATATTGTAGAGAAACGCGTGAGAGTCACTTTAACAAAGAAATGATACTGACTGATGCCGATAAGAAGAACTTTGACGAGGCTAAAAGTTGTCATATTTGCAGTGTTGAGTACATTAGCGCTGACGTTAGAGTGAGAGACCACTGTCACGTGTCAGGTAAGTACAGAGGGTCCGCACATCGTCACTGTAATGTGAACTTTAAGTTGACTGATAAAATTCCTGTGATCTTTCATAACTTACGCGGCTACGATAGCCATTTCATTATGCAGGAGATTGGCAAGTTTGGTCAAGACATAAATGTGATACCAAACAACATGGAGAAGTACATGGCGTTCATGCTTGGAAAAAACTTAGTATTTTTGGACAGCTTTCAGTTATGGGTAGTGGTCTAGACAACTTGGTGAAGAACCTACCAAGAGACGCTTTCAAATACACGTCAGAAGTGTTTCATGATGAGGGGTTGGCACTAATGACAAGAAAGGGGGTCTATCCCTATGATTATATGGACTCCTTTGATAAATTCGATGAATGCGAACTACCCTCCAAAAAGGACTTCTACAGCATTCTGAATGACGAGCATATTACGGAAGAAATGCATGAGCGCGCTTGCAATGTGTGGGACTACTTCGACGTTGAAAGTATGGGTGGGTATCACGACCTGTATTTGAAAAGTGATGTGCTCTTGCTCGCCGACGTTTTTGAGAACTTTAGAAAGACATGCCATCGCGAGTATAAATTAGACCCTTGCCATTATTTCACGTCGCCTGGATTGGCTTGGGATGCCATGCTAAAGATGACTGGAGTAGAACTCGAATTATTGTCCGACATTGACATGTTTCAGTTCGTAGAATTAGGTATGCGTGGTGGTGTGAGCTACATATGCAACAGACATGGTGTGGCGAATAATAAATACATGAAGGGGTACGATAAAGCGCAAGAGTCGAAGTATTTGATGTACCTTGATGCCAACAATTTGTATGGGTGGGCAATGAGTCGAAGTCTACCTACGGGTGGCTTCAAGTGGTTGACTGAGATAGAAATAAAAAAGGTTAATCTATGCGACTATCACAACAATAGTAAAAAGGGCTTACTGCTTGAAGTCGACTTGGAGTATCCAGCCCATTTGCATGACCTACACAACGATTACCCGCTAGCTCCCGAGAAGATGGAGATAACCGTTGACATGTTGTCGGAGTACTGCACGAAAATCAAAAATAAATTTAATGTGAGTGTTGGCGGCGTGAAAAAGCTGGTGACTAATTTGATGGACAAAAAAAAGTACGTGTGTCACTATGGAAATCTACAGTTGTACATGGATCTTGGATTAAAAATCAAAAAGGTTCATAGGGTCCTACAGTTTGACCAGTCCAAGTGGTTGGGCAAGTACATCGACTTTAACACAGTCAAAAGAACTGCGGCTAAGAACGCTTTTGAGAAGGACTTCTTCAAGTTGATGAATAACAGTGTGTTGGAAAAACGATGGAAAACTTGAGGAAGCGTGTGGACGTAAGATTAGTGACCACTGCGGAGAAATTTAAAAAACTTGTCTCAAAGCCAACGTTTGTGTCTTGCAAGATATTTAGCGAGAACTTAGTCGCCGTCCACAAAGTCAAAGAAACGCTGACATTAAATAGACCCGCATATGTGGGTATGTGCATACTAGACTTGAGTAAAACGCTGATGTACAATTTCCACTACAATTATATCATGAAAAAGTACTCTAGCGACACCTGCAGATTGCACTTCACCGACACTGACAGTCTGTTGTACTCAATCAAAACTGGCGACGTTTATTCCGACTTTATGATGGAGTGCGAAAAGTTCGACAATAGCGACTACCCCGCAGACAGCCCATTCGCTTTTAAAGAGAATAAGAAAGTTATTGGGAAGATGAAGGACGAGTGCGCTGGAACGCCAATTATTGAGTTCGTTGGGTTGCGCAGTAAAATGTATAGCTATTTGAAAGAGGATGGAGGTGGTGGGAAAACCGCTAAAGGTATTAGAAAGAATATAATTAAAAAGGTAATCAGACACGAAGATTACAAAAGTGTGCTACTCGAGCAGAAACAGTTGCGACACACAATGAAGACCATTAGAAGTGTCAAACATCAGCTAGGTAGTTACGAAATTAATAAAGTGTCGCTATCCTGTTTTGATGACAAACGATACCTTCTAGAAAATGGCATTGACTCCTACGCATATGGTCACAAAAACATTGAAGTGAGAGACACCACTGAAAATAGTGAGCAAACGGACTAATTCGCAAAACGACTGGCTATTTGTTAGTCAATGTTGTTAGCCAATCAAAAGAGCACCATTTCGCTATCCATTTGGATAAAACACCACTAGAATCAAAATCTGGTGGTTTTTTTTTCGCGCGTGAATTGAGACAACAGCAGAACGCGTCGGTCGTAGTTTGTTGAACAAAAATGCGAAAATGTTGAAATGACACTTTCTATTTTTTGAATATGTGAAAATGATGAAGTGACACATTCTTTTTTTAAATATGTGAAAATGTTGAAATGACACTTTCTATTTTTCCTAAATGTAATTTGACATAAATTTGCGAAAATGTTGAAACGACACTTTCTATTTTTAAATGTGGCTGAAATAATACCAAATTTAGCGAAAGTTATAATTTGGTATTGTTTCGCTAGTCTCGCGTGTGTTTGACATCAATTTAGTAGAAAACGTGGGAGGGGTGTCTAGCTTGACTAACGATCGCCATAGTAGTATAGCAAGTGGGGCTGCGAGCTTATTCGATGTTAATCGTAAATATAAATACCGAAACATCGCCAAATTTGTCGAGTCGCGACTTGGCACAAATTTGGTGATGTTTCGGTATTTATATTTACGGTTGACGTCGATTGGGCTCGCAGCCCCACTTGCTATACTAAGTAATTTTCCTATACGCCGATGTTCTACAGAGGTTGGTCAGTAACGTGTATATGTATAAACTAAGACGGTAACGTTGGTTGTCTTTGTTGTTCTTCATGTGTAGGTCAGTTTGCTTCTACTGTCAAAGGATCCTTATAATGGGCAATATTTTCACGAGTAAGTTATACATTCCAGTAGCTCTTTTTGAGCGTATATTATCCTTTGAGGATTATTATATAGCCAAACACTTAGTCAGTAGATATATAATAAATATATTTTATTATATATCTATACTAGTACAATATTAGCTATCTCGCAATTTGATTGGCTCCTCTACTACTAGGCTATCACCTCGTAACCTAGCAGTAGAGAAAAAACAAGATGGCGGCATGTTTTTAGGCCGAAAAAAAGCTGAAATCGATGGGGTTTTATAAAGACTAAGACTATACTGACTAGTGTTTGGCTATATAATAAAACAATTACACCATTCGCTGTCGTCGTAAATGAACTAATGAGCATATATGTATGTGTAGCCATCCACCGTATAATATAGCCATCCACCGTATATGAGCTATTCTGCAATCTGATTGGTTCTTATACTAGCAAGCTATCAGCTCATATATCACTAGTAATGAAAAAACAAAATGGCGTGATTTTCTTAACCAGCTGCAGATGAAACTGGCTGTTTCTTTAACACAGTAGCGAAAAACATGAACTGAGAGGAATAAGGGTAATATTCAACAGAAAATACATGAACCAAATGCAAAATTTACTAAGTTATAATGCAAAATCCACTTTAAAAATCGTCTTAAGGCTTTGAAAAACCCGACTGAATTGTCAACAGTTGATAATGTTTTGACAGACAAAATAAATAGGATACATATTATGACTGAAAACCTTGTTATTTTAGGTGATAAACATCGAAAAACAACAAAGCGAGATTTTCGCTAATGTTTTTTTTGCTTTTTGTCCTCTTAAAAGCCCAAATATTCACAACCGTGATGCAATAATAAAAACTGACCCACCTTTTGGCTTTTCAAAGGAACTTTTTGCTTTATTCAACCATCTAAACGAATTTTTGGCTCTCAAGAGAAAATTATAAAGCTGTTTTCAACTCAGCGAGAAACCTTTCTTATACGTGACAACATTGAACATTACGCATGACGGAAGTATATGTGGCGGAAGTTCTTTACTTTCAATTACATTATAATTTATTGCTGTGATATATCAACAATTTTGCATTATTATCTTAAAATGTTTTGCTATATTATAAAACAATTATACCATTCGCTCTCGCCGCATATGAACTAAATAGCCAACTCGGCGCTTCGCGCCTCGTTGGCTATGAGCTCATATACGACTCGAGCTCATGGTATAATTGTTAATTATATATGATATATATATATATATATATATATATATATATATATATATACGAAAGTATACAAAATATACAAATGTGCCCTACCGGCTATCACCATATGGCTTAATGGTAACTGTGGACTTGGGACCCACTATGTACGGCTTATATATATATATATATATATATATATATATATATATATATATATATATATATATATATATATATATATATATATATATATATATATACTGCACTATATATATATATATATGCACTATATATATATATATATATATACTGCATTGCTCACTGCTCGCAGTTTGAGCGCACTTTGGTGACTCCACAATGCAATCCTTCAATGTGTAGCCGTACATAGTGGGTCCCAAGTCCACAGTTACCATAAAGCCATTATGGTGATAGCCGGTAGGGCACATTGTATACTTTCATGTATATATTACGCTCACCGCTCATGTGGTTTGAGCACTCTCATGGATTGGGCGGAGAGTCTCTCTCAATGAGACGTTTACTGTTTGCATTATGCATTGCTCACTGCTCGCAGTTTGAGCACTTTGGTGACTCCACAATGCAATCCTTCAATGTGTAGCCGTACATAGTGGGTCCCAAGTCCACAGTTACCATAAAGCCATTATGGTGATAGCCGGTAGGGCACTGTCATTTCATGGAAGAAATAGACGAGGCAAAATGTTTGCCACTTCTATGTCAATCTGTTTGCAAAATCTTACAATATAAACATCACTTCTATATAAAGTACTTTTCAAAAGTGGATAGAATTAAGTTCATGGTATTGTTTTTGCACAGGATAATGTTTTTCACTTGTCTTTGTAAGATTTTTCCATTGACAAGAATTTTGATAGTCTTCTTGAGATAACAAATTGCTCATCATCGCTTTTACAAATGGCCACTGAATTCCAATTACATTCCAATGCAGCTACCACGCACGAACCTAGACAAAAAGAATAAAGGTTTAGCTGAAAATCCTCAAAGTTTGGCTGAGGACTTGTACCAAAATGGTACAATTATTCAAAGTAACAAGTTCTGTTCTTTTATAGCATTTCAACTATAATACCTTGGGAAGAGCTAACATCTAGTATCCAATCATCTCGGTAGGAAAATCTGCTAATCAGCTCCCCGTAAATTTCCTGATCACTGCCAGCATCTGCACAGATGAGATTCCCCATCTGTGTAGTATGCTGGATATTAAAATGCTCAGGTAGCATTTCTCGACCAACTGCTGCATGGTAGACCAGGAATGCACAGACAGATTGAACCATTCCAAGATTACCTAAATTTCACAAGTCAGACATTAAATAAATGAAGGTTCTTGGTATACAGTAATCTTGATATTGACTGTCAGTTATATAGCATTCTGTCACCAAAACAGAATGACCCTCAGATCATGGCTTGACACTAGCACCAAGCTTTAAAGGGGCATCTTTTAAAAGGGCAAATGTGTCTTAATTTTGCCATGTGTGCTAATTATTGATAATTTGTTATGCGTCATCGCCCTGAGCATCAAGGTCATTCACATTTGATAGGTGATTTGAAAATAATACTAATTAATTTTTGGTTGTGTTATTTTTAAAAACACTCTATATAGCAAATCCTACTCTTGCCAAATGAATGTCCCTAAGATCATGCCTTGATATACAGTACAGTAATTGTAAAAATGATCATACGCAAAATAGTGAATACAGTAGGGGGGGGGGAGTAAGTGAGAAAAAAGTAACTGTAATGACAGAGTGGTTACCAGTTTTACAGTATTACACTTAGAAATATGTTGATGCATGGATGTAAAGAACAACTTGAAAACTATTTCAGAGAAGGTACATTCCAGCAAGATGTGGATTTACTACACATACATCAAACTCACAAGCAGAAAACAATTTATAATAAGTTTCTCAGTATAAATACCTGAGGATTTGAGATTCTTCATGTTAACATAGCCAACCCCAATACATGGTCCACGAATGACTGCGAATGATTCTTTTAATTGTAGAATACACTCCACATTCCCCCATATTACTAAGTTGAAAATTTGGCGTGAACCAAAATTGATTCGCTCAGCATGAGCATTCAAGAGCTATAAAAATTTAATAAAAAACAAAATTAAATGACATATGGTGGTGACTGTAATTACAGTACAGACAAGACATTACCAGCCAACACAATTTTCAATGTAAATAACTTTACTAAACCTTCCCAACATATTAGGGCAAGTGCCCTAATAATACATGCATGAATGTGGCTGCAGTATGCATGACGGAAGCATGGACATTAAGGGAAGTCCCTTAATGTACATGCTTCCACCAGGCATTACAGCCACATACATGCATGTAATATACATTTACACACACATATTACACACATACACATATTACCTAAATAGCTGGAATTATATCTAGTACATACTGTACCTCTTTCTCTAAACACTGTGGCAGCTTATGAATGACAAGAGAAAATCCACAGTCTTTTTGGCCAAAGTCCTGTTGATCCACCTGGAATGGGTCCTGACATTGAAAAACAACAGCCTGTTCTCTCTTAGTTTTATACACATTATGTGCTGCCACAATTTCAGATTCAGTTTGATCCCTGTCAGTGTTGCAGAGTGTTCTTAATTGTTGCAGGAAACTAACAAAAGTTGCATCTGTCTCTTTTTGCCCTTAAAAGACATAAATAATTAACAATTTAAAATACAAAACAAAAGAAACTCTGAAAACAGTTAACATTTTTATTAGAAGTTTTGAGAGTCTCCTTTGTTTTGTATTTTCTAAAACTATACCAGTGTGAATGAAATATATTGTTGTGTAACAATATTCTTAAAGTGTATACAGTATGACATGACATTTTGTATTGCTTCATTTGAAAGAGCATCCAAATGTCTGTAACTCATGTTATCAAAAGTGTTAAGCCACTGGCACAGGTTATTCATAACCATTCCATTGTCAAGAAAAGAATGAGATATTTTCGAGCAGAGACAATAGTGAATCTTTCCTTGCAACACACATTACCAAAAAAAGAAACAACAATGTTGCACTCATTTAATGTTATTTCCTATAAATGTCTTAAGAAGTATTCCAATGAGTGTGTGGCTCATTTAAAATGCAGTCAAAGTTCAATGGATTCGCTATGTTGTTAGAATATTTTCTTGGGTTGTAACTGACGTATTATCTTTGAGCTGAAAAAATGGCCAAATATAAATTTCAACAGTGTGCCTCCATCCTCCCCATTTGATGAGTTGATACCAGCCCAAGGCCATAGTCTTTACAAAAGATAAGACTATGTCGAACTATGTAACACACACTATAGTAGTTTTAATAAGCATGTCACTGGATTGCAGCATCATAATATTTATGCCTCAAATGATAGTCTATATAAGCCAACTTATTAATAGAGAAGGGGCCTAATCACTCCCTGTGACTTAAAGAATACATATTATTGTCAAATAATATTTACTGATTTGTCTCTAGGAATAAAAAAGACATGTACAGAAGAATCTGTGTTGGAAGTAATTAGGTCAAAATGTTGCCACAAAGATTGCATAAAAACTCTGTCTTTTAATGACATTTACGAAGCTAAAACGATTTTTCTTTCCCTTGGTTCACAAACTGAACAAAGGAATGTTATTCTTAACTACATAATAGATCATACTAGTTTTGCTGGTCAGTCATCTCACAAAGCCACAGTTGAAACAAAGTTTTTAGTTAAAGAAAAATATACTTGCGGACAGCGTGGTTGCTTGTTCATGCAATTAATGAAAAGAGGTATCTCAAAGTTATTATGGATTTCAAAAAAGGATCCAAGTTTTATGAACATGGCAACAAAGGATCAGTAAGGCAGTCTGCGAAGACATCTGGATGCTTAGCATGGATACAGTTTCTCGTGAATGCTATTGGCGATCAGCAACCTGAGGAAAAGTACATTTCCTAACATGCTTTACCAAACTAAGTATTTACAGAAAGATGTGCAAAGAACTAGATGCTGGTGCAGTTGTTAGTCAGTCTCAATTCTACAGCATTATGGATAAGTATTTTCACCATATTTAGCAAAATAATGTGCGAGTGTGGACAATTTATTGAAAGCCCTCGCTGCATAATGTCCTTGCAGTTTCACTGACTTTCACAACCTACCTAATTGGTTACAGTTTTTCACACATGTTGTCCTTGCAGTTGCACCGAATTTTAGAACAGATCTTGGTTACAGTTTAAACTGTAAACTGTTTTTTCACTTCATAATGATTATGCTTTCTGCACTTTTAAAGGCCAATTTACTTGGCTAACACCATTCAGATTTTACTTATCAAGAATAATTCTCCAATATATTGATTAAGCAATCTGATGTTGCTGGTTTAGATCATGTATTCATGATACTAATCTTGGCATTGTCTGGCAATGTCTAATCCAACTGCATTATGGCATTGTCATATGGCATTGTCATATGGCATTGTCTAATCCAACTGCGATCATCCCCATGCAGGCATACCAGAGTGTAGGGGTTTGACTCATGTTGAACTCCATATAGACAGGCATTTGATGTGAACCTAAATTTGAGTACATGCCAAAAATGACATTTGAAAGTTGTTGTCCTAGTATGAGTTTTCAACTAATCTTAAAATGTGAGTGATCTATGGCATTGTTTTCCACCTACATTTGAATCTAATTATATCAATGGTGCTGCCTGAAGACCAGCATCAGTTGGCCCATTCTCTCTGCTGAATAAAATCATCTCATATTAGTAATTAAATAATAATAAAGGCTTTGTCTACTGTATGTCTCAAAAAATAACTTATCTCTTCTTTAACAAGTAAACAATGAATGTTTAAGCTATATTGTAATCCAAAACAGATTTTGAACTGAAATGATTGCTTTTTTAAAATACATCTTTCAGATTTATATATCTATACTTTATCACAATTAATACTAGATTAAAGGAAACTTCCTTCCGGTTGGTCACACACATGAAGACATAGATGCTTTGTTTGGCCTGTTTTCCAAAAATCTTCGATTGCAGGATATCTATACTTTAGATGGTGAGTACCACTGTAAAACTTTTTGGCATTTAAGGTGTAAAACGTTGATGAACACTTGATTGACCGTTATTGAACGTTGATGAAAAGAGGTAACACTGTAAAACTTTTTTGCATTTAAGATATGGTATATATATATATATATATATATATATATATATATATACATATATATATATATATATAATATATATATATATATATATATATATATACAATAATTTAGTGACGAGATACTGACGTTTCGAGCGGAGCCCTTCATCAGAGTAAGACGTTGATGATCAATGATCGTTATGGTCTGCCACCTATCTTGAACTTGCAACTTGACAATTGTTGGCGAGAGAACAAAAACAAATATGTCTTACTCTGATGAAGGGCTCCGCTCGAAACGTCAGTATCTCGTCACTAAATTCTTGGCAGTTTACCACCTTTTCACTTTTCTATATATTCAAAACACTGTCTATACGCAGCACTCTACTTTTTTACTACTCTCGGATATTATATATATATATATATATATATATATATATAGGTAATATTTGGCATTTCACTCGATCAAACTACATGTTGAAAGCATTAATGGTGAAGGAAAATTTCGAGTGTTGGAATACATACATTTTAAGACCAAACCGGGACCAGTTGCGAAAAATGCAACTTAGCGGCCTTCCGGCTGGAATTGAACCCGCGACCCTGCGATTGCTAGTGCAGTGCTCTGACCACTGAGCTATGGAAGCCGTTGCCGAGAGCCTAGTCACGAGTTCTGTATATATGGTGGTAATGCCGGGATAAGATTCTGGGTATATTATAGGTAATATTTGGCATTTCACTCGATCAAACTACATGTTGAAAGGATTTTTGGTGAAGGCAAATTTCGAGTGTTGGAATACATACATTTTAAGACCAAACCGGGACCAGTTGCGAAAAATGCAACTTAGCGGCCTTCTGGCTGGAATTGAACCCGCGACCCTGCGATTGCTAGTGCAGTGCTCTGACCACTGAGCTACGGAAGCCGTTGCCGAGAGTCTAGTCACGAGTTCTGTATATATGGTGGTAATGCCGGGATAAGATTCTGGGTATATTATAGGTAATATTTGGCATTTCACTCGATCAAACTACATGTTGAAAGGATTTATGGTGAAGGAAAATTTCGAGTGTTGGAATACATACATTTTAAGACCAAACCGGGACCATGCAGTTGCGAAAAATGCAACTTAGCGGCCTTCCGGCTGGAATTGAACCCGCGACCCTGCGATTGCTAGTGCAGTGCTCTGACCACTGAGCTACGGAAGCCGTTGCCGAGAGCCTAGTCACGAGTTCTGTATATATGGTGGTAATGCCGGGATAAGATTCTGGGTATATTATAGGTAATATTTGGCATTTCACTCGATCAAACTACATGTTGAAAGGATTTATGTGAAGGCAAATTTCGAGTGTTGAAATACATACATTTTAAGACCAAACCGGGACCAGTTGCGAAAAATGCAACTTAGCGGCCTTCCGGCTGGAATTGAACCCGCGACCCTGCGATTGCTAGTGCAGTGCTCTGACCACTGAGCTATGGAAGCCGTTGCCGAGAGCCTAGTCACGAGTTCTGTATATATGGTGGTAATGCCGGGATAAGATTCTGGGTATATTATAGGTAATATTTGGCATTTCACTCGATCAAACTACATGTTGAAAGGATTTTTGGTGAAGGCAAATTTCGAGTGTTGGAATACATACATTTTAAGACCAAACCGGGACCAGTTGCGAAAAATGCAACTTAGCGGCCTTCTGGCTGGAATTGAAACCGCGACCCTGCGATTGCTAGTGCAGTGCTCTGACCACTGAGCTACGGAAGCCGTTGCCGAGAGCCTAGTCACGAGTTCTGTATATATGGTGGTAATGCCGGGATAAGATTCTGGGTATATTATAGGTAATATTTGGCATTTCACTCGATCAAACTACATGTTGAAAGGATTTATGGTGAAGGAAAATTTCGAGTGTTGGAATACATACATTTTAAGACCAAACCGGGACCATGCAGTTGCGAAAAATGCAACTTAGCGGCCTTCCGGCTGGAATTGAACCCGCAACCCTGCGATTGCTAGTGCAGTGCTCTGACCACTGAGCTACGGAAGCCGTTGCCGAGAGCCTAGTCACGAGTTCTGTATATATGGTGGTAATGCCGGGATAAGATTCTGGGTATATTATAGGTAATATTTGGCATTTCACTCGATCAAACTACATGTTGAAAGGATTTATGGTGAAGGCAAATTTCGAGTGTTGAAATACATACATTTTAAGACCTAACCGGGACCAGTTGCGAAAAATGCAACTTAGCGGCCTTCCGGCTGGAATTGAACCCGCGACCCTGCGATTGCTAGTGCAGTGCTCTGACCACTGAGCTACGGAAGCCGTTGCCGAGAGCCTAGTCACGAGTTCTGTATATATGGTGGTAATGCCGGGATAAGATTCTGGGTATATTATAGGTAATATTTGGCATTTCACTCGATCAAACTACATGTGGAAAGGATTTATGGTGAAGGAAAATTTCGAGTGTTGGAATACATACATTTTAAGACCAAACCGGGACCAGTTGCGAAAAATGCAACTTAGCGGCCTTCCGGCTGGAATTGAACCCGCGACCCTGCGATTGCTAGTGCAGTGCTCTGACCACTGAGCTACGGAAACCGTTGCCGAGAGCCTAGTCACGAGTTCTGTATATATGGTGGTAATGCCGGGATAAGATTCTGGGTATATTATAGGTAATATTTGGCATTTCACTCGATCAAACTACATGTGGAAAGGATTTATGGTGAAGGAAAATTTCGAGTGTTGGAATACATACATTTTAAGACCAAACCGGGACCAGTTGCGAAAAATGCAACTTAGCGGCCTTCTGGCTGGAATTGAACCCGCGACCCTGCGATTGCTAGTGCAGTGCTCTGACCACTGAGCTACGGAAGCCGTTGCCGAGAGCCTAGTCACGAGTTCTGTATATATGGTGGTAATGCCGGGATAAGATTCTGGGTATATTATAGGTAATATTTGGCATTTCACTCGATCAAACTACATGTTGAAAGGATTTATGGTGAAGGAAAATTTCGAGTGTTGGAATACATACATTTTAAGAACAAACCGGGACCAGTTGCGAAAAATGCAACTTAGCGGCCTTCCGGCTGGAATTGAACCCGCGACCCTGCGATTGCTAGTGCAGTGCTCTGACCACTGAGCTACGGAAGCCGTTGCCGAGAGCCTAGTCACGAGTTCTGTATATATGGTGGTAATGCCGGGATAAGATTCTGGGTATATTATAGGTAATATTTGGTAATATTATAGGTAATTATAAATTAAAAATTAAAAATATAGTAAATAATATTATAGGTAATAAATATTATAGGTAATATTATAGGTAATATATATATATATATATATATATTATTGTCACCGGCAATCGCTTGTGTATATAATTAGCTCTCATGCCATATCTGGATGTATCGAGGCAACCGAGCTACACTGATGAGCTGTAGATTGTGTCTGTAGATTGTACTATATATATATATGAAAATTTCGAGTGTTGGAATACATACATGTTAAGACCAAACCGGGACCAGTTGCAAATAATGCAACTTCAAGGCCTTGTGGCTGGAAGTGAACCCGCGACCCTGCGATGCTAGTGCAGTGCTCTGACCACTGAGCTACGGAAGCCGTTGCCGAAACCCTAGTCACGAGTTCTGTATATATGGTGGTGGTAATGCCGGGATAAGATTCTGGGTATATTATAGGTAATATTTGGCATTTGCCAGGATAATTACCTATAATATACCCAGAATCTTATCCCGGCATTACCACCACCATATAATATACAGAACTTGTGACTAGGCTCTCGGCAACGGCTTCCATAGCTCAGTAGTCAGAGCAAGCATCGCAGGGTCGCGGGTTCAATTCCAGCCGGAAGGCCTTGAAGTTGCATTTTTCGCAACTGGTCCCGGTTTGGTCTAAAATGTATGTACATGTATTCCAACATTCGAAATTTTCCTTCACCATAAATCGTTTCAACATGTAGTTTGATCGAGTGAAATGCCAAATATTACCTACATGTATATGTAATATATGTATACATATACATATACATACATATGTATTGGTCTTAACATGTATACCAACACTCATATTCCTTCACCAAAAATCCTTCACATAATTATATTCCTTCACGCAGCACTCTATACTTACATAGGTATGTATGTATTTTTGTGTATATCTTTCTTATATCAATATTGTCTTATAGACCTTTGTGACTCTTTTGAAAAATGCAGTAATAAACCTCATCCAGAATCAGTGAAGCCAGATAAAATGTACAATATCAAGGAATGGCTGTCACCCCACTCCCATGATATTCATCACCATGTCCAACCACATTGCTTCAAATTTGTAAGAAATTATAAAGGACAAGAAGTGATGTTCTACAGAAAGTGGAGTGGTGAAAAGTGGATGGATCCTGTTAGGTTACTGAAGGTTAGTATTCTTTTGTTATTGTTTTTTAAGTTATAATTAATATACATTATTTACATTATTACTTATTGGATTCCTCTGAGCCTAATATTAGAAATTATTATACCCTCACATATAATCCACTAATCAACTGTCTCTATTCGCGTCACGTGCCAGCCAAATATTTTACAATGTAGGGCAGCTACATATTGGGCAGTAACTTTTTGACTGTTTACATGCGAAGAAACATGTTTATGTTAAGATATTTTGTTCGATATAATTAAACACCTATTGGATTCCTCTTCATCAAATATTACAAAATATTTAAGTCTCGATTTGCAATATCAGGCTCAACCTTTGGTCTCGACTTAAATATTTTGTAATATTGGATGAAGATGAGCCCAATAGGTGCTTTATAAATTATCAACCACAATCCTTTGCACAGCCCATATAAAATCCTTTGCACATGAATCGGGATTCTCTTTCACACTTCTTCGATCGCTATTGTCAGTCAGTCAGTGCCACAGTTGCAAAGCTTAAACTTTAGATGAGTAAGTTCAATTTCTAACTTGAAATATATGGAAACCATTTTCTTTCATCTATCTAAAACAATCACAACTATATACCAGTTGTTTTCGCATGCATGGGTTTCATATTTCTCGCTCCGGCTGTATACAATAATGTGTTTATGTATTCTACCGCACAATTCTACCGCATATATGTTTAGATAAATTCTGCGCCGGAGACAACTATAGTATTCGTCTATCGCCTTGTGTCATCGATCAACCATTTATTTGAAACAGCATTGAATTTCTGTTTTGTGTCTCTCTGCCTCGTGTCATCAGAAATTCAAAACCATGTCCCCAGTACGCCTGACAACTGTGAGGGAGTCATTAGAAACAGATTAACTGAGTCATATCCATTAATTTCAATATTTTGTTAGCCATTGTCAGTTTACCGTTATCGTTCAGTTCTCATGACACACAAACAATTGCGCACAATTCGCCTTCGATTCTCCACTTTACCTTAATTAAATCCACCCAAAATAACCTGAGGATACCCCCTTCTGTTGCCTTACTCGGGTTCAGGTCTCGACATCCGGTTGTTCTCAGCACTCCAAAATTGAACAGAACTCTGTGCACCACTTACTACCAATTGGTAACCTAGTTACCTGTATATCAAACAAAATATCTTAACACAAAGATATTTCTTTGCATGTAAACAGTGAAAATGTTGCTGTCCTACATCATAAAATAATGGACTGTCACATGAAGACGATTATATCATATATGTGACGGTAGAATAAGTAAATAATGTAAGCTACTATTAAAGTTGTATGATCATGGAGTTTTGTTGGAGGACAATTTGGAAAGTACAGTTACTACAGTATATATGTGCACAGTGCAAGTAAAACCTGATATCAACTGTGCGCTGTGCACAATTGAGCTCAAAGACATTTTTTAAACGTACGGTAATGTCAAGACAAAACATATTGGTGCTGACCTCGTGATGATCATCCAGTGTCCAGTGAGTACAAACAGTTGGGAGATCTTTGACTTCAACAACTCCATAGAACATAATTTCTTTACCAAAATTACACATGTTTTATCCCAGCAACTATAACCCGGGCGATGATCGAGGATGACCATGGAGAATTTTAAACCACAATTTTGTCCAAAACCGTATTGTCATCCTAACATGAAGTAGTAACCGATTCCCTTAATGTGACTGCTGACCAGCAAGATTGCATATCGCGTTTTCAATCTAAGTAAGAATAATATTGGATGGTTTAATATTCTTTTAGTCTGTGCCAGAGAATATGCCTTCACTTTTAAAGTCGAATTTTGATAAAGTCGATGTTCCTGCTTTATCAAACGATGTGCCAAAGTGGCATTGTGTTATGCCAGCATCAGCTAAAGAGTGGTGGAACGCTTTCCTTCTGGGGCTTGATAAAAATTATGTCACAGTAGCCCCTGATACAGACTGCCCACTGCATGAACTGAAGAATACATTACAGAGACCACCATCAACTCAAGAAACACCAGAACTTATATCTGACCTAATGCAATATAGGGAGAAAGAGACTGCGCCACTTGAACAGGTATAAAATACTATAAATAATACTTACTAAATTTACACCCAGTCATTTGTTTTCTTTTTGACATTAAGGACCTGTTCAGTTATTGCCATGTTAAAAATACCCACTCACCAAATTAGTTCAAGGTCTAACCCAAACAAAAACCCAAACTTTAGTCAGTAATCGGGTTTACAGCCTAGCCTATATATGCTAAACTGACCCAGTGCTAGTGGTGTACTCTATTTATATGAAAGAAGTGCTTAATACTTGCCTGTGTGAGATGCTACATTATCAAATAAATATGAAAATGCAAGATTTAATAAGAAGGAAGTTTATTATATTTTATTTTATAATAGACAGTGTTTTATTGATGGTTCTGCCACTAATAAAACTGATAATCACACATGTGCGATTATTTATGGTAATCACACATGTATTGATTATCGTGTTTTTAAATGTTTTAAAATCGCATTACACTCTTGTGCTCTATTTTTGTTGACCACAATATCTCGTTCAATATCCTGGTCAACACTTGAAATAAATTTCATATTTCCGCACATCCATGTATTATTCTCTATATAATACAGAGATGGAAATAATGTTATTTTAGAAAATCAAAAGTATGTTGGTTTGTTTTCTTCTCCTTATCCAATTATACAATTTCCAAACCAAAAATTGACTTGTAATGTAAGTTATTGAGCTTTTTGTATTATGTAATTAAAAAAAAATAATTTAATATGTTGTTTACCATTTCAACTTTGTCTGATAATAAAATACAAACAAAACAGACACCAAGTAGTAGTGCAAATCAGTCCTTGAATACATTGGTTTGCAAGAATGATAAAAGTGGACAGTTTTAGCACACAGACATAGAGATGCACAACATTCCTGTTAATAATCGTGAGGTTTGGCCTCCCTCAGGCAATTTCTGAGACCTTGGCAAATATTTTTCCAGTTTGGAATTTCTGGCTGGTAAATAACATGTATTTAATTTATCTTAAATTCTGCCATAAGCTATATATCAGTTTTTTTTCTTATATGCTGTTTTTTCCTGTTCTTTCTTAGATTTACACTGGTCCCTACCAGCCACCATCAACTCGTGGAGTTCACGAGGATGAAAATTACCTGAACTCTTTAGTTCCTGGGTGTCTAGTTGCAGTCCATATACTGAATTCAAAGAAGAATCCAGTCATTGGAAAAGTGCAAGAAATGATTGATGAAAATAATTTCAAAATTCATTATTGGAAAGGATCATATGCAAAGGCATGGCAACCACATATGGTTACCATAAACAATGAGAACATTCCTTGGACTGACAATCTTGACAAAAGTCAATTATTTTATGCGCGTTTGAGTTAGATGAACAAAATAAATTACAAGAGAACAGCAGAAAATACCGGCTTAAAAGATGACATCGCGAACAAAGCAGCCAGAATTAGGGCTGGTAATCTTTTTATCATTAGCCCACTATTTGTTGCATATTAGATTGACATCGGCAAAAACAGGCAGTGTTGTTTGAAATTCAACAATATTTGGTCTCAAAAAGTATAATAATATTTACTGATACTGTAATGGCGAATGAGCCTGGTGAAATATAGGTATATAAGTGTGCAGTCTGAGTCAGATGATGAAAAAATGTGTAACAAATAGTAGTCTTAGTACATATGGGTTGGCCAAATTTTTCCCGCCCTATCTCATTCATGTGTTTATATTGTAAGATTTTGCAAACACATTTACATAGAAGTGGCAAGATTTTTGACTCCCCTATTTCTTCTAATATGTTTATATTCTAAGATTTTGCAAACAGATTTAAATCGGGGTGGCTAAAATTTTGCCTGCCCTATTTCTTTCATGTGTTTATATTATAAGATTTTGCAAACACATTGACATCGGAGTGGCAAAAATTTTGCCTGCCCTATTTCTTCCATGTGTTTATATTGTAAGATTTTGCAAACAGATTTACATCGGAGTGGCAAAAATTTTGCCTGCCCTATTTCTTCCATGTAAACAATATTGTAAGATTTTGCAAACAGATTTACATCGCAGTGGCAAAAATTATGCCTGCCCTATTTCTTCCATGTGTTTATATTGTAAGATTTTGCAAACATATTTACATCGGGATGGCAAATATTTTGCCTGCCCTATTTCTTCCATGTGTTTATATTATAAGATTTTGCAAACAGATTTACATCGGAGTGGCAAAAATTTTGCCTGCCCTATTTCTTCCATGTGTTTATATTATAAGATTTTGCAAACAGATTTACATCGCAGTGGCAAAAATTTTACCTGCCCTATTTCTTGCATGTGTTTATATTATAAGATTTTGCAAACACATTTACATCGGAGTGGCAAAAATTTTGCCTGCCCTATTTCTTCCATGTGTTTATATTATAGGATTTTGAAAACAGATTTACATTGGAGTTGTAAATAATATTGTAAGATTTTGCAAACAGATTTACATTGCAGTGGCAAAAATTTTGCCTGCCCTATTTCTTCTATGTAAACAATATTGTAAGATTTTGAAAACAGATGTACATCGCAGTAGCAAAAATGTTGCCTGCCCTATTTCTTCCATGTGTTTATATTATAAGATTTTGCAAACAGAATAACATCGGAGTGGCAAAAATTTTGCCTGCCCTATTTCTTCCATGTGTTTATATTGTAAGATTTTGCAAACAGATTTACATTGGAGTGGAAAAAATTTTGCCTGCCCTATTTCTTCAATATGTTTATATTATAAGATTTTGAAATCAGATTGTATACATCGGAGTGACAAACATTTTGCCTGCCCTATTTCTTCCATGTGTTTATATTATAAGATTTTGCAAACAGATTTACATCGGAGTAGCAAAAATTTTGCCTGCCCTATTTCTTCCATGTGTTTATAATTATAAGATTTTGCAAACAGATTTACATCGGAGTGGCAAAAATTTTGACTGCCCTATTTCTTCCACGTGTTTATATTATAAGATTTTGAAACAGATTTAGATCGGAGTGGCAAAAATTTTGCCTGCCCTATTTCTTCCATGTGTTTATATTGTAGCTAAGATTTTGCAAATACGTTTACATCGGAGTGGCAAATTTTTGCCTCCTCTATTTCTTTCATCTTAAATTTAGACAAGGCAAAACTTTTGCATTGTCTATTAATTCAATTGTATTATTTTTTCATTTCGTCTAGATTTTGCGTCTTTTTTTTAATTAAATTTTCAATTTGCACGTCAAGGCTAACTTTAGTGAAAATCAGAACGAGAAATCCGTATTTTTTTCTACCTCGAAAAAAGTACCTTATTTTCTGACGGAATCGTCGATCTATTTGTTAGCGTTATGATAATTAGCTGATTTATGTAAACAAAGTGAACAAATTCTGCAAAATTCGACCAAAATTGTTAAAAAATGCAATTTGGAATTGTCCAAAATAGTTTGGAACGCGTTGTTGGTAGGGTAACCACGTTGGACAAAAAAAGATCTCATTTCCATTGATTTGGCTTGAAAATCTTGGTTGTCTCTACATAAGCGGCGAAGACGCAATAATTGAGAGTAAGGGATGGATTGCTTAGTGTGGTTGGGATGAGAGGATGAAAATAGAAGATAACTATGGGAGTCAGTAGGCTTGTACGAGACCGACGTTTTCAGCGAATCACCATTAATCGAAATTAAAATATCTAGGAACGACACAGAGGTCTCGCTGATTTCCCACGTGAACTTCAGAGCAGGATGAAAATCATCAACAAAGTTGATGAACCGCTCTAAAAGGACACGTGAACACGACGCCGTTCCTAAACAGTCATCGATAAATCTGCCGAAGAAATTAGGCAAGGGACCCGTGTATTGTTCAAAGATCTGTTTTTCAACATAACCAACAAATAAGTTAGCATAGCTAGGACCCATTTTGGTGCCCATCGCAACACCACTTATTTGTTGATAATGTTCACTATCAAACTAAAAATTGTTAAGGGTAAGCACTAGTTCTGCTAAGCGTTGTAACGTGGTTGTGGAGGGTTCTAAATTAGTGCGCTAATCAAAGAAAAACTTCAGAGCTTCAAGGCCATCACAATGGGGAATGACGGTGTATAAAGACTTGACGTCCTTCGTGAAAATAAATTTATCGGAACTACTGAAACGTAACTGGTCGAAAATTTGCAAGGCATGTTTAGTATCTTTGATATAAGAAGGCAACTTCTTAACCAAAGGATACATACGTTGTCTAGAAAACTGGAAATGAGCTCGGTGGGTCAACTACAAGCGGAAACAATCGGCCTGCCAGGATTGTTATGTTTATGAATTTTAGGTAGGAAATATATGACAGGCGTTCTGGGGGTTGTTAATATAAGATGCAGAGGCATGCAATTCGCCGGCTTGGATGAAATTCTTGATGGTAGTTTTGACGGATTTTTGGTGAGATTGAGTGGGATCGGAATTCAACTTAGTATAAAAGATGGTGTCGCTGAGTTGACGAAGAGCCTCTTGTCGATACAAGTCCGCTCTCCAGACAACTACAGCGCCACCTTTGTCCGCAGGTTTTATGACAACGTCATTTCGGCATCGTAATGAATTCAAAGCTAGAAGCTCTTCTTTGTTAAGGTTATGAACTTGTTTTCTGCAATTTATCAATGTCATGGCGTCATTGTCTTACGAAAATATCAAGGAAAGAAAAATCGCCTTCGGGTGGAGAACAAGACGACTTCTTGGGGTTGAGTTCTTCGAAAATATCCTTATTACTATTGAAAGTGGGCTTATCATGAATAAAGGCTTTGAGGCGCATGCGGCGAAAGAAAGATTCGGTATCCTCTTTAACTGAAAATAGATCGATGGGCCCGGAGTTGGGAACAAACTTGAGACGTTTCGCAAGAACAGATCTCTCGGGGTCAGATAATGGTAAATCAGAGGGAATAGTGAAAACTAGACGAGTGACTTCGTTAGAGGAACTAATGCTTTGGGAGGGATTCGGGAAAGGACCCAGTAATTTGGCCAATTTGGACGCCTTAATGTCTTTAAGAAAAACATAGAGTCTGGACTTTAGCAATGCGAATTTGTTGAACGATAGCGGTAAACAAAATAGGTGGGCAGACCTTGGGAGAGAGAGGACTTACATCCCGAGATGTCGTCATCAGTATGTTGTAAATTACAGGACATAGACTTAATAGTGATACGCATCAAACGACATATATATATATATATATATATATATATATATATATATATATATATATATATATATATATATATATATATATATATATATATATATATATATATATATATATATATATAACAAAGAAGACAAACTTGAGTCACTTCATTTAAATGTTTAAATGAAGTGACTCAAGTTTGTCTTCTTTGTTATATCCGCTCTACTTCGGTATTGAGCACTCTACTCATATGATTCTAAACTCGATACTTGTCTATATATATATATATATATATACGTGTAGGTTTTGGTCTACGAAATGCAAAGAGTGCTCAACAACATATAGTTAGAGCAAATAATAGATTTTCGCTTACCTCAAAACTGGTCTGCTACAACTTGTTTCATCTGTAAAAAGAATCTTCAGAAGATTCATCCTGAAGATTATATTATATATATATATATATATATATATATATATATATATATATATATATATATATATATATATATATATATATATATATATATATATATATATATATATATATATACATATAGAAAGGATTTATGGTGAAGGAAAATTTCGAGTGTTGGAATACATACATTTTAAGACCAAACCGGGACCAGTTGCAAAAAATGCAACTTAGCGGCCTTCCGGCTGGAATTGAACCCGCGACCCTGCGATTGCTAGTGCAGTGCTCTGACCACTGAGCTACGGAAGCCGTTGCCGAGAGCCTAGTCACGAGTTCTGTATATATGGTGGTAATGCCGGGATAAGATTCTGGGTATATTATAGGTAATATTTGGCATTTCACTCGATAAAACTACATGTTGAAAGGATTTATGGTGAAGGAAAATTTCGAGTGTTGGAATACATACATTTTAAGTCCAAACCGGGACCAGTTGCGAAAAATGCAACTTTAAGGCCTTCCGACTGGGAATTGAACCCGCGACCCTGCGATGCTAGTGCAGTGCTCTGACCACTGAGCTACGGAAGCCGTTGCCGAGAGCCTAGTCACGAGTTCTGTATATATGGTGGTAATGCCGGGATAAGATTCTGGGTATATTATAGGTAATATTTGGCATTTCACTCGATCAAACTACATGTTGAAAGGATTTATGGTGAAGGAAAATTTCGAGTGTTGGAATACATACATTTTAAGACCAAACCGGGACCAGTTGCGAAAAATGCAACTTAGCGGTATTGTATTTCGGTTGAATAGGCTATGTAATTTGTTTGATTGAGGGAAATGTTTGTCAATAAGATTAAGAAAGTTTCGTACTATGTTCGTCTTTACGTTCTTGCTGTGAGGGGGACTGTACCAAGTGACATTTCTGTTCCTGTTTCATCTGCGGTTAGTTGTCGTTGTGTTGTTTTCGTTTGTTTCGGCGTGATCGTTGTTTTTATAAGTGAGCGTCACGTCGAAGTGGCTGTGTTTGAGGGCATTTTCGTAGGTTGGTGCAGCTGTATTAAAGGTTTCCTGATCAGAAGATAGTTTAGAAATTCTGTCAGCTATTGAGTTGGGAAGTTGTTTTAGGATAGAATGTGGGTGGTTGGATTGGTGGTGAATATGTATAGTGGCTCGTTGTTCGGTTTCCGGTATGGTTTGAATGTGCCGTTTGTCAGGTCGAATGTCACGTCAAGAAAATTTACGGTTTTTAAGTTAGTTTGTGCAGTAATTTTTAGCCCGAAATCTCTTAAGATGCTGGCGAGATCTTTCCTTGCCTTGTCTGCTAATCTGCCTGAACACGTGTTGAGAAGAGCGAGGCCGTCGTCTCTATAGAGGCCAATATTCTTCCCGAATCGCTTTTCTAGTGCGCTTAGTATGAAGAGACTTACGAGTTCGCAGATTTCCGCTCCGTCATAGCTGCCCATAGTGACGTCGAAATTACTCTCACTATCTTTCTTTACCCATGCTTTACCATTGTTAAATAACACAGATTTTCGGCAGTGTTTTATCACTTTGACATGTTCATCTGTGATGGGAGTGATTTCTTGGGCCCAAGAAATCGCGTTGTCCAGTAGTTCTTCAGTGATTGATAGGTAGAATTATAATATGTCAAATGATAGAAACGAGTGTTTGTCCTTGTTTTCGATGCTCTTAAACCAAGCTATGGTCGATTCCGTGTTGCGCCATTGGTTTGCGCCGGTTTTCAGTGCGAATTCGGTCTTGATGTCGTCAAGAATTACTTTGCTGACTTTCCGAGCTGGCTTTTCGCTGGTTGATAAGTCTACATTTGGTGTTGTTTTCGAAATCTTCCTTGTGGTCCTTTACACCCCTATCACACCAAACTCCACGACTGCTACGACCGTCCCGACAACGCCTATTCTATAATTCTTGTAAAATTTGTATGTGTCTGGGTAGAATCATGTAAAAATACCCGAATTTCTGTTTAAAAATTATACATTCCCGTTGTTACCACGACTGAGCCCCGACAGTCCAGAGCTAGCCACATTCCAGCCACGACAGACCCCGATTATAACCCGATTATACCCACGACTCTCACGAATGAGCCCCGGCAGTACCACGACTACCCGGTCGTGCCACGTTCTCGCCAAGACAGAGCCACGATCTATGCGATTGCGCCACGACACAGCCCCGCGACCGCGCCAAAACCTATATATACAGCCGATTTTCAAGAAGACCTCATTCTAGTGTTGGTTGTTCGACAGAGCACATCACTATGCCTCGCAAGAAGGGAACTGCAGCAAAGGCCAAGGCAAGTCCAGTCAAGGGCAAGGGCCAGGCCAGGCCAAGACTAAGTGACGTCTTAAAACACCTTCACCTCCACCTTCAACAAGTGTTTCTGACCATGGTGAATCTGACCACTCTCCCGGTGATGGTGGTGATGGTGGTGAACCTTGGTCCTTCTCAACCTCCAACACAGAAACGCTAGAGGGTGGCTGCGGACATCAATGAGGAAGAGGAACAGGCCACGGTGGAGTTTTTGACGGATCACGAGCTATTGTACAACAAGAAGCTGCAAGATTACCGGGACAAGAATAAGAAGCAAGCCCTGTGGGATGAGATTGCAGCCAAGTTGGGAAAGGATATCAAACTCCTTCAGACATGGTACGATTCCGTGAGGACTCGTTACGGAAAGATCGTCAAGGACAACAAGAAGTCTGGTTCTGGTTTGCTCCATCTTACCCAGAGGCAGCAATGGATCTTCAACAAATTCAGCTTCCTCCACCAGTTCATTGCACCTTGTCCAAGACGAACCCTGGGTAGCCTGAAGGCCAAGTCTGCTCCTGCTCCAACTACAGTGACTGGTGATGAGCCTGATGATGATGATGATGACCGTACTTCAATGGTTTCTTCACTTGGTGATGGTGCTGCTGCTGCTTCCCCTACTCCTGTTACTACACCTACTCCATCATCCCCTAATCCTGTGTTGCTAGATGTGAGGCCAAGAAGGGATGGTGGCAGAAAAGAGAGAGCCCATGAAGAACAGACATTGTCCAAGCTGAATGAGGCAAAAGATCAGAGTATTAAGCTGCAGAGTGAATTCCTGTCACTGATCAAGACCCACAAGGAGCCCACCAATGAGAGAACAACATATGCCAATTGGTGTAAGAGCATGATGATTGACCTTGACCAGAGCTTGTGGCGCAAGTTCCAACGGGAGCAAACACAACTGATCTTCAAGTACAGTCAACTGAATGATGAGGCCAAAAGATCAACCATGCCACCACCACAACAGCCTATGCAAGCACCAATTCCACAGCAGCAACAGTATCCATCTACATCTACACAACAGTATCCATCCCAGCAGTGGCAACCACCTCCTCATCAGTGGCCAGCTCAAGTTGTTCCTGCAAGAAGTGTTTGGCATTCGCAGGAGCCAGATTGGTTTGCAAGACAAGTCCAGCCACAGTATAGAACACTTCAACCAGTGGCATCAACTACTTCATCTCCAACCACTGCAACTGTTACTGCTACTACTCTACTTGGTGAGCACAGCAGCAGACTTCACACTACAGACGTGAACCTCAGCTCACTGTCTCTGCCATCCTCTCCTGATGCACAGCAACCTGGTGAACAGAATGTCAGTGATTTCTTCAATTATTATCCAGCATCACCAAACAAACAGTCGGTTTCAGGACTAACAAACAGTCCTTTTTAGGACCACCCCCAACGGCCCTTTTAAGGGCGCCCACTTATTCCAAAGAAAATTTTCAAACCAAACCAAACCAAACCAAAGAAAAAGAAAAATAAAGTTATATCAAAACCAACAATTCCAATCAAAGAACCAAATTCAAATGAAATAACAAATAAAGTGAAATAACATAACTAAAGTCCCACAAAAATCATATCTATAGAAAAGCCCAAGTTTAATAAAACAATTAAAGTCATATCCAACATAAAATGAACAGTCCAACAAATTATATTTTCATTTGTTGGTTTATTTTTTGTTATTTCACTTTTGGTTTGTTTGTTTTTGGTTTGATAATTTTCTTTGGAAGTTGTGGTGGCCCTTAAAAGGGCCGTTGGTTTAGTCATGAAAAGGACTGTTTGATTATTATATCATGTCATTCTGCCATGGCACAGAACCAGCGGGTGAATTGAGGTAATGCTTGAGATATTTTTGCTGCTGCTTCCCTGCAGTGGTTGCACGTGTAGCCCCTTTGATCATCTCGATTTCATGCATCAAGCCCACTTCCCTCCAGGCACCAGGAACAATTCTGTGGTTCTCATCCTCTCTGTCAAGACCAGCATTTTGCAAGGCTGGACAACGTATCCTCATCAAATTGTGAAGACATATACAAGCATCAACCAGGAGTCTAACATTTAATGGTGCATGCATCATGGTACTCAGAAAGATCTGCCAACGTTGTGCTAGAATGCCAAAAGCATTTTCAACCACTCTACGCCCTTTTGAGATTCTGTAGTTGTAGATTCTCTGCTGGACAGTCATGTTTCTTTGAGAATATGGCTTCATCAGATAGGTACGTAGTGCAAAGATGTCATCTCCCAGGATAAAATATGGTGTGTCGTTGTCATCATTGGGAAGCTTGTCTGCTGCTGGAAAACAAATAGAACCATCAAGGATGCACTCTTGCAATTCTGAATCATTGAAGATTTGAGAATCTGACATATGACCGAAACCACCAGTGTCAGCCCATAATAATTTGTAATCAGCATCAACCATGCCCAGCAGCACAATGGAAAAGAAGCCTTTGTAGTTATGGTAGAGACTGCCACTGCTGTTAGGTTTTCTGATGGCAATATGCTTCCCATCTAAGGCACCAACTACATGGGGGACGTTCCATCTCTTCTCAAACTGTTCTGCTACAGCCTTCCATTCTTCAGAGGTAGTGGGACATTTAATGACTTCATCTTGGAATTCATCTACAATTGCTTGACAGACTTCTCTGACAATCAAAGCTATGGTGTTCTGTGGCACTCTGAAGTTAAACTTCATGCTGGAGTAGTTGTCACCAAAATGTCTCAAAGCAATTGCTATCTTCATCTCTGGTTCTATGGCTTTCCTGTAGTTGGTGTCTCTCTTGGTGACTCTTGGTCCTATTCGTTGCACCAGCTCATCAAACATCTGCGGTTGGATACGGAGGAAATTGATGAAAGATGCAGGATCTTCATGCCTCAGTTCAGGCATCAGACGGTGGAACTGGCCAAACTGTAGTCTTCTACCAACATCCAACCAAGGGCGGACCCAGCATCTCCTTTCACTTGGCTTCCTCCTCTGCCTTCTCCTTTCAATTATTCCTCTAATGACTTCTGTCTCTTCATCTAGATAATTCAAATGTAACATCTGATGCATGATGATCAACTCAATATTGTTTTCATTGAAGAGAGACATGATGAGTGGTGAGTGGTGAGCTGTGTACTGCTTGCTGTCTTCTCTGCAAATGATGACAATATCCAAAAACTTGAGTTTTTATATCATTTGTAGGTAAATCGTGTCTAAAACGTGGTGATGTCGTGGCTATAACGTGTATGCCGTGGCTAGATCGTGTCTCTTACGTGGCCCGAACGTGTGAGTCGTGGCACAATCGGGTTAAGTCGTGGTATATTATTGGCCCAATCGGGGCACTAACGTGGCTGTGTCGGATGAGTATTGGCCTGGTCGTGGTTCTGTTGTAGCGTGGTCGGGAGAACCAAGACCCTCGAAGCGTCCACTATTGGGCCACGACCAATCCGACTGCACCACGCCTGCGCCAAGACTGTGCCCCGACTATCCCGACCGCGCCACGTCCTCACTACGTTCTAGCCACCATTTTGGAGAATCGTGAGAGTTTCCCGATTATTAAGCTCCGACCTAAAAAGTCGTGGCACCCCTCCCGACCGTTCCCGATCCTCACGAACATGCCACGACTAACCCCGATCACGCCACGACCTTCCCGACTTCGCCACAACTTTTCACCCGATTTTCCATATTTTTGAGTCGGGACGGTCGTGGCACGGTCGGGCAGCCCGGTGTGATAGTACTTTTAGAGAAATAAATGCCTGTGATTGCGCCATTGGTTCTAGTCGGTTAGTGATCTTTAATTTGTCAGCGATGGTTTTTAGTTCATTATTTATGTTGTCAGTGATATCGTCAGCTCCTAGCTTGTAAGTTTTCGTTATATTCTCTGTCAAAAGTTTTTCGTATGTGGCTGGTTTCATCTCGTATAAGTTTCTCGTTTTGTCAGCAGAAATGAATACATTTGTTGACGATTGTATTCTTCGTTTGTCTTTTTCCAAGGTTTTCATGAATGGCTCGTTGATGTTTCGGAATTCGATATTTTCTATTATTCTGACGAGGTCATCTTCAAAGTGTTTCAGTTCTGGCACAGTTGGTGGGCTCTCTTTGGATTTTAAATTGAAGGTGCTCTTGATTTTGTCGCGGGAGTTACCGTGTAAGAAGAAGTGACCTTGCCAGCGCATTCGTTTGATTAGGTGTTCGGTTTTGTCGATAATATTTCTTCTGTAAGCGTCGTGTGTAGGTTGGTATCGAGCACTCTTGAACCATCCGCTAGCTTTGTAACATTCATGTTACAAATCTGTTTTAGTATATATATATATATATATATATATATATATATATATAGAAAAAACAAGAGCCAGCCTTCATCAACAGTTCCACTGTTTAAAATATTTCTTCAAAAGGAACGTTTAAAAATCTTTAATGAACAACGTTTCGGGGCACTGCCCCTTCTTCAGGTTCAATAACCAGAGGAAAGCGCACCAGCTATTTAAGTATTTACAAACATGAATAAATTAGAATTTAAAATGAGAAAGATGACAGATAAAAATTAAAATTAAAAGAAATCACGTTGATTAAGTCCTTTGGGAATAAAACAATCCAATTTATATGTCCAGAAGCCCTCACGTGTTGTGGGGTCATTAACATTAGTTTTATCAATAATGGTAACAGTTAAATCAGTAATACCCACATGGTCTTCGCTAAAAAAATGAGCATACAGATGTTCGCCAGGAATGTTCCTTTGTCCCTTGCCATATCTACAAAGACTGCTTTTGTGGTTGTTAAATCTCTTACGAAACGTTGTAATGGTACTGCCAACATACTGCTTATTACATTTAGTACACGATATCAAGTACACGACACCGGAAGAGTCGCAATCAAAGGAATGATTAATGAAAAACGTTTGCTCGGATTCCATATCAGTAAATACTCGCCCAACTGAGACGAACTTACATATCTGACAACGGGCTTTACCACAGGCATGCATACCCACCGGCCTCGAAGGGGCTTCACTACAAGGAAGTTTAGCCCTAACTAATTGATCTTTTAAATTACGAGGTCGACGAAAGGACACAAATGGGTTGTTAGAAAATATTTCGCTAGTATTGGAGCAACTCGCAAGAATAGGCTGAAGTTCGGTTAAAATAGATGAAACCTTGGACAGAGAGGGATGAAAATCAAGAACCAAAGGAACGCTGTGTTGTACAGAAGTTTGCTCCAATGATTTAGGTCGGAGCAATTCGCGACGAGATCTACGTTTAACTTTACCAATTTGCGAATCAAGAAATTTGGCCTTATATCCCTTCTGTAAAAACCAAGATTTCATTTCCTCAGATTTCCTTTCAAAGCTGCTCTCATTACTACAAATCCGTCTTATACGAAGAGCCTGACTAAAAGGAATAGCCCGTTTAATATGGCCAGGGTGGCAAGATTTGCTATCTAGATACTGGTGTGTGTCGGTGGGTTTACAATATAAATCAGTGGAAATATTGCCGCTATCGACACTTACCATAACGTCTAGAAAGCAAAGGGAACTGTCCGAAATACACGATGTAAATTTAATAGTAGCATGAAATGAATTAAGAGAGTTCAAAAACTGATCAAGTAAGGCACGGCCACTGGTCCAAATCATGAAAATATCATCTAAATAGCGCCACCAGAGCTGGGGTTTAAGAGCAATGCTACCCAAGAATTTGCATTCCAGTTCACTCATGAATATATTAGCATAGGCTGGTGCAAACTTGGTACCCATGGCCGTGCCAAGCTTCTGATGAAAAATGGAGCCATCAAATTCAAAATAATTGTTTTCCAAGACAATGCGAGCAAGGTCAACTAATTCTGATGTGGGAATATTAGCATTGTCACGGTTGTTAAGAATATTAGACAATGCTTCCAAACCCTCCAAGTGAGGGATGTGGGAATACAAACCCACAACATCAACAGTAACCAGCAAAGCATTATCTGGGAGAGTGCTCACATCCTCAAGTTTACGTAAAAAATGAGACGTATCTTTGATGTATGACGCAATGCCTTGAACTAAAGGTTGAAGGTGGAAATCTAAAAATTCAGATATCCTTTCAGAAGGCATACCACAATTTGAAACTATAGGCCTACCGGGAATTTCTCCTTTAACCAGGCTCTTATGTATTTTGGGCAGTAGGTAAAACTTACCCAATCTGGGATTATCCACTAGCAGGTATTCAAAGCACTTGGCATCAATGTATTTGGAATTAAGCATAGGAGTTAATTTATCATGGATTTGAGAGGTCAAACCAACAGTAGGGTCAGAAGAAACAAGCTCATAAACAGATGGGTCATAAAGCTGTCGAAGGGCCTCTTCACGATAATCTGACACATCCAAAATAACAACAGCCGAACCCTTATCCGCCTGTTTAATAACTATGTCCCTATAACTCTTAAGACTAGAAATGGCTGTTTTCTCAGGCAAAGACAAATTACTGTAGTTATGACCTCTCTCGTCCAAAGCGAGCAAACGTTTTTCAAATTCCCCAAGATATAAATTAAGAGCTGGTTCAGAAAATGGGGGATTCCAATTAGATTTTTGGGCCACGACCAATCCGACTGCACCACGCCTGCGCCAAGACTGTGCCCCGACTATCCCGACCGCGCCACGTCCTCACTACGTTCTAGCCACCATTTTGGAGAATCGTGAGAGTTTCCCGATTATTAAGCTCCGACCTAAAAAGTCGTGGCACGCCTCCCGACCGTTCCCGATCCTCACGAACATGCCACGACTAACCCCGATCACGCCACGACCTTCCCGACTTCGCCACAACTTTTCACCCGATTTTCCATATTTTTGAGTCGGGACGGTCGTGGCACGGTCGGGCAGCCCGGTGTGATAGTACTTTTAGAGAAATAAATGCCTGTGATTGCGCCATTGGTTCTAGTCGGTTAGTGATCTTTAATTTGTCAGCGATGGTTTTTAGTTCATTATTTATGTTGTCAGTGATATCGTCAGCTCCTAGCTTGTAAGTTTTCGTTATATTCTCTGTCAAAAGTTTTTCGTATGTGGCTGGTTTCATCTCGTATAAGTTTCTCGTTTTGTCAGCAGAAATGAATACATTTGTTGACGATTGTATTCTTCGTTTGTCTTTTTCCAAGGTTTTCATGAATGGCTCGTTGATGTTTCGGAATTCGATATTTTCTATTATTCTGACGAGGTCATCTTCAAAGTGTTTCAGTTCTGGCACAGTTGGTGGGCTCTCTTTGGATTTTAAATTGAAGGTGCTCTTGATTTTGTCGCGGGAGTTACCGTGTCAGAAGAAGTGACCTTGCCAGCGCATTCGTTTGATTAGGTGTTCGGTTTTGTCGATAATATTTCTTCTGTAAGCGTCGTGTGTAGGTTGGTATCGAGCACTCTTGAACCATCCGCTAGCTTTGTAACATTCATGTTACAAATCTGTTTTAGAATCTGTTTTTCAAATCTGCAATATATATATATATATATATATATATATATATAGGAAAGTGTTTTTAGTTTGACAACGAAAGAAGAAGTAAATAACCACTCATTTCAGTTTGCTTATCGCACTAACGTTTTCACTTTTCATTAAGTTCTTCAGGTGCATATGAATGTGCATATTTAAATACAGCTTTGTAAACCGTACTAACCATGTAGGCCGTCGGCTGAGGGTCGAAAAGTCCTCTAGAAAATATTTTTTCAGCACATGTTTCTAATCTAAAGGAACTTCACATATTCTGGTAGAGTAAAGCCCGCTGAATCCAAATCTAAAAAGTTCCTGCCATTTCCTCCTGTAGTTTTTGAGAATTTCGCGATCAAAATCTTCAAAATTACAGGTTTCGAAATCGCTTAAAAATAAAATAACATGCCTCAAAAGGCTCATTCCTAATACCCAGTCTCCACGCGCCGTATAGTGTCACAATGGTGTCATGCTATAATGTAATTTCCGGTTCCTTTTGGGCAATGTGATTTTGTAATGGAGGTAAATACACGATATTCCCTTCGATTTTCTGTATATCTCACTAATATATATGCCTGCGAAGGCTGCGATCATGCTGATATGTGTGTTGAGATATTTAATAACAACATCTAGCCTTCCAAGAGTATGAACTGAATGTGAATTTCTTATTGATCAGGTAAGTCAAGAACAAAATATATCGAAACTTTAACTGGTGCTATACTCTACATAACATTCTCAAGCTTTGACGTACGAAATACATCTTCTGAATCTTTTGAATATCTACAATAAACTAGTAAATATCTGATTAGAATACTCGCCCCTCTGCTGTAGATTTAAATTTCTATACATATTCATCATCATCATCATCACAGTCCATTTCTTCATCACCAATTTCACCATCAATTAACTCTGATTCCATTTCATTAAGTTCTTGCTCTTCTGCATTCTCACAGCTATTGCATTGACAAAGTTCTGTACATTTGAGGTTTGCTTTGTGACACGAACACCTTCTTGTTTGGCAACCCTTTTTGCATTTGCAACAAACATATTCTAAAATACTGTCAGGAGCAGGCTCTAGTGTCCCCAGGTAATTGCTAATTCATCTGACTCAAGTTTCCAACCATAGCCTACAGGTGATGGTGCTGCTAGAATAGGAATGGTAGAATGCTTGCGTATGTAGCTCTCAAAGTTCACTCTCAGAATGTGCTGTTGTAAACTGTCCGAGTTGGGTGGTAGTGATTCCTCGGTAACCTTTCCAAGTTTGAACATCCTGTAACGGGCAATGTTGACATCAGTAGCATCTTGTTGACCATAAAGGCAGCAAACATATTGCTCCAGGAGAGTGGTGATATTGTCTGGCACATGTATGTCTTCTCCAAGTGTCTCAATAGCTTGGCAAAATTCATTTTTGCTTCTGGCCATTCCAAGTGACCGTGCTTTGCCCTTACCAAAGAAAGCACTTGTTGAGTCAGATCCTAGATAAAAATTATATTTATTAAAATATATAAAACACTTAACTAGTGTGTTTAAGTAGCACATATCTAATAATATTTAGCAAATAATTGTATTGATCTTACAGCCTGTAACTATAGAAAAGTATTTCAATGTTTTGAGCATAGGCCCCTGGCCTTTAAGGAAAAGGCTTGAAATGTTGAAATGGATAATTATAGCTTTCTCACCTATAAAAAGTGAGTCTGGGACCCTGGGTGCAGTTACCCATTTGGTCCTGGAAGTAAAATTTCACTTTTTATTGGTGAGGAAACTCTATTCAGTGTATTAATTTAATTTTACAACCATTAGCACATTTTGTATGACAACTGCTATTTTACCAGTAAAAATATGGAATGGAATAATTGCTTTGCACCATCTAGGGCCAAGATAAGCAGCAACTTGGGCAATGTCAATTCTTCTTCGGTTGTTTCCAGTTCCTGTATCGAGTATGAGCCTGGCAGGTATGGTGGCTTGACATGCTAATGCAATAACAAACACATCAGTGTCTGGTACATATGCTGTTTCAATCCTCAGCGAGCAACAAAAGGTACCAAAACAGTGGAAAAAGTTCCTGAGCATGGGCAGCAATAAAGAAGGGTTGGTAGATTTTCTGGTGAAGCAATGGAGAAAGGTCCCTGGTTCAGCACTATAATCAAAGGAATTGTTTGTAACCAAAGAAGAAAAATGCTACCACTATCAGTCAAATGGTGATGCTGTTGCTTTCAACGAAATTCCAGAGTTAGAATGTGACCACGAAGAGGCGGATACCAAAATGTTTGTTCATGCACAACATGCTGCAACATCAACTGATAATATCATCATCAAGAGCCCAGACACTGATGTGTTTGTTATTGCATTAGCATGTCAAGCCACCATACCTGGCCAGGCTCATACTCGATACAGGAACTGGAAACAACCGAAGAAGAATTGACATTGCCCAAGTTGCTGCTTATCTTGGCCCTAGATGGTGCAAAGCAATTATTCCATTCCATATTTTTTACTGGTAAAATAGCAGTTGTCATACAAAATGTGCTAATGGTTGTTGTAAAATTAAATTAATACACTGAATAGAGTTTCCTCACCAATAAAAAGTGAAATTTTACTTCCAGGACCAAATGGGTAACTGCACCCAGACTCAATTTTTATAGGTGAGAAAGCTATAATTATCCATTTCAACATTTCAAGCCTTTTCCTTAAAGGCCAGGGGCCTATGCTCAAAACATTGAAATACTTTTCTATAGTTACAGGCTGTAAGATCAATACAATTATTTGCTAAATATTATTAGATATGTGCTACTTAAACACACTAGTTAAGTGTTTTATATATTTTAATAAATATAATTTTTATCTAGGATCTGACTCAACAAGTGCTTTCTTTGGTAAGGGCAAAGCACGGTCACTTGGAGTGGCCAGAAGCAAAAATGAATTTTGCCAAGCTTTTGAGACACTTGGAGAAGACATACATGTGCCAGACAATATCACCACTCTCCTGGAGCAATATGTTTGCTGCCTTTATGGTCAACAAGATGCTACTGATGTCAACATTGCCCGTTACAGGATGTTCAAACTTGGAAAGGTTACCGAGGAATCACTACCACCCAACTCGGACAGTTTACAACAGCACATTCTGAGAGTGAACTTTGAGAGCTACATACGCAAGCATTCTACCATTCCTATTCTAGCAGCACCATCACCTGTAGGCTATGGTTGGAAACTTGAGTCAGATGAATTAGCAATTACCTGGGGGACACTAGAGCCTGCTCCTGACAGTATTTTAGAATATGTTTGTTGCAAATGCAAAAAGGGTTGCCAAATAAGAAGGTGTTCGTGTCACAAAGCAAACCTCAAATGTACAGAACTTTGTCAATGCAATAGCTGTGAGAATGCAGAAGAGCAAGAACTTAATGAAATGGAATCAGAGTTAATTGATGGTGAAATTGGTGATGAAGAAATGGACTGTGATGATGATGATGATGAATATGTATAGCAATTTAAATCTACAGCAGAGGGGCGAGTATTCTAATCAGATATTTACTAGTTTATTGTAGATATTCAAAAGATTCAGAAGATGTATTTCGTACGTCAAAGCTTGAGAATGTTATGTAGAGTATAGCACCAGTTAAAGTTTCGATATATTTTGTTCTTGACTCACCTGATCAATAAGAAATTCACATTCAGTTCATACTCTTGGAAGGCTAGATGTTGCTATTAAATATCTCAACACACATATCAGCATGATCGCAGCCATATATATTAGTGAGATATACAGAAAATCGAAGGGAATATCGTGTATTTACCTCCATTACAAAATCACATTGCCCAAAAGGAACCGGAAATTACGTTTTAGCATGACACCATTGTGACACTATACGGCGCGTGAAGACTGGGTATTAGGAATGAGCCTTTTGAGGTATGTTATTTTATTTTTAAGCGATTTCGAAACCTGTAATTTTGAAGATTTTGATCGCGAAATTCTTAAAAACTACAGGAGGAAATGGCAGGAACTTTTTAGATTTGGATTCAGCGTGCTTTACGCTACCAGAATATGTGAAGTTCCTTTAGATTAGAAACATGTGCTAGTGAAGTGAAGCTTTTCGACCCTCAGCCGACGGCCTAATGGTGAATGGTAATTGAGAACGTTCTGAAATCTAAACTGCTTATTTGTAAACACATTTACCAAAAACTAACAATGGCGTAATTTTGGAGAAAAGGGTGAGAAAAAGAGAAATGAGTTCTTAAAAGAACTGTTTAAAGATTTGCGAAATAAATAGGCTTAAAGGGGCAGTGTCACGATGCTACTGCACATCCAAATTATGCGCGAACTTGAATGGTTGTTAGCCAACAACAAATCAAGTTTTACTGTGAGTGCTTGGGGAAATCTCTTCGAATCTTAACCATCCGTGATTTTGTGATTTTGGTTTGTGATTCGGTGATTTTGATTATCTGGGCGATCCTCGATGTCCAAGCAGTACGGAAGTAAACGAGAAGGAAGTGGAAGACCATTACACTCGCCAGGTTCCTTTTCTAGAAGTCAGGCGACTAGACGTTTGTATCTGAAGAAATGGCAAGATAGCCATAAAAGAATATCGATCGAAAAGACTGTCTATAAGACTTGGGAAGACCTCAAATCCTTGTGTAGCTATAGCAGCGTCACCGCATTTGCCAAGCACTTGCTCTCACTGGAACTGCGACGGAGAAAGAAGTAAGATAATTCATTGATAATTTATTTGCATACTGTTGCTATACTGGATGTTAGGTTGCAGTAAGTTTTCATTCGCTTCAATTTATTTCACAACTGTTTTTTTTTACCATTGCTTATTTTCTATTATTTTCTGCAGCACAATTTCTAAGGCTATGATGCCAGTCAACAATGCAATTGTTATACCAGATCCAGTCGCCACAGATGCTGAACTCATGGATCTTATAGAAGGTTAGACCTGTTATTCTTATGTAGATGGAGTTTTATTTTTATTATAATATTAACTCCATGCAAGTGTGTCACAGTTTAAGTCATATTTGCCTAACTTCAATATACAAATGTAAACAGACAACAGACATAATATTTACTTGTGCTGTGATTTATATATAAGCTTGGTTCCATAGCATCTATATTTATTCACTTTGTTATATTGTATTGTATTATATAACAGGTGAAGAACCGTTCTATACTTCAACCCCCCTAAAACCACAGCCCTCTGCCTCTCATGGTAATGTATCAGAAGCCATGTCATCAGTATCATCTTCAAGTGATAAATCTTCAAACTCAAAGTGAGTCTACAAATTAATTTATATTTTATTGATAAATTTCTGTTTACTCTGATTTATTGTGTTGAGTGAAACTATAGAAACACAGTTACAATGTCATGCCACATTTATTTATTAGCCTATAGTTTTGCAAAAGAAATAAACTGATGTATGTTCATAATCCAATGCACTTGAACAATTACATTGGTGTACTATGTCTCAAATACACAATAGTCAAGATAGGGTCTTGAAGGGGGGGGGGAGCGGTCTAGATCCCATTTCCCAACATACAAAATTTAGCAAATCCCACTCCCATTAACAACACATTTTAAAATCCCAATCACATGCTCTCTTTATTAAAGTTTTCCCATTCCCAGTGGCATTTTAATCCCATTCCAAGTGAAGAAAATCCCTAAGAATCCCAGTTCCCAGTGCTAAAAATGTCAGTTCCCATTTTAGCCTTCAGGACCCTCTCAAGAGAGTTTGGGAGAATTCATATTTATTAATGTTGTCTACATTTATCCTTAATTTTTATTTTATCTTTTAGTCCTGATCTGAACATGACTGTAGGTGGTGATACATCACTCATCATCGAAGATCTTAACCAAAGCTACAGCATATTCAATGGCACTATCTCTGTGCATAGATTGACTTCCTCAGATGTTAGTTCAGGTGAACACAGTGGTTCTGAAGATGGGAATAGTGACAATGACCTCTGCAGTGAAAATGAGTGAGTACTGTAGATTGTAATGAAAATAATGTTACTCCAAATACCAAAAAAATACTGGGCTACACAGTATCTATATAATAAATGCTATAAATCATATTTATAATCACTATTTGTAGTACTATTATACTGCCATATATGGTACTTTTAGAATTGACATTGTGTTAATTTTTCTTACAGAATGTACGGCATTATAAAAACTGCAACAAATTATATGAATCAAGAAAGTGATGCTGATTCTTGCTCTAGTGATGATGAAAACTATATTTGGTAAGTTATTAATTTTGTGAAGCTTTATAAAGAAGATATAATAATGACTGTCCAAATTTATTGTACATATAAGGATTTTATCTTTGATTGTTAGTAAGCTGTTACCAATAAGAAATGGATGTGTCTGAAAAATTAATAAGGTGTGTTAAAACATTTACTTTTTTATGTTCAAGGACTGTTGATGAAAATGAGGATGATGTGGAGTTTACCTCTTTGGATGAGCCAGGCACAGCTGAAAATCTTGCAGACATTTCTCTTCCTCGATCATCTATGTCTGTTTCTGACAGCAATCCTTCCAAGCTTGATTCGGATCAGTTTTTTCTTCCTCTACCACCGAAACAACCCCCCTCCCCCATTAACTTTCTTAACCTATAAAATCCCTCCAAGGTCACACATGCTGAATCGTGAGGAAGACAATATTAAGCATGATGATCAACTTAATATTGCAAAATCTACAAAAGTTATTTGTTCACTTTACCTACTCCTTCAGCTCTTACAAGAAAAATGCCGACACACGTCTTGCAATCTTCAGGCGTCAACCAAGTTCACTCTTATTGGCACAAGTGTGTTAATTACTTGGTTGTGTAGCGAAGGGCACAATGGAAAGTTTCATTCTCCGTATGATTGTAATGGTGTCCTTGCTACAAACCTTCAGACTGCAGCAGCTATTTTATATTCTGGCAATAATTTTTCAAAAATGGAACAGTTTTCTCGGTTCTTAGGCTTGTCATTTATTTCTAAGTCTACTTTTTCTCGGTACCAAAGGCTGTACCCTATCCCTGTTGTAAACGAATGGTGGCAAAGGCAACAAGAAATTATTAGGCAAGATTTCAGAGGGAAGGAGATAGTTGTCTCTGGAGATGGTCAGTGTGATTCACCAGGCCATTCTGCAAAAAATCTTTGTTACTTTGTGATGGAGATGAACACCAACCTCATCATTGATTTAGAGGTCTTGGATAAGAGGCATACTGAGTTGAAGTCGGTGAATATGGAAAGCGAGGCTTCGAAAATCGTCTTAAATAGACTCACCTCTACTCTAAATAGTGTCGAGATTGTTACAGATGCTTCGTCTAGTATCATTAAGATGATTGGTAAATAGTACATTAATTTGTTATATAAATAAATCTATACAATATATTAGAAATCATTCGCTGCTGGCGACTGTCATTACAATAATTTATTGGTTACCTTGAGAAAGACAATACTTGTTCTGGCCCCAGCCAATTTGAGTTTAAAACCCATCTTCAATCACGATTTATATGATGCATTTGTGTAATTTTCTGTTTTTTGTTTCATTTTCAAGATGAAGAATTCAAAGATTTGTTTCATTCCCTGGATGTTTGGCACAAATCCAAGAATATGAGAAAAGGAATCACAAAAGTAATAACTGAATTCATATTGCAATTACTGACAATAAATTCTTTATAATTTTTTTTTTAATTACCTTAGCATTATAAAGTGAATTATTGTATTACTCTAACACACGTATTACTTTGTGTTCTAATTGTTTAGGTGGCGAAGTCAAAAGAAAACAAAAAGAGAATGGACTGGTCTGGAGAGCTTATTAAACATTGTTGATATTGTTGTGAGATGGCAGCTAAAGAAAATGCAACACAAAAAGATCCATTGAAGATTATGAAGGTTAGCAATTATTATTTAAATAATTTAATTCTGAAGATTTTCCTGTTACTGTGCCTAATTTCAGACAATTCTGCTAAACAAGGCAATTTCTACATTTGACAAACAGAGGCATAGCCAGGATTTTCTGGGGAGGGGGCAAATATTAAAAATGATATTTCATTCAGATTTTTACCTAAAATACAATTATTGCTTGAAAAATATACTAGGGTTTACATGTCATGCTCAATAAGAACAATTGTCTGTTTGAACATGTGTCTCTAAAAGCTAAAGCATCGTAATCAAAACAAAATAGTACAAACAGTAAGTGAAATTAGGAACCTGCAGTTTGATGTTTCTTGGTGATCACTTTACACAACAGAACACAGCTTGCGCATCAAAAGCAACAATATACAGAAGGCGACATAGAAGTTACACACTTACCTTTACTTGATTGTTTTCAAGCCTGTTTTCTTCCTCTTCTGACTGCCTCAGGCTCTGGGTAGATGTATACAGATTCAGATTACCCTGTGCACTATTGTCCTGCCGTTTCCTTTTTGGTGGTTGAACATGCCCTTCCTATAGCAAAATATAACACAGAAATTAGAACATAAATATCAGGAAATACATCCACCTTGACCTAATTGACATACGGAATCATAATAATATTTCAATATCCAATAAATTGAATAGTTTGAACACTTTTTTCAAGCTATGATACTAGCAGTATTTTCCGAGTTCCAGACAGCAATCAAATCGTAATGTACCAATTGATAACCAAAATTTCTCAGATACTCTACAATCAACTACAGAGTACCACGTTACATTTGAAGCCAAACATGGCCGAAACAGCGTTGGAAGCTATTTGACTCGGGAAAAAGAAGCCACAGAGTTGCCTGTGGAGGAGGCTAGAATATACCATATAAGTTTAGAAATGTAAAATCATACTCTAATAAAGAAATGTTCAATGAATACGAGATATACATAAATTTACATAATAATTTGCATTCAAAATAATCAACGTATAGAATTACCTTGTTTATACACGGCTTACCCTTTGTGCCACACGCACAACTTTCTGAACAATAAACACCAGTAGTCTTGCACGGGCACCCTTTTTTCTTCGCTCCATCCTTTTTGAGCAAGTGTTCTTACAAGCACAAATCTGATTTGAAACATTTATAACAAGTTATCCAGAGTCTACAGTAACTATCGTCAACGCACAACCAAATATGTTATCAATACGTACACTATAACAAAGACAAAAATTCTGCCGCACATACCTGCTCTCTTGCTGGGAGGTAGACATCCCAACAAAACAACTTTCTCTGTCTTATCCTTTGAAATTGTTTTATTTACGTTCCGTGAATGTTTTTGCGCTCGCGTCGTTTCGCACAATATTGAATCGAATTGTCAACATTGACCACTGAACAATAGGTTTACGCGTCAAAATTGCCGATCAATCAGCGTCGTGACACTGCCTCTTTAAAATAAAATAACACGATGCATTCTGCAGACCACTTATCAAGTGCTACGTCTGCTAACTGAAATTAGAAACACGAGCCTTTATATAATCGAAAAACTGAATAATAATCAGATAATGTCACCCCACGCGTATAGGATGACATCTCCCAATAACGCCAAGTTGAAAACGAATTCCTTTTGTCCGCAAAGATCCGTATCATTAAGTTTAATGTATACGGACTCCATTATCTTTAATTGAAAAGCTTCGAGAGAATTCTAAAATTAGAATTAGAATAGGCATCAGCGCAAGGCTTACTAGACAGAAGTTGCTTACCGAATGCCGAGTTGCAACTAATAGGTAAATCTGAGCGACAATGTCGCAAAGGCTGTTGTACTATTGGCACTGTTTTATTTCTAATACTGCTATAGGAACATGTTGCTTAATCCTGTCACTCAAACTTTGAGTTATTCTATACCTACATAGCGAGAATCGCACTCGCATTTAAATTCATATGATGAGATAGATAGATTATTTAATAAGTTACCTTGCAGTTTTACACTGAATTGCGCAACTTTTACAAAGATTAATCAATTTAACTAATTTACTAGCTAAAACTATCAGATGTCAAGAGTCAAAATCCTATATTAAAAGTTAAAATCTATATCTATAGAAATCTATATAATATAATAGTCCTCACTATTCATATAGTGTGTTGGTACAACTACGCATAATAAATGGTCCGAGAACCTTTTTGTTCTTACTAATGGAAGTGAATATTTCCTATTTTTCCTAAGATTGTATATGGAATTGTTATTAGCCTTTGGGATCAAGTGATAGATCTTATTATCTGGGTTCTCGGATATAGACTGGAACAGTTTCTTTGTTATAGCGTCGTGGTGGTCTTTAATAGGAGGTATTCCCGCTAATGTCAGTGCATCAGCGTAAAGTTTTCCTGGAAAGATACACGCTAAGGCTCTCTTTTGGACTCTTTCCAGGCCGTCATGTAAATAACTTGGTAGAGAGCTGTGGTATACTGGGCATGCATAGTCCAAGGATGATCTAATGCATGCACAATAATATGAAACCAGATCATCTGATGGTATTTGCGCACGTTTGAGTTGTATTAGGAAATACAGCTTCCGGGAACTCTTCTTCACTAGTTCTTCTATATGGTCGTTCCAAGTTAGTTTATAGTTTATCATTAGCCCGAGTAGCTTTGCATTCGTTATTCTCTTGATGGGATTCCCGTCTATGAAACTAGCTGGAAACTGAGGAGGATGAGGGCGGCTAAAACTAATAATTAGTTATTTTGTCTTTTCGCAGTTAAGTTGCATTAAGTCTTCCTTTGACCATTTGTTAACTTGATCAACTGCCTGTTGTACTTGGCTTTGTTGGCCCTTTGGTATGGTTTCAGATACTGTAGTGTCATCAACGTATTTCCACATGTTGAAAATGTTCGAAGCTGACAAATCGTTGATCATAAGAAGGAATAACCAGGGTCCAAGTTTGGTACCCTGAGGGACACCAGAGGGAACCTTTCCCCAGTCTGATAGGCAGTCCTTACTAATAAGCTTCACTCGCTGAGATCTATCTGAAAGGAAATCGATTATCCAATTTGTGACGCTATTAGGTACCTCGATTTCTTTCAATTTGGTGACTAGGGTGCCATGATCTATAAGATCAAACACTTTACGGTATTCGAACAAGATGACTCGTACTGCAGATCCATTGCCGTCTGTCGCTTCGAGCCACTTATGTAACATACTTATGAGAGGCAACACGGTAGACGAAACAGAAACGGTGCCAAATTGATTACGATCCGCCTTCTTCTCTAATGCTGGTCTAATGTAGTCTGAGACAACAAAGTCTTCTGTAATTTTCGAAACTGCAGAAGTCAGAGATATAGGTCGAAGCTCTTTCTTTGGATCTGTAACTCGTTTTACTTTAGGAAGAGGGGTAATATCTGCCAGTTTCCAAGTTGTTGGCAGTTTTTGTTCTTTGTATGACGTGTTTATGATGTCGGCTATTGCCTGCGCAAGGAATTCGGCGTACTCTTTCGGCATCCAATTTGATGCACCATCCGGACCAGCGGCTTTATGTTTATTGAGATGTACCAAATTATTGTACAGCCGATAAGCTGGCACTTCGAGGAATTTAGGATTTTCTTCTCAGGGTAAAACTACAGCTCTGGATTCACGATCAAGAGGTTGAAAAACTTGCAACGGCTCTAAGAGAGCTTGATTTATAGCATTGTAGCATAAGAGCATTGATATATAACACAACTTGAGGAAAAAGCGGTGGGTGAGAGGAAGAATAGTTTTAGATGAAAAAATGCAAACTAATCTAGCAGCAAAAAATGTTTTCTCGGTAATCGATTTAAGAGATTTTTCAAACTGTTCCGACACTTGACCAATCCATGGTAATTTTAAGTAAACCGGACATTTGCTAGGACCTATAAATTTATTCCTTTCAAAGTCTTGATTGAATAACCTATCAAATAACCTATCAACCTCATCCAGATCCTTTTGAAGATGTTTTTCCGATGATATCTTGTAGGTACGATCGATAAGACATCTGACTGATGAGAGTTTTAATCGTCCGGAACTAAATGAGTCATACCTAGTATATAAGCCTGTAAAAGTAGGTTTCCGGTGAACACTGGTTGAAAAGCCGGCATCCTCTTTGTGGATTAATACATCGAGGAAAGGTAGTTTATCTTGATTTTCTAATTCGCAAGTGAACTTTAATGAAGTATGAAGACCGTTTAATAATTCAGAGGTGAGATCGGATAATACAGAGGTGAGATCAGAAAAATAACAAAGGTGTCATATTTCAGAAAGTTCTGAACTTAATATTACCATTCACCATGGTTAGTACGTTTTACAAAGCTGTATTTAAATTTGTCACCACGACAAAATCGGCAACGGCTTCCGTAGCTCAGTGGTCAGCGCACTATACTAGCATCGCAGGGTCGCGGGGTCAATTCCAGCCGGAAGGCCTTGAAGTTGCATTTTTCGCAACTGGTCCCGGTTTGGTCTTAAAATGTATGTCTTAAAATGTATTCCAACACTCGACATTTTTCTTCACCACAAATCCTTATGAACATGTATAGTTTAATAAAGTGAAATGCTAAATATTACTTGTAATATACCCATAATCTTATCCCGGCATTACCACCACTATATATACAGAACTTGTGACTAGGCTCTCGGCAACGGCATCCGTAGCTCATTGGTCAGAGCACTGCACTAGCATCACAATGTCGCGGGTTCAATTCCAGCCAGAATGCATTGAAGTTGCTTTTTCGCAGCTGGTCCCGGTTTGGTCTTAAAATGTATATATTCCAACACTCGAAATTTCCCTTCACCATAAATCCTGAGAATATATATATATATATACTGATGAAGGGCTCTGATGAAGGGCTCCGCTCGAAACGTCAGTATCTCGTCACTAAATTATTGGCAAAATATATACTGTATATAATAAATAAAATAAATACCTTTTCACTTTGCTATATAATTCAAAACACTGTCTACGCAGCACTCTACTTTTATATTATATATATATATATATATATATGTTTGTAAATATTAAAATCCAACATCCCGGATGTAATTTTTTACTTGCCAAGGGTATTTACAAAAAATACCACAATAAAAAAATTTAAATACCCCTAGTAAAAAAATTTAAGTTTAATATTGACGACATTAGCCAATCAGGAATGAGTAAAATTGATTGAAATGGTATTTGCTGCCTATGGCAGCATACCAGTCTTGACTTGATCTCTTTGCAGACCTATGTACAGTATAGTCAGTGAAATCTCGATTTGTGTAAATTGCCCTCTGTTGAGATGTTCAGTTTTATGACGTTTTGTGACGTAGAAGTTTTATCATGTGTATTAAATTTCCTGCCTTTCGCCGTTCAGAACTTGTCAACGCTGTGAAGTTTGAATGATCGGTTCTGCCTTCAGTGAGGAAGTATAAGACGACTAAGATTATGTGTACTGTACTGAATTTTTCTTGTTGAATGCTCACCAAACAGAAAATATGGCTCAGTGACTGCGAGGTATCTGTGATTTCTTGCCATCACAGCATCACTTGTCATGGGCTAAATATATCATGATATCAAATTGTTTTGTTTGTGAATACAGTTTTACTTCTATTTTAGGTGTATATTGAGTTCATATACTTAATGCAATGTCTGGTAGCAACAAAATAATAATGAACAGTTTGTCTCAATATAAATGCAGTATCACTTCCTTCAACAAGGAAACTAAAACAGACATGTTTTTTCTTTACTGTGAATTAAAGCATATGAATACCTTTCTTTGGCACTACTTGTACATCTATTTATGCTATGATCACATACAACTACAAACATCTTACTTGGATTTGAGGAAATAATTATCTACAGTGGTTTCTACAATTGATTTGTGCACAAAGCTGTAAAACTACATATGTAATAAACTGTACATCATGGAATTATTTACCTCAACTTTGTGAAAACTCAGTGGACAATGGAAATTATTTGTTTGCAAGTTCTTTGGGAAAATAAAATACAGTAGTTGCAGTGGTGTATTCTCAAATGACAACTACATTATATGTGGAGTCGTGCACATGCGCAATGAGCTAATACATCACAGAGAGTATTGCATTCTCAACAAGAACTCCAATAAAAGTTAGACAATGTAAACAATGGATCAACAATACCAGAAACATCTGTTACATACCATTTCTGGTTTTTATTTTGTCAGTGCTTTGCTTTGCCATCACATATCAGACACTTGCAATTCCACTGACAGTTTTACCACAGTACTAAAGAAGCATGATTTATAGTGGCAGTGATTTATCGGAAATTTGTTTACCAAACATCAAACAGTCATAATTTATGAATATTGTGTATGCAGTCAAATTCAAAAGCCTTGCCAATTATATTCAGATAAGTGATAGTTATTTGTAATTTAAGTCTGCAGTAAATAATTGAAAACAATGTGTACATACTACAGTATGTCTGTTACCATTCATATAGTCAATCACAGGGTTCATTTTGGAAATTTTATCAAAAATGGCTTTTGAGGCAGCACTTCCCTTGCAATAGTAACTTATAGTATAATGTATATAATATTAACTTAAAATAAACTTAAAATAAAATTTATTTTGTTAAATTGACCATTATGTATTGGTTAAGGTTTTAACCAATTTAAACCTGGTTATTTAAACCAATTCCATTTGGTTGTACTAAGCCACCTGTTATTATTGGTTACATTAATCACTGTTTTTTGGTTGAAACAACCAATTTACATTGATTAATATTTAACCAATTTTATGTGGGTGTTTCTACCAATTTTATTTGGTTATAACCAATTTAATATATATATATATATTTATAATATAGCCATCCACTGAATATGTGCTGTTCTGCAATCTGATTGGTTCAACTACTCACCGTATATCAGCTCATATACGGTGAGTAAATGAAAGCAATAAATATACAAAATGGTTGACCGTTTTGCTCAACTTGATGAACAAGAAATAAAAAACCCTCTTGAGAATGCAATACCACTGATAATACCAAAAAAACAACAAGATATGGAATGAAAATATTTAATGATAAGTAAAGCAAACTAAAAATTAGCCTTTTTCAAAATAAGGGGTGGTTTTGAAATTAAATTTGACATGAAACGACTGAAAAGGAGTGTAAAGTTTTAAAAGAGAATAGAGAAAGTAAATTAATTACATTAAATTTTGAATTTTTTTACCTCTTCCAATTTTTCTGGTGGTTTGTACATCATAGGGATGACAAAAGCAGAGATAAACACTTTCTTTAAGGTGTTTCATACATCTGCTGCTCGTATTACAATAAAAAAGCCGACAAATTGACAAATTCTTGAGAAATCCTCCCAACGACAAGCCATTTTCCATCATTGACGATCCTACTTTTACCGAAGCAAATTCAGTGTTAGATGCGTTCGTGAAAGACCTTAGGAAAACTGGGAAAATCGCCGGTTTGGTCCACAAAAAGCCAATAATCCAGAGGCAAATTAAGTTGTTCTTTGAGAGTGGCGAATTATGACCAGCCGACAGCACTGATCCATCACAATTGCTTCGTACCGTTTGGTGTTACCTTGGCCTTTACTTGGGACGACGAGGAAGAGAAAACTAGAGGAAACTTAAGTCAAATATGATGGTTTTAAGATCAACAGAGCAGACGGCAAGTTATATTTCGATCGCAGGTTCAATCCCGTCAACAAAAAACCACTAAGGTGGTTTAGCCGACGTCGAATTCGAGTCCGACTGCAAAATATTTGCCCAGCCAGGTTAAGTTTCACAAAGCTTGTACTTTTTGTCCACACGAATTCCCTGTTCGTTTTTAATACGCATGTTCATAAATATAATTTGCACTGCGCATGAAGGAAGTAGCAGACGGAAGCGCCATGGCGGAAAGGTCATTTTTCTCCCAAATTTGACGCAATAACTGAAATTTGCTGCAAATTAACCAAAATATGCTGTCTTAGGCGTAGAACGGAATAAAACCATTTTTAGAGCAATCGGAGTGTTATTTCAAAAGTTATCACTGTGTTGAGTGAGAAAAACACTTTTTCGAGAAAAAGTGTTTTTCTCCCAAATTTGACGCAAAAACTGAAATTTGCTGCAAATTAACCAAAATATGCTGTCTTAGGCGTAGAACGGAATAAAACCATTTTTAGAGCAATCGGAGTGTTATTTCAAAAGTTATCACTGTGTTGAGTGAGAAAAACACTTTTTCGAGAAAAAGTGTTTTTCTCCCAAATTTGACGCAAAAGCTGAAATTTGCTGCAAATTAACCAAAATATGCTGTCTTAGGCGTAGAACGGAATAAAACCATTTTTAGAGCAATCGGAGTTATTTCAAAAGTTATCACTGTGTTGAGTGAGAAAAACACTTTTTCGAGAAAAAGTGTTTTTCTCCCAAATTTGACGCAAAAACTGAAATTTGCTGCAAATTAACCAAAATATGTTGTCTTAGGCGTAGAACGGAATAAAACCATTTTTAGAGCAATCGGAGTGTTATTTCAAAAGTTATCACTGTGTTGAGTGAGAAAAACACTTTTTCGAGAAAAAGTGTTTTTCTCCCAAATTTGACGCAAAAACTGAAATTTGCTGCAAATTAACCAAAATATGCTGTCTTAGGCGTAGAACGGAATAAAACCATTTTTAGAGCAATCGGAGTGTTATTTCAAAAGTTATCACTGTGTTGAGTGAGAAAACACTTTTTCGAGAAAAAGTGTTTTTTCTCCCAAATTTGACGCAAAATGTGAAATTTGCTGCAAATTAACCAAAATATGCTGTCTTAGGCGTAGAACGGAATAAAACCATTTTTAGAGCAATCGGAGTGTTATTTCAAAAGTTATCACTGTGTTGAGTGAGAAAAACACTTTTTCGAGAAAAAGTGTTTTTCTCCCAAATTTGACGCAAAAAGTGAAATTTGCTACAAATTAACCAAAATATGCTGTCTTAGGCGTAGAACGGAATAAAACCATTTTTAGAGCAATCGGAGTGTTATTTCAAAAGTTATCACTGTGTTGAGTGAGAAAAACACTTTTTCGAGAAAAAGTGTTTTTCTCCCAAATTTGACGCAAAAAGTGAAATTTGCTGCAAATTAACCAAAATATGCTGTCTTAGGCGTAGAACGGAATAAAACCATTTTTAGAGCAATCGGAGTGTTATTTCAAAAGTTATCACTGTGTTGAGTGAGAAAAACACTTTTTCGAGAAAAAGTGTTTTTCTCCCAAATTTGACGCAAAAATGAAATTTGCTGCAAATTAACCAAAATATGCTGTCTTAGGCGTAGAACGGAATAAAACCATTTTTAGAGCAATCGGAGTGTTATTTCAAAAGTTATCACTGTGTTGAGTGAGAAAAACACTTTTTCGAGAAAAAGTGTTTTTCTCCCAAATTTGACGCAAAAACTGAAATTTGCTGCAAATTAACCAAAATATGCTGTCTTAGGCGTAGAACGGAATAAAACCATTTTTAGAGCAATCGGAGTGTTATTTCAAAAGTTATCACTGTGTTGAGTGAGAAAAACACTTTTTCGAGAAAAAGTGTTTTTCTCCCAAATTTGACGCAAAAACTGAAATTTGCTGCAAATTAACCAAAATATGCTGTCTTAGGCGTAGAACGGAATAAAACCATTTTTAGAGCAATCGGAGTGTTATTTCAAAAGTTATCACTGTGTTGAGTGAGAAAAACACTTTTTCGAGAAAAAGTGTTTTTCTCCCAAATTTGACGCAAAAAGTGAAATTTGCTGCAAATTAACCAAAATATGCTGTCTTAGGCGTAGAACGGAATAAAACCATTTTTAGAGCAATCGGAGTGTTATTTCAAAAGTTATCACTGTGTTGAGTGAGAAAAACACTTTTTCGAGAAAAAGTGTTTTTCTCCCAAATTTGACGCAAAAACTGAAATTTGCTGCAAATTAACCAAAATATGCTGTCTTAGGCGTAGAACGGAATAAAACCATTTTTAGAGCAATCGGAGTGTTATTTCAAAAGTTATCACTGTGTTGAGTGAGAAAAACACTTTTTCGAGAAAAAGTGTTTTTCTCCCAAATTTGACGCAAAAACTGAAATTTGCTGCAAATTAACCAAAATATGCTGTCTTAGGCGTAGAACGGAATAAAACCATTTTTAGAGCAATCGGAGTGTTATTTCAAAAGTTATCACTGTGTTGAGTGAGAAAAACACTTTTTCGAGAAAAAGTGTTTTTCTCCCAAATTTGACGCAAAATGTGAAATTTGCTGCAAATTAACCAAAATATGCTGTCTTAGGCGTAGAACGGAATAAAACCATTTTTAGAGCAATCGGAGTGTTATTTCAAAAGTTATCACTGTGTTGAGTGAGAAAAACACTTTTTCGAGAAAAAGTGTTTTTCTCCCAAATTTGACGCAAAAACTGAAATTTGCTGCAAATTAACCAAAATATGCTGTCTTAGGCGTAGAACGGAATAAAACCATTTTTAGAGCAATCGGAGTGTTATTTCAAAAGTTATCACTGTGTTGAGTGAGAAAAACACTTTTTCGAGAAAAAGTGTTTTTCTCCCAAATTTGACGCAAAAAGTGAAATTTGCTGCAAATTAACCAAAATATGCTGTCTTAGGCGTAGAACGGAATAAAACCATTTTTAGAGCAATCGGAGTGTTATTTCAAAAGTTATCACTGTGTTGAGTGAGAAAAACACTTTTTCGAGAAAAAGTGTTTTTCTCCCAAATTTGACGCAAAAACTGAAATTTGCTGCAAATTAACCAAAATATGCTGTCTTAGGCGTAGAACGGAATAAAACCATTTTTAGAGCAATCGGAGTGTTATTTCAAAAGTTATCACTGTGTTGAGTGAGAAAAACACTTTTTCGAGAAAAAGTGTTTTTCTCCCAAATTTGACGCAAAATGTGAAATTTGCTGCAAATTAACCAAAATATGCTGTCTTAGGCGTAGAACGGAATAAAACCATTTTTAGAGCAATCGGAGTGTTATTTCAAAAGTTATCACTGTGTTGAGTGAGAAAAACACTTTTTCGAGAAAAAGTGTTTTTCTCCCAAATTTGACGCAAAAACTGAAATTTGCTGCAAATTAACCAAAATATGCTGTCTTAGGCGTAGAACGGAATAAAACCATTTTTAGAGCAATCGGAGTGTTATTTCAAAAGTTATCACTGTGTTGAGTGAGAAAAACACTTTTTCGAGAAAAAGTGTTTTTCTCCCAAATTTGACGCAAAAAGTGAAATTTGCTGCAAATTAACCAAAATATGCTGTCTTAGGCGTAGAACGGAATAAAACCATTTTTAGAGCAATCGGAGTGTTATTTCAAAAGTTATCACTGTGTTGAGTGAGAAAAACACTTTTTCGAGAAAAAGTGTTTTTATCCCAAATTTGACGCAAAAAGTGAAATTTGCTGCAAATTAACCAAAATATGCTGTCTTAGGCGTAGAACGGAATAAAACCATTTTTAGAGCAATCGGAGTGTTATTTCAAAAGTTATCACTGTGTTGAGTGAGAAAAACACTTTTTCGAGAAAAAGTGTTTTTCTCCCAAATTTGACGCAAAAACTGAAATTTGCTGCAAATTAACCAAAATATGCTGTCTTAGGCGTAGAACGGAATAAAACCATTTTTAGAGCAATCGGAGTGTTATTTCAAAAGTTATCACTGTGTTGAGTGAGAAAAACACTTTTTCGAGAAAAAGTGTTTTTCTCCCAAATTTGACGCAAAAACTGAAATTTGCTGCAAATTAACCAAAATATGCTGTCTTAGGCGTAGAACGGAATAAAACCATTTTTAGAGCAATCGGAGTGTTATTTCAAAAGTTATCACTGTGTTGAGTGAGAAAAACACTTTTTCGAGAAAAAGTGTTTTTCTCCCAAATTTGACGCAAATTGTGAAATTTGCTGCAAATTAACCAAAATATGCTGTCTTAGGCGTAGAACGGAATAAAACCATTTTTAGAGCAATCGGAGTGTTATTTCAAAAGTTATCACTGTGTTGAGTGAGAAAAACACTTTTTCGAGAAAAAGTGTTTTTCTCCCAAATTTGACGCAAAATGTGAAATTTGCTGCAAATTAACCAAAATATGCTGTCTTAGGCGTAGAACGGAATAAAACCATTTTTAGAGCAATCGGAGTGTTATTTCAAAAGTTATCACTGTGTTGAGTGAGAAAAACACTTTTTCGAGAAAAAGTGTTTTTCTCCCAAATTTGACGCAAAATGTGAAATTTGCTGCAAATTAACCAAAATATGCTGTCTTAGGCGTAGAACGGAATAAAACCATTTTTAGAGCAATCGGAGTGTTATTTCAAAAGTTATCACTGTGTTGAGTGAGAAAAACACTTTTTCGAGAAAAAGTGTTTTTTCTCCCAAATTTGACGCAAAAAGTGAAATTTGCTGCAAATTAACCAAAATATGCTGTCTTAGGCGTAGAACGGAATAAAACCATTTTTAGAGCAATCGGAGTGTTATTTCAAAAGTTATCACTGTGTTGAGTGAGAAAAACACTTTTTCGAGAAAAAGTGTTTTTCTCCCAAATTTGACGCAAAATGTGAAATTTGCTGCAAATTAACCAAAATATGCTGTCTTAGGCGTAGAACGGAATAAAACCATTTTTAGAGCAATCGGAGTGTTATTTCAAAAGTTATCACTGTGTTGAGTGAGAAAAACACTTTTTCGAGAAAAAGTGTTTTTCTCCCAAATTTGACGCAAAACTGTGAAATTTGCTGCAAATTAACCAAAATATGCTGTCTTAGGCGTAGAACGGAATAAAACCATTTTTAGAGCAATCGGAGTGTTATTTCAAAAGTTATCACTGTGTTGAGTGAGAAAAACACTTTTTCGAGAAAAAGTGTTTTTCTCCCAAATTTGACGCAAAAAGTGAAATTTGCTGCAAATTAACCAAAATATGCTGTCTTAGGCGTAGAACGGAATAAAACCATTTTTAGAGCAATCGGAGTGTTATTTCAAAAGTTATCACTGTGTTGAGTGAGAAAAACACTTTTTCGAGAAAAAGTGTTTTTCTCCCAAATTTGACGCAAAAAGTGAAATTTGCTGCAAATTAACCAAAATATGCTGTCTTAGGCGTAGAACGGAATAAAACCATTTTTAGAGCAATCGGAGTGTTATTTCAAAAGTTATCACTGTGTTGAGTGAGAAAAACACTTTTTCGAGAAAAAGTGTTTTTCTCCCAAATTTGACGCAAAAGTGAAATTTGCTGCAAATTAACCAAAATATGCTGTCTTAGGCGTAGAACGGAATAAAACCATTTTTAGAGCAATCGGAGTGTTATTTCAAAAGTTATCACTGTGTTGAGTGAGAAAAACACTTTTTCGAGAAAAAGTGTTTTTCTCCCAAATTTGACGCAAATGTGAAATTTGCTGCAAATTAACCAAAATATGCTGTCTTAGGCGTAGAACGGAATAAAACCATTTTTAGAGCAATCGGAGTGTTATTTCAAAAGTTATCACTGTGTTGAGTGAGAAAAACACTTTTTCGAGAAAAAGTGTTTTTCTCCCAAATTTGACGCAAAAAGTGAAATTTGCTGCAAATTAACCAAAATATGCTGTCTTAGGCGTAGAACGGAATAAAACCATTTTTAGAGCAATCGGAGTGTTATTTCAAAAGTTATCACTGTGTTGAGTGAGAAAAACACTTTTTCGAGAAAAAGTGTTTTTCTCTCCCAAATTTGACGCAAAAAGTGAAATTTGCTGCAAATTAACCAAAATATGCTGTCTTAGGCGTAGAACGGAATAAAACCATTTTTAGAGCAATCGGAGTGTTATTTCAAAAGTTATCACTGTGTTGAGTGAGAAAAACACTTTTTCGAGAAAAAGTGTTTTTCTCCCAAATTTGACGCAAAATGTGAAATTTGCTGCAAATTAACCAAAATATGTCTTAGGCGTAGAACGGAATAAAACCATTTTTAGAGCAATCGGAGTGTTATTTCAAAAGTTATCACTGTGTTGAGTGAGAAAAACACTTTTTCGAGAAAAAGTGTTTTTCTCCCAAATTTGACGCAAAAAGTGAAATTTGCTGCAAATTAACCAAAATATGCTGTCTTAGGCGTAGAACGGAATAAAACCATTTTTAGAGCAATCGGAGTGTTATTTCAAAAGTTATCACTGTGTTGAGTGAGAAAAACACTTTTTCGAGAAAAAGTGTTTTTCTCCCAAATTTGACGCAAAAAGTGAAATTTGCTGCAAATTAACCAAAATATGCTGTCTTAGGCGTAGAACGGAATAAAACCATTTTTAGAGCAATCGGAGTGTTATTTCAAAAGTTATCACTGTGTTGAGTGAGAAAAACACTTTTTCGAGAAAAAGTGTTTTTCTCCCAAATTTGACGCAAAAAGTGAAATTTGCTGCAAATTAACCAAAATATGCTGTCTTAGGCGTAGAACGGAATAAAACCATTTTTAGAGCAATCGGAGTGTTATTTCAAAAGTTATCACTGTGTTGAGTGAGAAAAACACTTTTTCGAGAAAAAGTGTTTTTCTCCCAAATTTGACGCAAAAAGTGAAATTTGCTGCAAATTAACCAAAATATGCTGTCTTAGGCGTAGAACGGAATAAAACCATTTTTAGAGCAATCGGAGTGTTATTTCAAAAGTTATCACTGTGTTGAGTGAGAAAAACACTTTTTCGAGAAAAAGTGTTTTTCTCCCAAATTTGACGCAAATTGTGAAATTTGCTGCAAATTAACCAAAATATGCTGTCTTAGGCGTAGAACGGAATAAAACCATTTTTAGAGCAATCGGAGTGTTATTTCAAAAGTTATCACTGTGTTGAGTGAGAAAAACACTTTTTCGAGAAAAAGTGTTTTTCTCCCAAATTTGACGCAAAATGTGAAATTTGCTGCAAATTAACCAAAATATGCTGTCTTAGGCGTAGAACGGAATAAAACCATTTTTAGAGCAATCGGAGTGTTATTTCAAAAGTTATCACTGTGTTGAGTGAGAAAAACACTTTTTCGAGAAAAAGTGTTTTTCTCCCAAATTTGACGCAAAAAGTGAAATTTGCTGCAAATTAACCAAAATATGCTGTCTTAGGCGTAGAACGGAATAAAACCATTTTTAGAGCAATCGGAGTGTTATTTCAAAAGTTATCACTGTGTTGAGTGAGAAAAACACTTTTTCGAGAAAAAGTGTTTTTCTCCCAAATTTGACGCAAAAAGTGAAATTTGCTGCAAATTAACCAAAATATGCTGTCTTAGGCGTAGAACGGAATAAAACCATTTTTAGAGCAATCGGAGTGTTATTTCAAAAGTTATCACTGTGTTGAGTGAGAAAAACACTTTTTCGAGAAAAAGTGTTTTTCTCCCTAAATTTGACGCAAAATGTGAAATTTGCTGCAAATTAACCAAAATATGCTGTCTTAGGCGTAGAACGTAATAAAACCATTTTTAGAGCAATCGGAGTGTTATTTCAAAAGTTATCACTGTGTTGAGTGAGAAAAACACTTTTTCGAGAAAAAGTGTTTTTCTCCCAAATTTGACGCAAAATGTCAAATTTGCTGCAAATTAACCAAAATATGCTGTCTTAGGCGTAGAACGGAATAAAACCATTTTTAGAGCAATCGGAGTGTTATTTCAAAAGTTATCACTGTGTTGAGTGAGAAAAACACTTTTTCGAGAAAAAGTGTTTTTCTCCCAAATTTGACGCAAAAAGTGAAATTTGCTGCAAATTAACCAAAATATGCTGTCTTAGGCGTAGAACGGAATAAAACCATTTTTAGAGCAATCGGAGTGTTATTTCAAAAGTTATCACTGTGTTGAGTGAGAAAAACACTTTTTCGAGAAAAAGTGTTTTTCTCCCAAATTTGACGCAAAATGTGAAATTTGCTGCAAATTAACCAAAATATGCTGTCTTAGGCGTAGAACGGAATAAAACCATTTTTAGAGCAATCGGAGTGTTATTTCAAAAGTTATCACTGTGTTGAGTGAGAAAAACACTTTTTCGAGAAAAAGTGTTTTCTCCCAAATTTGACGCAAAATGTGAAATTTGCTGCAAATTAACCAAAATATGCTGTCTTAGGCGTAGAACGGAATAAAACCATTTTTAGAGCAATCGGAGTGTTATTTCAAAAGTTATCACTGTGTTGAGTGAGAAAAACACTTTTTCGAGAAAAAGTGTTTTTCTCCCAAATTTGACGCAAATTGTGAAATTTGCTGCAAATTAACCAAAATATGCTGTCTTAGGCGTAGAACGGAATAAAACCATTTTTAGAGCAATCGGAGTGTTATTTCAAAAGTTATCACTGTGTTGAGTGAGAAAAACACTTTTTCGAGAAAAAGTGTTTTTCTCCTAAATTTGACGCAAAATGTGAAATTTGCTTCAAATTAACCAAAATATGCTGTCTTAGGCGTAGAACGGAATAAAACCATTTTTAGAGCAATCGGAGTGTTATTTCAAAAGTTATCACTGTGTTGAGTGAGAAAAACACTTTTTCGAGAAAAAGTGTTTTTCTCCCAAATTTGACGCAAAATGTGAAATTTGCTGCAAATTAACCAAAATATGCTGTCTTAGGCGTAGAACGGAATAAAACCATTTTTAGAGCAATCGGAGTGTTATTTCAAAAGTTATCACTGTGTTGAGTGAGAAAAACACTTTTTCGAGAAAAAGTGTTTTTCTCCCAAATTTGACGCAAAATGTGAAATTTGCTGCAAATTAACCAAAATATGCTGTCTTAGGCGTAGAACGGAATAAAACCATTTTTAGAGCAATCGGAGTGTTATTTCAAAAGTTATCACTGTGTTGAGTGAGAAAAAACACTTTTTTCGAGAAAAAGTGTTTTTCTCCCAAATTTGACGCAAAATGTGAAATTTGCTGCAAATTAACCAAAATATGCTGTCTTAGGCGTAGAACGGAATAAAACCATTTTTAGAGCAATCGGAGTGTTATTTCAAAAGTTATCACTGTGTTGAGTGAGAAAAACACTTTTTCGAGAAAAAGTGTTTTTCTCCCAAATTTGACGCAAAAGTGAAATTTGCTGCAAATTAACCAAAATATGCTGTCTTAGGCGTAGAACGGAATAAAACCATTTTTAGAGCAATCGGAGTGTTATTTCAAAAGTTATCACTGTGTTGAGTGAGAAAAACACTTTTTCGAGAAAAAGTGTTTTTCTCCCAAATTTGACGCAAAATGTGAAATTTGCTGCAAATTAACCAAAATATGCTGTCTTAGGCGTAGAACGGAATAAAACCATTTTTAGAGCAATCGGAGTGTTATTTCAAAAGTTATCACTGTGTTGAGCAAATTTGACGCAAAAAGTGAAATTTGCTGCAAATTAACCAAAATATGCTGTCTTAGGCGTAGAACGGAACAAAACCATTTTTAGAGCAATCGGAGTGTTATTTCAAAAGTTATCACTGTGTTGAGTGAGAAAAACACTTTTTCGAGAAAAAGTGTTTTTCCCCAAATTTGACGCAAAAAGTGAAATTTGCTGCGAATTAACCAAAATATGCTGTCTTAGGCGTAGAACGGAATAGAACCATTTTTAGAGCAATCGGAGTGTTATTTCAAAAGTTATCACTGTGTTGAGTGAGAAAAACACTTTTTCGAGAAAAAGTGTTTTTCTCCCAAATTTGACGCAAAATGTGAAATTTGCTGCAAATTAACCAAAATATGCTGTCTTAGGCGTAGAACGGAATAAAACCATTTTTAGAGCAATCGGAGTGTTATTTCAAAAGTTATCACTGTGTTGAGTGAGAAAAACACTTTTTCGAGAAAAAGTGTTTTTCTCCCAAATTTGACGCAAAATGTGAAATTTGCTGCAAATTAACCAAAATATGCTGTCTTAGGCGTAGAACGGAATAAAACCATTTTTAGAGCAATCGGAGTGTTATTTCAAAAGTTATCACTGTGTTGAGTGAGAAAAACACTTTTTCGAGAAAAAGTGTTTTTCTCCCAAATTTGACGCAAAAACTGAAATTTGCTGCAAATTAACCAAAATATGCTGTCTTAGGCGTAGAACGGAATAAAACCATTTTTAGAGCAATCGGAGTGTTATTTCAAAAGTTATCACTGTGTTGAGTGAGAAAAACACTTTTTTCGAGAAAAAGTGTTTTTTCTCCCAAATTTGACGCAAAAAGTGAAATTTGCTGCAAATTAACCAAAATATGCTGTCTTAGGCGTAGAACGGAATAAAACCATTTTTAGAGCAATCGGAGTGTTATTTCAAAAGTTATCACTGTGTTGAGTGAGAAAAACACTTTTTCGAGAAAAAGTGTTTTTCTCCCAAATTTGACGCAAAATGTGAAATTTGCTGCAAATTAACCAAAATATGCTGTCTTAGGCGTAGAACGGAATAAAACCATTTTTAGAGCAATCGGAGTGTTATTTCAAAAGTTATCACTGTGTTGAGTGAGAAAAACACTTTTTCGAGAAAAAGTGTTTTTCTCCCAAATTTGACGCAAAATGAAATTTGCTGCAAATTAACCAAAATATGCTGTCTTAGGCGTAGAACGGAATAAAACCATTTTTAGAGCAATCGGAGTGTTATTTCAAAAGTTATCACTGTGTTGAGTGAGAAAAACACTTTTTCGAGAAAAAGTGTTTTTCTCCCAAATTTGACGCAAAATGTGAAATTTGCTGCAAATTAACCAAAATATGCTGTCTTAGGCGTAGAACGGAATAAAACCATTTTTAGAGCAATCGGAGTGTTATTTCAAAAGTTATCACTGTGTTGAGTGAGAAAAACACTTTTTCGAGAAAAAGTGTTTTTCTCCCAAATTTGACGCAAAAAGTGAAATTTGCTGCAAATTAACCAAAATATGCTGTCTTAGGCGTAGAACGGAATAAAACCATTTTTAGAGCAATCGGAGTGTTATTTCAAAAGTTATCACTGTGTTGAGTGAGAAAAACACTTTTTCGAGAAAAAGTGTTTTTCTCCCAAATTTGACGCAAAAAGTGAAATTTGCTGCAAATTAACCAAAATATGTCTTAGCGTAGAACGGAATAAAACCATTTTTAGAGCAATCGGAGTGTTATTTCAAAAGTTATCACTGTGTTGAGTGAGAAAAACACTTTTTCGAGAAAAAGTGTTTTTCTCCCAAATTTGACGCAAAAAGTGAAATTTGCTGCAAATTAACCAAAATATGCTGTCTTAGGCGTAGAACGGAATAAAACCATTTTTAGAGCAATCGGAGTGTTATTTCAAAAGTTATCACTGTGTTGAGTGAGAAAAACACTTTTTCGAGAAAAAGTGTTTTTCTCCCAAATTTGACGCAAAAAGTGAAATTTGCTGCAAATTAACCAAAATATGCTGTCTTAGGCGTAGAACGGAATAAAACCATTTTTAGAGCAATCGGAGTGTTATTTCAAAAGTTATCACTGTGTTGAGTGAGAAAAACACTTTTTAGAGAAAAAGTGTTTTTCTCCCAAATTTGACGCAAAATGTTTAATTTGCTGCAAATTAAACAAAATATGCAGTCTTAGCCGTAGAACGGAATAAAACCATTTTTAGAGCAATCGGAGTGTTATTTCAAAAGTTATCACTGTGTTGAGTGAGAAAAACACTTTTTGGAGAAAAAGTGTTTTTCTCCCAAATTTGACGCAAAAAGTGAAATTTGCTGCAAATTAACCAAAATATGCTGTCTTAGGCGTAGAACGGAATAAAACCATTTTTAGAGCAATCGGAGTGTTATTTCAAAAGTTATCACTGTGTTGAGTGAGAAAAACACTTTTTCGAGAAAAAGTGTTTTTCTCCCAAATTTGACGCAAAAAGTGAAATTTGCTGCAAATTAACCAAAATATGCTGTCTTAGGCGTAGAACGGAATAAAACCATTTTTAGAGCAATCGGAGTGTTATTTCAAAAGTTATCACTGTGTTGAGTGAGAAAAACACTTTTTCGAGAAAAAGTGTTTTTCTCCCAAATTTGACGCAAAAAGTGAAATTTGCTGCAAATTAACCAAAATATGCTGTCTTAGGCGTAGAAACGGAATAAAACCATTTTTAGAGCAATCGGAGTGTTATTTCAAAAGTTATCACTGTGTTGAGTGAGAAAAACACTTTTTCGAGAAAAAGTGTTTTTCTCCCAAATTTGACGCAAATTGTGAAATTTGCTGCAAATTAACCAAAATATGCTGTCTTAGGCGTAGAACGGAATAAAACCATTTTTAGAGCAATCGGAGTGTTATTTCAAAAGTTATCACTGTGTTGAGTGAGAAAAACACTTTTTCGAGAAAAAGTGTTTTTCTCCCAAATTTGACGCAAAAAGTGAAATTTGCTGCAAATTAACCAAAATATGCTGTCTTAGGCGTAGAACGGAATAAAACCATTTTTAGAGCAATCGGAGTGTTATTTCAAAAGTTATCACTGTGTTGAGTGAGAAAAACACTTTTTCGAGAAAAAGTGTTTTTCTCCCAAATTTGACGCAAAATGTGAAATTTGCTGCAAATTAACCAAAATATGCTGTCTTAGGCGTAGAACGGAATAAAACCATTTTTAGAGCAATCGGAGTGTTATTTCAAAAGTTATCACTGTGTTGAGTGAGAAAAACACTTTTTCGAGAAAAAGTGTTTTTCTCCCAAATTTGACGCAAAATGTGAAATTTGCTGCAAATTAACCAAAATATGCTGTCTTAGGCGTAGAACGGAATAAAACCATTTTTAGAGCAATCGGAGTGTTATTTCAAAAGTTATCACTGTGTTGAGTGAGAAAAACACTTTTTCGAGAAAAAGTGTTTTTCTCCCAAATTTGACGCAAAAGTGAAATTTGCTGCAAATTAACCAAAATATGCTGTCTTAGGCGTAGAACGGAATAAAACCATTTTTAGAGCAATCGGAGTGTTATTTCAAAAGTTATCACTGTGTTGAGTGAGAAAAACACTTTTTCGAGAAAAAGTGTTTTTCTCCCAAATTTGACGCAAAAAGTGAAATTTGCTGCAAATTAACCAAAATATGCTGTCTTAGGCGTAGAACGGAATAAAACCATTTTTAGAGCAATCGGAGTGTTATTTCAAAAGTTATCACTGTGTTGAGTGAGAAAAACACTTTTTCGAGAAAAAGTGTTTTTCTCCCAAATTTGACGCAAATTGTGAAATTTGCTGCAAATTAACCAAAATATGCTGTCTTAGGCGTAGAACGGAATAAAACCATTTTTAGAGCAATCGGAGTGTTATTTCAAAAGTTATCACTGTGTTGAGTGAGAAAAACACTTTTTCGAGAAAAAGTGTTTTTCTCCCAAATTTGACGCAAAATGAAATTTGCTTCAAATTAACCAAAATATGCTGTCTTAGGCGTAGAACGGAATAAAACCATTTTTAGAGCAATCGGAGTGTTATTTCAAAAGTTATCACTGTGTTGAGTGAGAAAAACACTTTTTCGAGAAAAAGTGTTTTTCTCCCAAATTTGACGCAAAAAGTGAAATTTGCTGCAAATTAACCAAAATATGCTGTCTTAGGCGTAGAACGGAATAAAACCATTTTTAGAGCAATCGGAGTGTTATTTCAAAAGTTATCACTGTGTTGAGTGAGAAAAACACTTTTTCGAGAAAAAGTGTTTTTCTCCCCAAATTTGACGCAAATTGTGAAATTTGTTACAAATTAACCAAAATATGCTGTCTTAGGCGTAGAACGGAATAAAACCATTTTTAGAGCAATCGGAGTGTTATTTCAAAAGTTATCACTGTGTTGAGTGAGAAAAACACTTTTTCGAGAAAAAGTGTTTTTCTCCCAAATTTGACGCAAAATGTGAAATTTGCTGCAAATTAACCAAAATATGCTGTCTTAGGCGTAGAACGGAATAAAACCATTTTTAGAGCAATCGGAGTGTTATTTCAAAAGTTATCACTGTGTTGAGTGAGAAAAACACTTTTTCGAGAAAAAGTGTTTTTCTCCCAAATTTGACGCAAAAACTGAAATTTGCTGCAAATTAACCAAAATATGCTGTCTTAGGCGTAGAATGGAATAAAACCATTTTTAGAGCAATCGGAGTGTTATTTCAAAAGTTATCACTGTGTTGAATGAGAAAAACACTTTTTCGAGAAAAAGTGTTTTTCTCCCAAATTTGACGCAAAAAGTGAAATTTGCTGCAAATTAACCAAAATATGCTGTCTTAGGCGTAGAACGGAATAAAACCATTTTTAGAGCAATCGGAGTGTTATTTCAAAAGTTATCACTGTGTTGAGTGAGAAAAACACTTTTTCGAGAAAAAGTGTTTTTCTCCCAAATTTGACGCAAAAAGTGAAATTTGCTGCAAATTAACCAAAATATGCTGTCTTAGGCGTAGAACGGAATAAAACCATTTTTAGAGCAATCGGAGTGTTATTTCAAAAGTTATCACTGTGTTGAGTGAGAAAAACACTTTTTCGAGAAAAAGTGTTTTTCTCCCAAATTTGACGCAAAAAAGTGAAATTTGCTGCAAATTAACCAAAATATGCTGTCTTAGGCGTAGAACGGAATAAAACCATTTTTAGAGCAATCGGAGTGTTATTTCAAAAGTTATCACTGTGTTGAGTGAGAAAAACACTTTTTCGAGAAAAAGTGTTTTTCTCCCAAATTTGACGCAAAATGTGAAATTTGCAAATTAACCAAAATATGCTGTCTTAGGCGTAGAACGGAATAAAACCATTTTTAGAGCAATCGGAGTGTTATTTCAAAAGTTATCACTGTGTTGAGTGAGAAAAACACTTTTTCGAGAAAAAGTGTTTTTCTCCCAAATTTGACGCAAAATGTGAAATTTGCTGCAAATTAACCAAAATATGCTGTCTTAGGCGTAGAACGTAATAAAACCATTTTTAGAGCAATCGGAGTGTTATTTCAAAAGTTATCACTGTGTTGAGTGAGAAAAACACTTTTTCGAGAAAAAGTGTTTTTTCTCCCAAATTTGACGCAAAATGTGAAATTTGCTGCAAATTAACCAAAATATGCTGTCTTAGGCGTAGAACGGAATAAAACCATTTTTAGAGCAATCGGAGTGTTATTTCAAAAGTTATCACTGTGTTGAGTGAGAAAAACACTTTTTCGAGAAAAAGTGTTTTTCTCCCAAATTTGACGCAAAATGTGAAATTTGCTGCAAATTAACCAAAATATGCTGTCTTAGGCGTAGAACGGAATAAAACCATTTTTAGAGCAATCGGAGTGTTATTTCAAAAGTTATCACTGTGTTGAGTGAGAAAAACACTTTTTCGAGAAAAAGTGTTTTTCTCCTAAATTTGACGCAAAATGTGAAATTTGCTTCAAATTAACCAAAATATGCTGTCTTAGGCGTAGAACGGAATAAAACCATTTTTAGAGCAATCGGAGTGTTATTTCAAAAGTTATCACTGTGTTGAGTGAGAAAAACACTTTTTCGAGAAAAAGTGTTTTTCTCCCAAATTTGACGCAAAATGAAATTTGCTGCAAATTAACCAAAATATGCTGTCTTAGGCGTAGAACGGAATAAAACCATTTTTAGAGCAATCGGAGTGTTATTTCAAAAGTTATCACTGTGTTGAGTGAGAAAAACACTTTTTCGAGAAAAAGTGTTTTTCTCCCAAATTTGACGCAAATTGTGAAATTTGCTTCAAATTAACCAAAATATGCTGTCTTAGGCGTAGAACGGAATAAAACCATTTTTAGAGCAATCGGAGTGTTATTTCAAAAGTTATCACTGTGTTGAGTGAGAAAAACACTTTTTCGAGAAAAAGTGTTTTTCTCCCAAATTTGACGCAAAAAGTGAAATTTGCTGCAAATTAACCAAAATATGCTGTCTTAGGCGTAGAACGGAATAAAACCATTTTTAGAGCAATCGGAGTGTTATTTCAAAAGTTATCACTGTGTTGAGTGAGAAAAACACTTTTTCGAGAAAAAGTGTTTTTCTCCCAAATTTGACGCAAAAAGTGAAATTTGCTGCAAATTAACCAAAATATGCTGTCTTAGGCGTAGAACGGAATAAAACCATTTTTAGAGCAATCGGAGTGTTATTTCAAAAGTTATCACTGTGTTGAGTGAGAAAAACACTTTTTCGAGAAAAAGTGTTTTTCTCCCAAATTTGACGCAAAAAGTGAAATTTGCTGCAAATTAACCAAAATATGCTGTCTTAGGCGTAGAACGGAATAAAACCATTTTTAGAGCAATCGGAGTGTTATTTCAAAAGTTATCACTGTGTTGAGTGAGAAAAACACTTTTTCGAGAAAAAGTGTTTTTCTCCCAAATTTGACGCAAAAAGTGAAATTTGCTGCAAATTAACCAAAATATGCTGTCTTAGGCGTAGAACGGAATAAAACCATTTTTAGAGCAATCGGAGTGTTATTTCAAAAGTTATCACTGTGTTGAGTGAGAAAAACACTTTTTCGAGAAAAAGTGTTTTTTTCAAATTTGACGCAAAAAGTGAAATTTGCTGCAAATTAACCAAAATATGCTGTCTTAGGCGTAGAACGGAATAAAACCATTTTTAGAGCAATCGGAGTGTTATTTCAAAAGTTATCACTGTGTTGAGTGAGAAAAACACTTTTTCGAGAAAAAGTGTTTTTCTCCCAAATTTGACGCAAAAAGTGAAATTTGCTGCAAATTAACCAAAATATGCTGTCTTAGGCGTAGAACGGAATAAAACCATTTTTAGAGCAATCGGAGTGTTATTTCAAAAGTTATCACTGTGTTGAGTGAGAAAAACACTTTTTCGAGAAAAAGTGTTTTTCTCCCAAATTTGACGCAAAATGTGAAATTTGCTGCAAATTAACCAAAATATGCTGTCTTAGGCGTAGAACGGAATAAAACCATTTTTAGAGCAATCGGAGTGTTATTTCAAAAGTTATCACTGTGTTGAGTGAGAAAAACACTTTTTCGAGAAAAAGTGTTTTTTCTCCCAAATTTGACGCAAAAAGTGAAATTTGCTGCAAATTAACCAAAATATGCTGTCTTAGGCGTAGAACGGAATAAAACCATTTTTAGAGCAATCGGAGTGTTATTTCAAAAGTTATCACTGTGTTGAGTGAGAAAAACACTTTTTCGAGAAAAAGTGTTTTTCTCCCAAATTTGACGCAAAAAGTGAAATTTGCTGCAAATTAACCAAAATATGCTGTCTTAGGCGTAGAACGGAATAAAACCATTTTTAGAGCAATCGGAGTGTTATTTCAAAAGTTATCACTGTGTTGAGTGAGAAAAACACTTTTTCGAGAAAAAGTGTTTTTCTCCCAAATTTGACGCAAATTGTGAAATTTGCTGCAAATTAACCAAAATATGCTGTCTTAGGCGTAGAACGGAATAAAACCATTTTTAGAGCAATCGGAGTGTTATTTCAAAAGTTATCACTGTGTTGAGTGAGAAAAAAACTTTTTCGAGAAAAAGTGTTTTTCTCCCAAATTTGACGCAAAAATGTGAAATTTGCTTCAAATTAACCAAAATATGCTGTCTTAGGCGTAGAACGGAATAAAACCATTTTTAGAGCAATCGGAGTGTTATTTCAAAAGTTATCACTGTGTTGAGTGAGAAAAACACTTTTTCGAGAAAAAGTGTTTTTCTCCCAAATTTGACGCAAATTGTGAAATTTGTTACAAATTAACCAAAATATGCTGTCTTAGGCGTAGAACGGAATAAAACCATTTTTAGAGCAATCGGAGTGTTATTTCAAAAGTTATCACTGTGTTGAGTGAGAAAAACACTTTTTCGAGAAAAAGTGTTTTTATCCCAAATTTGACGCAAAAAGTGAAATTTGCTGCAAATTAACCAAAATATGCTGTCTTAGGCGTAGAACGGAATAGAACCATTTTTAGAGCAATCGGAGTGTTATTTCAAAAGTTATCACTGTGTTGAGTGAGAAAAACACTTTTTCGAGAAAAAGTGTTTTTCTCCCAAATTTGACGCAAATGTGAAATTTGTTAAATTAACCAAAATATGCTGTCTTAGGCGTAGAACGGAATAAAACCATTTTTAGAGCAATCGGAGTGTTATTTCAAAAGTTATCACTGTGTTGAGTGAGAAAAACACTTTTTCGAGAAAAAGTGTTTTTCTCCCAAATTTGACGCAAAATGTGAAATTTGCTGCAAATTAACCAAAATATGCTGTCTTAGGCGTAGAACGGTAATAAAACCATTTTTAGAGCAATCGGAGTGTTATTTCAAAAGTTATCACTGTGTTGAGTGAGAAAAACACTTTTTCGAGAAAAAGTGTTTTTCTCCCAAATTTGACGCAAATTGTGAAATTTGCAAATTAACCAAAATATGCTGTCTTAGGCGTAGAACGGAATAAAACCATTTTTAGAGCAATCGGAGTGTTATTTCAAAAGTTATCACTGTGTTGAGTGAGAAAAACACTTTTTCGAGAAAAAGTGTTTTTCTCCCAAATTTGACGCAAAAAGTGAAATTTGCTGCAAATTAACCAAAATATGCTGTCTTAGGCGTAGAACGGAATAAAACCATTTTTAGAGCAATCGGAGTGTTATTTCAAAAGTTATCACTGTGTTGAGTGAGAAAAACACTTTTTCGAGAAAAAGTGTTTTTCTAAATTTGACGCAAAATGTGAAATTTGCTTCAAATTAACCAAAATATGCTGTCTTAGGCGTAGAACGGAATAAAACCATTTTTAGAGCAATCGGAGTGTTATTTCAAAAGTTATCACTGTGTTGAGTGAGAAAAACACTTTTTCGAGAAAAAGTGTTTTTCTCCCAAATTTGACGCAAAAAGTGAAATTTGCTGCAAATTAACCAAAATATGCTGTCTTAGGCGTAGAACGGAATAAAACCATTTTTAGAGCAATCGGAGTGTTATTTCAAAAGTTATCACTGTGTTGAGTGAGAAAAACACTTTTTCGAGAAAAAGTGTTTTTCTCCCAAATTTGACGCAAATTGTGAAATTTGTTACAAATTAACCAAAATATGCTGTCTTAGGCGTAGAACGGAATAAAACCATTTTTAGAGCAATCGGAGTGTTATTTCAAAAGTTATCACTGTGTTGAGTGAGAAAAACACTTTTTCGAGAAAAAGTGTTTTTCTCCTAAATTTGACGCAAAATGTGAAATTTGCTTCAAATTAACCAAAATGCTGTCTTAGGCGTAGAACGTAATAAAACCATTTTTAGAGCAATCGGAGTGTTATTTCAAAAGTTATCACTGTGTTGAGTGAGAAAAACACTTTTTCGAGAAAAAGTGTTTTTCTCCCAAATTTGACGCAAAATGTGAAATTTGCTGCAAATTAACCAAAATATGCTGTCTTAGGCGTAAAACGGAATAAAACCATTTTTAGAGCAATCGGAGTGTTATTTCAAAAGTTATCACTGTGTTGAGTGAGAAAAACACTTTTTCGAGAAAAAGTGTTTTTCTCCCAAATTTGACGCAAAAAGTGAAATTTGCTGCAAATTAACCAAAATATGCTGTCTTAGGCGTAGAACGGAATAAAACCATTTTTAGAGCAATCGGAGTGTTATTTCAAAAGTTATCACTGTGTTGAGTGAGAAAAACACTTTTTCGAGAAAAAGTGTTTTTCTCCCAAATTTGACGCAAAAAGTGAAATTTGCTGCAAATTAACCAAAATATGCTGTCTTAGGCGTAGAACGGAATAAAACCATTTTTAGAGCAATCGGAGTGTTATTTCAAAAGTTATCACTGTGTTGAGTGAGAAAAACACTTTTTCGAGAAAAAGTGTTTTTCTCCCAAATTTGACGCAAAAAGTGAAATTTGCTGCAAATTAACCAAAATATGCTGTCTTAGGCGTAGAACGGAATAAAACCATTTTTAGAGCAATCGGAGTGTTATTTCAAAAGTTATCACTGTGTTGAGTGAGAAAAACACTTTTTCGAGAAAAAGTGTTTTTCTCCCAAATTTGACGCAAATTGTGAAATTTGTTACAAATTAACCAAAATATGCTGTCTTAGGCGTAGAACGGAATAAAACCATTTTTTAGAGCAATCGGAGTGTTATTTCAAAAGTTATCACTGTGTTGAGTGAGAAAAACACTTTTTCGAGAAAAAGTGTTTTTCTCCCAAATTTGACGCAAAATGTGAAATTTGCTTCAAATTAACCAAAATATGCTGTCTTAGGCGTAGAACGTAATAAAACCATTTTTAGAGCAATCGGAGTGTTATTTCAAAAGTTATCACTGTGTTGAGTGAGAAAAACACTTTTTCGAGAAAAAGTGTTTTTCTCCCAAATTTGACGCAAAATGTCAAATTTGCTACAAATTAACCAAAATATGCTGTCTTAGGCGTAGAACGGAATAAAACCATTTTTAGAGCAATCGGAGTGTTATTTCAAAAGTTATCACTGTGTTGAGTGAGAAAAACACTTTTTCGAGAAAAAGTGTTTTTCTCCCAAATTTGACGCAAAATGTGAAATTTGCTGCAAATTAACCAAAATATGCTGTCTTAGGCGTAGAACGGAATAAAACCATTTTTAGAGCAATCGGAGTGTTATTTCAAAAGTTATCACTGTGTTGAGTGAGAAAAACACTTTTTCGAGAAAAAGTGTTTTTCTCCTAAATTTGACGCAAAATGTGAAATTTGCTTCAAATTAACCAAAATATGCTGTCTTAGGCGTAGAACGTAATAAAACCATTTTTAGAGCAATCGGAGTGTTATTTCAAAAGTTATCACTGTGTTGAGTGAGAAAAACACTTTTTCGAGAAAAAGTGTTTTTCTCCCAAATTTGACGCAAAATGTGAAATTTGCTGCAAATTAACCAAAATATGCTGTCTTAGGCGTAGAACGGAATAAAACCATTTTTAGAGCAATCGGAGTGTTATTTCAAAAGTTATCACTGTGTTGAGTGAGAAAAACACTTTTTCGAGAAAAAGTGTTTTTCTCCCAAATTTGACGCAAAATGTGAAATTTGCTTCAAATTAACCAAAATATGCTGTCTTAGGCGTAGAACGGAATAAAACCATTTTTAGAGCAATCGGAGTGTTATTTCAAAAGTTATCACTGTGTTGAGTGAGAAAAACACTTTTTCGACAAAAAGTGTTTTTCTCCCAAATTTGACGCAAAAAGTGAAATTTGCTGCAAATTAACCAAAATATGCTGTCTTAGGCGTAGAACGGAATAAAACCATTTTTAGAGCAATCGGAGTGTTATTTCAAAAGTTATCACTGTGTTGAGTGAGAAAAACACTTTTTCGAGAAAAAGTGTTTTTCTCCCCAAATTTGACGCAAAAAGTGAAATTTGCTGCAAATTAACCAAAATATGCTGTCTTAGGCGTAGAACGGAATAAAACCATTTTTAGAGCAATCGGAGTGTTATTTCAAAAGTTATCACTGTGTTGAGTGAGAAAAACACTTTTTCGAGAAAAAGTGTTTTTCTCCCAAATTTGACGCAAAATGTGAAATTTGCTGCAAATTAACCAAAATATGCTGTCTTAGGCGTAGAACGGAATAAAACCATTTTTAGAGCAATCGGAGTGTTATTTCAAAAGTTATCACTGTGTTGAATGAGAAAAACACTTTTTCGAGAAAAAGTGTTTTCTCCCAAATTTGACGCAAAATGTGAAATTTGCTACAAATTAAACAAAATATGCTGTCTTAGGCGTAGAACGGAATAAAACCATTTTTAGAGCAATCGGAGTGTTATTTCAAAAGTTATCACTGTGTTGAGTGAGAAAAACACTTTTTCGAGAAAAAGTGTTTTTCTCCCAAATTTGACGCAAAAAGTGAAATTTGCTGCAAATTAACCAAAATATGCTGTCTTAGGCGTAGAACGGAATAAAACCATTTTTAGAGCAATCGGAGTGTTATTTCAAAAGTTATCACTGTGTTGAGTGAGAAAAACACTTTTTCGAGAAAAAGTGTTTTTATCCCAAATTTGACGCAAAAAGTGAAATTTGCTGCAAATTAACCAAAATATGCTGTCTTAGGCGTAGAACGGAATAAAACCATTTTTAGAGCAATCGGAGTGTTATTTCAAAAGTTATCACTGTGTTGAGTGAGAAAAACACTTTTTCGAGAAAAAGTGTTTTTCTCCCAAATTTGACGCAAATTGTGAAATTTGTTACAAATTAACCAAAATATGCTGTCTTAGGCGTAGAACGGAATAAAACCATTTTTAGAGCAATCGGAGTGTTATTTCAAAAGTTATCACTGTGTTGAGTGAGAAAAACACTTTTTCGAGAAAAAGTGTTTTTCTCCTAAATTTGACGCAAAATGTGAAATTTGCTTCAAATTAACCAAAATATGCTGTCTTAGGCGTAGAACGTAATAAAACCATTTTTAGAGCAATCGGAGTGTTATTTCAAAAGTTATCACTGTGTTGAGTGAGAAAAACACTTTTTCGAGAAAAAGTGTTTTTCTCCCAAATTTGACGCAAAATGTGAAATTTGCTGCAAATTAACCAAAATATGCTGTCTTGGGCGTAGAACGGAATAAAACCATTTTTAGAGCAATCGGAGTGTTATTTCAAAAGTTATCACTGTGTTGAGTGAGAAAAACACTTTTTCGAGAAAAAGTGTTTTTCTCCCAAATTTGACGCAAAATGTCAAATTTGCTTCAAATTAACCAAAATATGCTGTCTTTGGCGTAGAACGCAATAAAACCATTTTTAGAGCAATCGGAGTGTTATTTCAAAAGTTATCACTGTGTTGAGTGAGAAAAACACTTTTTCGAGAAAAAGTGTTTTTCTCCCAAATTTGACGCAAAAAGTGAAATTTGCTGCAAATTAACCAAAATGTGCTGTCTTAGGCGTAGAACGGAATAAAACCATTTTTAGAGCAATCGGAGTGTTATTTCAAAAGTTATCACTGTGTTGAACAAATTTGACGCAAAAAGTGAAATTTGCTGCAAATTAACCAAAATATGCTGTCTTAGGCGTAGAACGGAATAAAACCATTTTTAGAGCAATCGGAGTGTTGTTTCAAAAGTTATCACTGTGTTGAGTGAGAAAAACACTTTTTCGAGAAAAAGTGTTTTTCTCCCAAATTTGACGCAAAATGTGAAATTTGCTGCAAATTAACCAAAATATGCTGTCTTAGGCGTAGAACGGAATAGAACCATTTTTAGAGCAATCGGAGTGTTATTTCAAAAGTTATCACTGTGTTGAGTGAGGAAAAACACTTTTTCGAGAAAAAGTGTTTTTCTCCCAAATTTGACGCAAAATGTGAAATTTGCTACAAATTAACCAAAATATGCTGTCTTAGGCGTAGAACGGAATAAAACCATTTTTAGAGCAATCGGAGTGTTATTTCAAAAGTTATCACTGTGTTGAGTGAGAAAAACACTTTTTCGAGAAAAAGTGTTTTTCTCCCAAATTTGACGCAAAAAGTGAAATTTGCTGCAAATTAACCAAAATATGCTGTCTTAGGCGTAGAACGGAATAAAACCATTTTTAGAGCAATCGGAGTGTTATTTCAAAAGTTATCACTGTGTTGAGTGAGAAAAACACTTTTTCGAGAAAAAGTGTTTTTCTCCCAAATTTGACGCAAAAAGTGAAATTTGCTGCAAATTAACCAAAATATGCTGTCTTAGGCGTAGAACGGAATAAAACCATTTTTAGAGCAATCGGAGTGTTATTTCAAAAGTTATCACTGTGTTGAGTGAGAAAAACACTTTTTCGAGAAAAAGTGTTTTTCTCCCAAATTTGACGCAAATTGTGAAATTTGTTACAAATTAACCAAAATATGCTGTCTTAGGCGTAGAACGGAATAAAACCATTTTTAGAGCAATCGGAGTGTTATTTCAAAAGTTATCACTGTGTTGAGTGAGAAAAACACTTTTTCGAGAAAAAGTGTTTTTCTCCCAAATTTGACGCAAAATGTGAAATTTGCTTCAAATTAACCAAAATATGCTGTCTTAGGCGTAGAACGTAATAAAACCATTTTTAGAGCAATCGGAGTGTTATTTCAAAAGTTATCACTGTGTTGAGTGAGAAAAACACTTTTTCGAGAAAAAGTGTTTTTCTCCCAAATTTGACGCAAAATGTGAAATTTGCTGCAAATTAACCAAAATATGCTGTCTTAGGCGTAGAACGGAATAAAACCATTTTTAGAGCAATCGGAGTGTTATTTCAAAAGTTATCACTGTGTTGAGTGAGAAAAATACTTTTTCGAGAAAAAGTGTTTTTCTCCCAAATTTGACGCAAAATGTGAAATTTGCTTCAAATTAACCAAAATATGCTGTCTTAGGCGTAGAACGTAATAAAACCATTTTTAGAGCAATCGGAGTGTTATTTCAAAAGTTATCACTGTGTTGAGTGAGAAAAACACTTTTTCGAGAAAAAGTGTTTTTCTCCCAAATTTGACGCAAAATGTCAAATTTGCTACAAATTAACCAAAATATGCTGTCTTAGGCGTAGAACGGAATAAAACCATTTTTAGAGCAATCGGAGTGTTATTTCGAAAAGTTATCACTGTGTTGAGTGAGAAAAACACTTTTTCGAGAAAAAGTGTTTTTCTCCCAAATTTGACGCAAAAAGTGAAATTTGCTGCAAATTAACCAAAATATGCTGTCTTAGGCGTAGAACGGAACAAAACCATTTTTAGAGCAATCGGAGTGTTATTTCAAAAGTTATCACTGTGTTGAGTGAGAAAAACACTTTTTCGAGAAAAAGTGTTTTTATCCCAAATTTGACGCAAAAAGTGAAATTTGCTGCAAATTAACCAAAATATGCTGTCTTAGGCGTAGAACGGAACAAAACCATTTTTAGAGCAATCGGAGTGTTATTTCAAAAGTTATCACTGTGTTGAGTGAGAAAAACACTTTTTCGAGAAAAAGTGTTTTTATCCCAAATTTGACGCAAAAAGTGAAATTTGCTGCAAATTAACCAAAATATGCTGTCTTAGGCGTAGAACGGAATAAAACCATTTTTAGAGCAATCGGAGTGTTATTTCAAAAGTTATCACTGTGTTGAGTGAGAAAAACACTTTTTCGAGAAAAAGTGTTTTTCTCCCAAATTTGACGCAAATTGTGAAATTTGTTGCAAATTAACCAAAATATGCTGTCTTAGGCGTAGAACGGAATAAAACCATTTTTAGAGCAATCGGAGTGTTATTTCAAAAGTTATCACTGTGTTGAGTGAGAAAAACACTTTTTCGAGAAAAAGTGTTTTTCTCCTAAATTTGACGCAAAATGTGAAATTTGCTTCAAATTAACCAAAATATGCTGTCTTAGGCGTAGAACGTAATAAAACCATTTTTAGAGCAATCGGAGTGTTATTTCAAAAGTTATCACTGTGTTGAGTGAGAAAAACACTTTTTCGAGAAAAAGTGTTTTTCTCCCAAATTTGACGCAAAAAGTGAAATTTGCTGCAAATTAACCAAAATATGCTGTCTTAGGCGTAGAACGGAATAAAACCATTTTTAGAGCAATCGGAGTGTTATTTCAAAAGTTATCACTGTGTTGAGTGAGAAAAACACTTTTTCGAGAAAAAGTGTTTTTCTCCCAAATTTGACGCAAATTGTGAAATTTGTTACAAATTAACCAAAATATCCTGTCTTAGGCGTAGAACGGAATAAAACCATTTTTAGAGCAATCGGAGTGTTATTTCAAAAGTTATCACTGTGTTGAGTGAGAAAATACTTTTTCGAGAAAAAGTGTTTTTCTCCTAAATTTGACGCAAAATGTGAAATTTGCTTCAAATTAACCAAAATGTGCTGTCTTAGGCGTAGAACGTAATAAAACCATTTTTAGAGCAATCGGAGTGTTATTTCAAAAGTTATCACTGTGTTGAGTGAGAAAAACACTTTTTCGAGAAAAAGTGTTTTTATCCCAAATTTGACGCAAAAAGTGAAATTTGCTGCAAATTAACCAAAATATGCTGTCTTAGGCGTAGAACGGAATAGAACCATTTTTAGAGCAATCGGAGTGTTATTTCAAAAGTTATCACTGTGTTGAGTGAGAAAAACACTTTTTCGAGAAAAAGTGTTTTTCTCCCAAATTTGACGCAAATTGTGAAATTTGTTACAAATTAACCAAAATATGCTGTCTTAGGCGTAGAACGGAATAAAACCATTTTTAGAGCAATCGGAGTGTTATTTCAAAAGTTATCACTGTGTTGAGTGAGAAAAACTTTTTCGAGAAAAAGTGTTTTTCTCCTAAATTTGACGCAAAATGTGAAATTTGCTTCAAATTAACCAAAATGTGCTGTCTTAGGCGTAGAACGGAATAAAACCATTTTTAGAGCAATCGGAGTGTTATTTCAAAAGTTATCACTGTGTTGAGTGAGAAAAACACTTTTTCGAGAAAAAGTGTTTTTCTCCCAAATTTGACGCAAAATGTGAAATTTGCTACAAATTAACCAAAATATGCTGTCTTAGGCGTAGAACGGAATAAAACCATTTTTAGAGCAATCGGAGTGTTATTTCAAAAGTTATCACTGTGTTGAGTGAGAAAAACACTTTTTCGAGAAAAAGTGTTTTTCTCCTAAATTTGACGCAAAATGTGAAATTTGCTTCAAATTAACCAAAATATGCTGTCTTAGGCGTAGAACGTAATAAAACCATTTTTAGAGCAATCGGAGTGTTATTTCAAAAGTTATCACTGTGTTGAGTGAGAAAAACACTTTTTCGAGAAAAAGTGTTTTTCTCCCAAATTTGACGCAAATTGTGAAATTTGTTACAAATTAACCAAAATATGCTGTCTTAGGCGTAGAACGGAATAAAACCATTTTTAGAGCAATCGGAGTGTTATTTCAAAAGTTATCACTGTGTTGAGTGAGAAAAATACTTTTTCGAGAAAAAGTGTTTTTCTCCTAAATTTGACGCAAAATGTGAAATTTGCTTCAAATTAACCAAAATATGCTGTCTTAGGCGTAGAACGTAATAAAACCATTTTTAGAGCAATCGGAGTGTTATTTCAAAAGTTATCACTGTGTTGAGTGAGAAAAACACTTTTTCGAGAAAAAGTGTTTTTTCTCCCAAATTTGACGCAAAATGTCAAAATTTGCTACAAATTAACCAAAATATGCTGTCTTAGGCGTAGAACGGAATAAAACCATTTTTAGAGCAATCGGAGTGTTATTTCGAAAGTTATCACTGTGTTGAGTGAGAAAAACACTTTTTCGAGAAAAAGTGTTTTTCTCCCAAATTTGACGCAAAAAGTGAAATTTGCTGCAAATTAACCAAAATATGCTGTCTTAGGCGTAGAACGGAACAAAACCATTTTTAGAGCAATCGGAGTGTTATTTCAAAAGTTATCACTGTGTTGAGTGAGAAAAACACTTTTTCGAGAAAAAGTGTTTTTCTCCCAAATTTGACGCAAAAAGTGAAATTTGCTGCAAATTAACCAAAATATGCTGTCTTAGGCGTAGAACGGAACAAAACCATTTTTAGAGCAATCGGAGTGTTATTTCAAAAGTTATCACTGTGTTGAGTGAGAAAAACACTTTTTCGAGAAAAAGTGTTTTTATCCCAAATTTGACGCAAAAAGTGAAATTTGCTGCAAATTAACCAAAATATGCTGTCTTAGGCGTAGAACGGAATAGAACCATTTTTAGAGCAATCGGAGTGTTATTTCAAAAGTTATCACTGTGTTGAGTGAGAAAAACACTTTTTCGAGAAAAAGTGTTTTTCTCCCAAATTTGACGCAAATTGTGAAATTTGTTACAAATTAACCAAAATATCCTGTCTTAGGCGTAGAACGGAATAAAACCATTTTTAGAGCAATCGGAGTGTTATTTCAAAAGTTATCACTGTGTTGAGTGAGAAAAATACTTTTTCGAGAAAAAGTGTTTTTCTCCTAAATTTGACGCAAAATGTGAAATTTGCTTCAAATTAACCAAAATGTGCTGTCTTAGGCGTAGAACGTAATAAAACCATTTTTAGAGCAATCGGAGTGTTATTTCAAAAGTTATCACTGTGTTGAGTGAGAAAAACACTTTTTCGAGAAAAAGTGTTTTTCTCCCAAATTTTACGCAAAATGTCAAATTTGCTACAAATTAACCAAAATATGCTGTCTTAGGCGTAGAACGGAATAAAACCATTTTTAGAGCAATCGGAGTGTTATTTCAAAAGTTATCACTGTGTTGAGTGAGAAAAATACTTTTTCGAGAAAAAGTGTTTTTCTCCTAAATTTGACGCAAAATGTGAAATTTGCTTCAAATTAACCAAAATATGCTGTCTTAGGCGTAGAACGTAATAAAACCATTTTTAGAGCAATCGGAGTGTTATTTCAAAAGTTATCACTGTGTTGAGTGAGAAAAACACTTTTTCGAGAAAAAGTGTTTTTCTCCCAAATTTGACGCAAATTGTGAAATTTGCTGCAAATTAACCAAAATATGCTGTCTTAGGCGTAGAACGGAATAAAACCATTTTTAGAGCAATCGGAGTGTTATTTCAAAAGTTATCACTGTGTTGAGTGAGAAAAATACTTTTTCGAGAAAAAGTGTTTTTCTCCTAAATTTGACGCAAAATGTGAAATTTGCTTCAAATTAACCAAAATATGCTGTCTTAGGCGTAGAACGTAATAAAACCATTTTTAGAGCAATCGGAGTGTTATTTCAAAAGTTATCACTGTGTTGAGTGAGAAAAACACTTTTTCGAGAAAAAGTGTTTTTCTCCCAAATTTGACGCAAAATGTCAAATTTGCTACAAATTAACCAAAATATGCTGTCTTAGGCGTAAAACGGAATAAAACCATTTTTAGAGCAATCGGAGTGTTATTTCAAAAGTTATCACTGTGTTGAGTGAGAAAAACACTTTTTCGAGAAAAAGTGTTTTTCTCCCAAATTTGATGCAAAAAGTGAAATTTGCTGCAAATTAACCAAAATATGCTGTCTTAGGCGTAAAACGGAATAAAACCATTTTTAGAGCAATCGGAGTGTTATTTCAAAAGTTATCACTGTGTTGAGTGAGAAAAACACTTTTTCGAGAAAAAGTGTTTTTCTCCCAAATTTGACGCAAAAAGTGAAATTTGCTGCAAATTAACCAAAATATGCTGTCTTAGGCGTAGAACGGAATAAAACCATTTTTAGAGCAATCGGAGTGTTATTTCAAAAGTTATCACTGTGTTGAGTGAGAAAAACACTTTTTCGAGAAAAAGTGTTTTTCTCCCAAATTTGACGCAAAAAGTGAAATTTGCTGCAAATTAACCAAAATATGCTGTCTTAGGCGTAGAACGGAATAAAACCATTTTTAGAGCAATCGGAGTGTTATTTCAAAAGTTATCACTGTGTTGAGTGAGAAAAACACTTTTTCGAGAAAAAGTGTTTTTCTCCCAAATTTGACGCAAATTGTGAAATTTGTTACAAATTAACCAAAATATGCTGTCTTAGGCGTAGAACGGAATAAAACCATTTTTAGAGCAATCGGAGTGTTATTTCAAAAGTTATCACTGTGTTGAGTGAGAAAAACACTTTTTCGAGAAAAAGTGTTTTTCTCCTAAATTTGACGCAAAATGTGAAATTTGCTTCAAATTAACCAAAATGTGCTGTCTTAGGCGTAGAACGTAATAAAACCATTTTTAGAGCAATCGGAGTGTTATTTCAAAAGTTATCACTGTGTTGAGTGAGAAAAACACTTTTTCGAGAAAAAGTGTTTTTCTCCCAAATTTGACGCAAAATGTGAAATTCGCTGCAAATTAACCAAAATATGCTGTCTTAGGCGTAGAACGGAATAAAACCATTTTTAGAGCAATCGGAGTGTTATTTCAAAAGTTATCACTGTGTTGAGTGAGAAAAACACTTTTTCGAGAAAAAGTGTTTTTCTCCCAAATTTGACGCAAAATGTCAAATTTGCTGCAAATTAACCAAAATATGCTGTCTTAGGCGTAGAACGGAATAAAACCATTTTTAGAGCAATCGGAGTGTTATTTCAAAAGTTATCACTGTGTTGAGTGAGAAAAACACTTTTTCGAGAAAAAGTGTTTTTCTCCCAAATTTGACGCAAAATGTCAAATTTGCTTCAAATTAACCAAAATATGCTGTCTTAGGCGTAGAACGCAATAAAACCATTTTTAGAGCAATCGGAGTGTTATTTCAAAAGTTATCACTGTGTTGAGTGAGAAAAACACTTTTTCGAGAAAAAGTGTTTTTCTCCCAAATTTGACGCAAAAAGTGAAATTTGCTGCAAATTAACCAAAATGTGCTGTCTTAGGCGTAGAACGGAATAAAACCATTTTTAGAGCAATCGGAGTGTTATTTCAAAAGTTATCACTGTGTTGAACAAATTTGACGCAAAAAGTGAAATTTGCTGCAAATTAACCAAAATATGCTGTCTTAGGCGTAGAACGGAATAAAACCATTTTTAGAGCAATCGGAGTGTTGTTTCAAAAGTTATCACTGTGTTGAGTGAGAAAAACACTTTTTCGAGAAAAAGTGTTTTTCTCCCAAATTTGACGCAAAATGTGAAATTTGCTGCAAATTAACCAAAATATGCTGTCTTAGGCGTAGAACGGAATAGAACCATTTTTAGAGCAATCGGAGTATTATTTCAAAAGTTATCGCTGTGTTGAGTGAGGAAAAACACTTTTTCGAGAAAAAGTGTTTTTCTCCCAAATTTGACGCAAAATGTGAAATTTGCTACAAATTAACCAAAATATGCTGTCTTAGGCGTAGAACGGAATAAAACCATTTTTAGAGCAATCGGAGTGTTATTTCAAAAGTTATCACTGTGTTGAGTGAGAAAAACACTTTTTCGAGAAAAAGTGTTTTTCTCCCAAATTTGACGCAAAAAGTGAAATTTGCTGCAAATTAACCAAAATATGCTGTCTTAGGCGTAGAACGGAACAAAACCATTTTTAGAGCAATCGGAGTGTTATTTCAAAAGTTATCACTGTGTTGAGTGAGAAAAACACTTTTTCGAGAAAAAGTGTTTTTCTCCCAAATTTGACGCAAAAAGTGAAATTTGCTGCAAATTAACCAAAATATGCTGTCTTAGGCGTAGAACGGAATAGAACCATTTTTAGAGCAATCGGAGTGTTATTTCAAAAGTTATCACTGTGTTGAGTGAGAAAAACACTTTTTCGAGAAAAAGTGTTTTTCTCCCAAATTTGACGCAAATTGTGAAATTTGTTACAAATTAACCAAAATATGCTGTCTTAGGCGTAGAACGGAATAAAACCATTTTTAGAGCAATCGGAGTGTTATTTCAAAAGTTATCACTGTGTTGAGTGAGAAAAATACTTTTTCGAGAAAAAGTGTTTTTCTCCTAAATTTGACGCAAAATGTGAAATTTGCTTCAAATTAACCAAAATATGCTGTCTTAGGCGTAGAACGTAATAAAACCATTTTTAGAGCAATCGGAGTGTTATTTCAAAAGTTATCACTGTGTTGAGCAAATTTGACGCAAAATGTGAAATTTGCTGCAAATTAACCAAAATATGCTGTCTTAGGCGTAGAACGGAATAAAACCATTTTTAGAGCAATCGGAGTATTATTTCAAAAGTTATCACTGTGTTGAGTGAGGAAAAACACTTTTTCGAGAAAAAGTGTTTTTCTCCCAAATTTGACGCAAAATGTGAAATTTGCTACAAATTAACCAAAATATGCTGTCTTAGGCGTAGAACGGAATAAAACCATTTTTAGAGCAATCGGAGTGTTATTTCAAAAGTTATCACTGTGTTGAGTGAGAAAAACACTTTTTCGAGAAAAAGTGTTTTTCTCCCAAATTTGACGCAAAAAGTGAAATTTGCTGCAAATTAACCAAAATATGCTGTCTTAGGAGTAGAACGGAATAAAACCATTTTTAGAGCAATCGGAGTGTTATTTCAAAAGTTATCACTGTGTTGAGTGAGAAAAACACTTTTTCGAGAAAAAGTGTTTTTCTCCCAAATTTGACGCAAATTGTGAAATTTGTTACAAATTAACCAAAATATGCTGTCTTAGGCGTAGAACGGAATAAAACCATTTTTAGAGCAATCGGAGTGTTATTTCAAAAGTTATCACTGTGTTGAGTGAGAAAAACACTTTTTCGAGAAAAAGTGTTTTTTCTCCTAAATTTGACGCAAAATGTGAAATTTGCTTCAAATTAACCAAAATATGCTGTCTTAGGCGTAGAACGTAATAAAACCATTTTTAGAGCAATCGGAGTGTTATTTCAAAAGTTATCACTGTGTTGAGTGAGAAAAACACTTTTTCGAGAAAAAGTGTTTTTCTCCCAAATTTGACGCAAAATGTGAAATTCGCTGCAAATTAACCAAAATATGCTGTCTTAGGCGTAGAACGGAATAAAACCATTTTTAGAGCAATCGGAGTGTTATTTCAAAAGTTATCACTGTGTTGAGTGAGAAAAACACTTTTTCGAGAAAAAGTGTTTTTCTCCTAAATTTGACGCAAAATGTGAAATTTGCTTCAAATTAACCAAAATATGCTGTCTTAGGCGTTAGAACGTAATAAAACCATTTTTAGAGCAATCGGAGTGTTATTTCAAAAGTTATCACTGTGTTGAGTGAGAAAAACACTTTTTCGAGAAAAAGTGTTTTTCTCCCAAATTTGACGCAAAATGTCAAATTTGCTACAAATTAACCAAAATATGCTGTCTTAGGCGTAAAACGGAATAAAACCATTTTTAGAGCAATCGGAGTGTTATTTCAAAAGTTATCACTGTGTTGAGTGAGAAAAACACTTTTTCGAGAAAAAGTGTTTTTCTCCCAAATTTGACGCAAAAAGTGAAATTTGCTGCAAATTAACCAAAATATGCTGTCTTAGGCGTAGAACGGAATAGAACCATTTTTAGAGCAATCGGAGTGTTATTTCGAAAGTTATCACTGTGTTGAGTGAGAAAAACACTTTTTCGAGAAAAAGTGTTTTTCTCCCAAATTTGACGCAAATTGTGAAATTTGTTACAAATTAACCAAAATATCCTGTCTTAGGCGTAGAACGGAATAAAACCATTTTTAGAGCAATCGGAGTGTTATTTCAAAAGTTATCACTGTGTTGAGTGAGAAAAATACTTTTTCGAGAAAAAGTGTTTTTCTCCTAAATTTGACGCAAAATGTGAAATTTGCTTCAAATTAACCAAAATGTGCTGTCTTAGGCGTAGAACGTAATAAAACCATTTTTAGAGCAATCGGAGTGTTATTTCAAAAGTTATCACTGTGTTGAGTGAGAAAAACACTTTTTCGAGAAAAAGTGTTTTTCTCCCAAATTTTACGCAAAATGTCAAATTTGCTACAAATTAACCAAAATATGCTGTCTTAGGCGTAGAACGGAATAAAACCATTTTTAGAGCAATCGGAGTGTTATTTCAAAAGTTATCACTGTGTTGAGTGAGAAAAACACTTTTTCGAGAAAAAGTGTTTTTCTCCCAAATTTGACGCAAAATGTGAAATTCGCTGCAAATTAACTAAAATATGCTGTCTTAGGCGTAGAACGGAATAAAACCATTTTTAGAGCAATCGGAGTGTTATTTCAAAAGTTATCACTGTGTTGAGTGAGAAAAATACTTTTTCGAGAAAAAGTGTTTTTCTCCTAAATTTGACGCAAAATGTGAAATTTGCTTCAAATTAACCAAAATATGCTGTCTTAGGCGTAGAACGTAATAAAACCATTTTTAGAGCAATCGGAGTGTTATTTCAAAAGTTATCACTGTGTTGAGTGAGAAAAACACTTTTTCGAGAAAAAGTGTTTTTCTCCCAAATTTGACGCAAAATGTCAAATTTGCTGCAAATTAACCAAAATATGCTGTCTTAGGCGTAGAACGGAATAAAACCATTTTTAGAGCAATCGGAGTGTTATTTCAAAAGTTATCACTGTGTTGAGTGAGAAAAACACTTTTTCGAGAAAAAGTGTTTTTCTCCCAAATTTGACGCAAAATGTCAAATTTGCTTCAAATTAACCAAAATATGCTGTCTTAGGCGTAGAACGCAATAAAACCATTTTTAGAGCAATCGGAGTGTTATTTCAAAAGTTATCACTGTGTTGAGTGAGAAAAACACTTTTTCGACAAAAAGTGTTTTTCTCCCAAATTTGACGCAAAAAGTGAAATTTGCTGCAAATTAACCAAAATGTGCTGTCTTAGGCGTAGAACGGAATAAAACCATTTTTAGAGCAATCGGAGTGTTATTTCAAAAGTTATCACTGTGTTGAACAAATTTGACGCAAAAAGTGAAATTTGCTGCAAATTAACCAAAATATGCTGTCTTAGGCGTAGAACGGAATAAAACCATTTTTAGAGCAATCGGAGTGTTGTTTCAAAAGTTATCACTGTGTTGAGTGAGAAAAACACTTTTTCGAGAAAAAGTGTTTTTCTCCCAAATTTGACGCAAAATGTCAAATTTGCTGCAAATTAACCAAAATATGCTGTCTTAGGCGTAGAACGGAATAAAACCATTTTTAGAGCAATCGGAGTGTTATTTCAAAAGTTATCACTGTGTTGAGTGAGAAAAACACTTTTTCGAGAAAAAGTGTTTTTCTCCCAAATTTGACGCAAAATGTCAAATTTGCTTTATATTAACCAAAATATGCTGTCTTAGGCGTAGAACGCAATAAAACCATTTTTAGAGCAATCGGAGTGTTATTTCAAAAGTTATCACTGTGTTGAGTGAGAAAAACACTTTTTCGACAAAAAGTGTTTTTCTCCCAAATTTGACGCAAAAAGTGAAATTTGCTGCAAATTAACCAAAATGTGCTGTCTTAGGCGTAGAACGGAATAAAACCATTTTTAGAGCAATCGGAGTGTTATTTCAAAAGTTATCACTGTGTTGAACAAATTTGACGCAAAAAGTGAAATTTGCTGCAAATTAACCAAAATATGCTGTCTTAGGCGTAGAACGGAATAAAACCATTTTTAGAGCAATCGGAGTGTTGTTTCAAAAGTTATCACTGTGTTGAGTGAGAAAAACACTTTTTCGAGAAAAAGTGTTTTTCTCCCAAATTTGACGCAAAATGTGAAATTTGCTGCAAATTAACCAAAATATGCTGTCTTAGGCGTAGAACGGAATAGAACCATTTTTAGAGCAATCGGAGTGTTATTTCAAAAGTTATCACTGTGTTGAGTGAGGAAAAACACTTTTTCGAGAAAAAGTGTTTTTCTCCCAAATTTGACGCAAAATGTGAAATTTGCTACAAATTAACCAAAATATGCTGTCTTAGGCGTAGAACGGAATAAAACCATTTTTAGAGCAATCGGAGTGTTATTTCAAAAGTTATCACTGTGTTGAGTGAGAAAAACACTTTTTCGAGAAAAAGTGTTTTTCTCCCAAATTTGACGCAAAAAGTGAAATTTGCTGCAAATTAACCAAAATATGCTGTCTTAGGCGTAGAACGGAATAAAAACCATTTTTAGAGCAATCGGAGTGTTATTTCAAAAGTTATCACTGTGTTGAGTGAGAAAAACACTTTTTCGAGAAAAAGTGTTTTTATCCCAAATTTGACGCAAAAAGTGAAATTTGCTGCAAATTAACCAAAATATGCTGTCTTAGGCGTAGAACGGAATAGAACCATTTTTAGAGCAATCGGAGTGTTATTTCAAAAGTTATCACTGTGTTGAGTGAGAAAAACACTTTTTCGAGAAAAAGTGTTTTTCTCCCAAATTTGACGCAAATTGTGAAATTTGTTACAAATTAACCAAAATATGCTGTCTTAGGCGTAGAACGGAATAAAACCATTTTTAGAGCAATCGGAGTGTTATTTCAAAAGTTATCACTGTGTTGAGTGAGAAAAACACTTTTTCGAGAAAAAGTGTTTTTCTCCTAAATTTGACGCAAAATGTGAAATTTGCTTCAAATTAACCAAAATATGCTGTCTTAGGCGTAGAACGTAATAAAACCATTTTTAGAGCAATCGGAGTGTTATTTCAAAAGTTATCACTGTGTTGAGTGAGAAAAACACTTTTTCGAGAAAAAGTGTTTTTCTCCCAAATTTGACGCAAAATGTGAAATTCGCTGCAAATTAACTAAAATATGCTGTCTTAGGCGTAGAACGGAATAAAACCATTTTTAGAGCAATCGGAGTGTTATTTCAAAAGTTATCACTGTGTTGAGTGAGAAAAACACTTTTTCGAGAAAAAGTGTTTTTCTCCCAAATTTGACGCAAAAAGTGAAATTTGCTGCAAATTAACCAAAATATGCTGTCTTAGGCGTAGAACGGAATAAAACCATTTTTAGAGCAATCGGAGTGTTATTTCAAAAGTTATCACTGTGTTGAGTGAGAAAAACACTTTTTCGAGAAAAAGTGTTTTTCTCCCAAATTTGACGCAAAATGTCAAATTTGCTACAAATTAACCAAAATATGCTGTCTTAGGCGTAGAACGGAATAAAACCATTTTTAGAGCAATCGGAGTGTTATTTCAAAAGTTATCACTGTGTTGAGTGAGAAAAACACTTTTTCGAGAAAAAGTGTTTTTCTCCCAAATTTGACGCAAAATGTGAAATTTGCTGCAAATTAACCAAAATATGCTGTCTTAGGCGTAGAACGGAATAGAACCATTTTTAGAGCAATCGGAGTATTATTTCAAAAGTTATCACTGTGTTGAGTGAGAAAAACACTTTTTCGAGAAAAAGTGTTTTTCTCCCAAATTTGACGCAAAATGTGAAATTTGCTACAAATTAACCAAAATATGCTGTCTTAGGCGTAGAACGGAATAAAACAATTTTTAGAGCAATCGGAGTGTTATTTCGAAAGTTATCACTGTGTTGAGTGAGAAAAACACTTTTTCGAGAAAAAGTGTTTTTCTCCCAAATTTGACGCAAAAAGTGAAATTTGCTGCAAACTAACCAAAATATGCTGTCTTAGGCGTAGAACGGAATAAAACCATTTTTAGAGCAATCGGAGTGTTATTTCAAAAGTTATCACTGTGTTGAGTGAGAAAAACACTTTTTCGAGAAAAAGTGTTTTTATCCCAAATTTGACGCAAAAAGTGAAATTTGCTGCAAATTAACCAAAATATGCTGTCTTAGGCGTAGAACGGAATAGAACCATTTTTAGAGCAATCGGAGTGTTATTTCAAAAGTTATCACTGTGTTGAGTGAGAAAAACACTTTTTCGAGAAAAAGTGTTTTTCTCCCAAATTTGACGCAAATTGTGAAATTTGTTACAAATTAACCAAAATATGCTGTCTTAGGCGTAGAACGGAATAAAACCATTTTTAGAGCAATCGGAGTGTTATTTCAAAAGTTATCACTGTGTTGAGTGAGAAAAATACTTTTTCGAGAAAAAGTGTTTTTCTCCTAAATTTGACGCAAAATGTGAAATTTGCTTCAAATTAACCAAAATATGCTGTCTTAGGCGTAGAACGTAATAAAACCATTTTTAGAGCAATCGGAGTGTTATTTCAAAAGTTATCACTGTGTTGAGTGAGAAAAACACTTTTTCGAGAAAAAGTGTTTTTCTCCCAAATTTGACGCAAAATGTGAAATTCGCTGCAAATTAACTAAAATATGCTGTCTTAGGCGTAGAACGGAATAAAACCATTTTTAGAGCAATCGGAGTGTTATTTCAAAAGTTATCACTGTGTTGAGTGAGAAAAATACTTTTTCGAGAAAAAGTGTTTTTCTCCTAAATTTGACGCAAAATGTGAAATTTGCTTCAAATTAACCAAAATATGCTGTCTTAGGCGTAGAACGTAATAAAACTATTTTTAGAGCAATCGGAGTGTTATTTCAAAAGTTATCACTGTGTTGAGTGAGAAAAACACTTTTTCGAGAAAAAGTATTTTTCTCCCAAATTTGACGCAAAAAGGGAAATTTGCTGCAAATTAACCAAAATATGCTGTCTTAGGCGTAGAACGGAATAAAACCATTTTTAGAGCAATCGGACTGTTATTTCAAAAGTTATCACTGTGTTGAGTGAGAAAAACACTTTTTCGAGAAAAAGTGTTTTTCTCCCAAATTTGACGCAAAATGTCAAATTTGCTACAAATTAACCAAAATATGCTGTCTTAGGCGTAGAACGGAATAAAACCATTTTTAGAGCAATCGGAGTGTTATTTCAAAAGTTATCACTGTGTTGAGTGAGAAAAACACTTTTTCGAGAAAAAGTGTTTTTCTCCCAAATTTGACGCAAAATGTGAAATTTGCTACAAACTAACCAAAATATGCTGTCTTAGGCGTAGAACGGAATAAAACCATTTTTAGAGCAATCGGAGTATTATTTCAAAAGTTATCACTGTGTTGAGTGAGAAAAACACTTTTTCGAGAAAAAGTGTTTTTCTCCCAAATTTGACGCAAAATGTGAAATTTGCTACAAATTAACCAAAATATGCTGTCTTAGGAGTAGAACGGAATAAAACCATTTTTAGAGCAATCGGAGTGTTATTTCAAAAGTTATCACTGTGTTGAGCAAATTTGACGCAAAAAGTGAAATTTGCTGCAAATTAACCAAAATGTGCAGTCTTAGGCGTAGAACGGAACAAAACCATTTTTAGAGCAATCGGAGTGTTATTTCAAAAGTTATCACTGTGTTGAGTGAGAAAAACACTTTTTCGAGAAAAAGTGTTTTTCTCCCAAATTTGACGCAAAATGTCAAATTTGCTACAAATTAACCAAAATATGCTGTCTTAGGCGTAGAACGGAATAAAACCATTTTTAGAGCAATCGGAGTGTTATTTCAAAAGTTATCACTGTGTTGAGCAAATTTGACGCAAAAAGTGAAATTTGCTGCAAATTAACCAAAATATGCTGTCTTAGGCGTAGAACGGAACAAAACCATTTTTAGAGCAATCGGAGTGTTATTTCAAAAGTTATCACTGTGTTGAGTGAGAAAAACACTTTTTCGAGAAAAAGTGTTTTTCTCCCAAATTTGACGCAAAATGTGAAATTCGCTGCAAATTAACTAAAATATGCTGTCTTAGGCGTAGAACGGAATAAAACCATTTTTAGAGCAATCGGAGTGTTATTTCAAAAGTTATCACTGTGTTGAGTGAGAAAAATACTTTTTCGAGAAAAAGTGTTTTTCTCCTAAATTTGACGCAAAATGTGAAATTTGCTTCAAATTAACCAAAATATGCTGTCTTAGGCGTAGAACGTAATAAAACTATTTTTAGAGCAATCGGAGTGTTATTTCAAAAGTTATCACTGTGTTGAGTGAGAAAAACACTTTTTCGAGAAAAAGTATTTTTCTCCCAAATTTGACGCAAAAAGGGAAATTTGCTGCAAATTAACCAAAATATGCTGTCTTAGGCGTAGAACGGAATAAAACCATTTTTAGAGCAATCGGAGTGTTATTTCAAAAGTTATCACTGTGTTGAGTGAGAAAAACACTTTTTCGAGAAAAAGTGTTTTTTCTCCCAAATTTGACGCAAAATGTGAAATTTGCTACAAATTAACCAAAATATGCTGTCTTAGGCGTAGAACGGAATAAAACCATTTTTAGAGCAATCGGAGTGTTATTTCAAAAGTTATCACTGTGTTGAGTGAGAAAAACACTTTTTCGAGAAAAAGTGTTTTTCTCCCAAATTTGACGCAAAATGTGAAATTTGCTACAAATTAACCAAAATATGCTGTCTTAGGCGTAGAACGGAATAAAACCATTTTTAGAGCAATCGGAGTGTTATTTCAAAAGTTATCACTGTGTTGAGTGAGAAAAACACTTTTTCGAGAAAAAGTGTTTTTCTCCCAAATTTGACGCAAAATGTGAAATTTGCTACAAATTAACCAAAATATGCTGTCTTAGGAGTAGAACGGAATAAAACCATTTTTAGAGCAATCGGAGTGTTATTTCAAAAGTTATCACTGTGTTGAGCAAATTTGACGCAAAAAGTGAAATTTGCTGCAAATTAACCAAAATATGCAGTCTTAGGCGTAGAACGGAACAAAACCATTTTTAGAGCAATCGGAGTGTTATTTCAAAAGTTATCACTGTGTTGAGTGAGAAAAACACTTTTTCGAGAAAAAGTGTTTTTCTCCCAAATTTGACGCAAAATGTCAAATTTGCTACAAATTAACCAAAATATGCTGTCTTAGGCGTAGAACGGAATAAAACCATTTTTAGAGCAATCGGAGTGTTATTTCAAAAGTTATCACTGTGTTGAGTGAGAAAAAACACTTTTTCGAGAAAAGTGTTTTTCTCCCAAATTTGACGCAAAAAGTGAAATTTGCTGCAAATTAACCAAAATATGCAGTCTTAGGCGTAGAACGGAACAAAACCATTTTTAGAGCAATCGGAGTGTTATTTCAAAAGTTATCACTGTGTTGAGTGAGAAAAACACTTTTTCGAGAAAAAGTGTTTTTCTCCCAAATTTGACGCAAAAAGTGAAATTTGCTGCGAATTAACCAAAATATGCTGTCTTAGGCGTAGAACGGAATAGAACCATTTTTAGAGCAATCGGAGTGTTATTTCAAAAGTTATCACTGTGTTGAGTGAGGAAAAACACTTTTTCGAGAAAAAGTGTTTTTCTCCCAAATTTGACGCAAAATGTGAAATTTGCTACAAATTAACCAAAATATAGTGTCTTAGGCGTAGAACGGAATAAAACCATTTTTAGAGCAATCCGAGTGTTATTTCAAAAGTTATCACTGTGTTGAGTGAGAAAAACACTTTTTCGAGAAAAAGTGTTTTTCTCCCAAATTTGACGCAAAAAGTGAAATTTGCTGCAAATTAACCAAAATATGCTGTCTTAGGCGTAGAACGGAATAGAACCATTTTTAGAGCAATCGGAGTGTTATTTCGAAAGTTATCACTGTGTTGAGTGAGAAAAACACTTTTTCGAGAAAAAGTGTTTTTCTCCCAAATTTGACGCAAAAAGTAAAATTTGCTGCAAATTAACCAAAATATGCTGTCTTAGGCGTAGAACGGAACAAAACCATTTTTAGAGCAATCGGAGTGTTATTTCAAAAGTTATCACTGTGTTGAGTGAGAAAAACACTTTTTCGAGAAAAAGTGTTTTTCTCCCAAATTTGACGCAAAAAGTGAAATTTGCTGCAAATTAACCAAAATATGCTGTCTTAGGCGTAGAACGGAATAGAACCATTTTTAGAGCAATCGGAGTGTTATTTCAAAAGTTATCACTGTGTTGAGTGAGAAAAACACTTTTTCGAGAAAAAGTGTTTTTCTCCCAAATTTGACGCAAATTGTGAAATTTGTTACAAATTAACCAAAATATGCTGTCTTAGGCGTAGAACGGAATAAAACCATTTTTAGAGCAATCGGAGTGTTATTTCAAAAGTTATCACTGTGTTGAGTGAGAAAAATACTTTTTCGAGAAAAAGTGTTTTTCTCCTAAATTTGACACAAAATGTGAAATTTGCTTCAAATTAACCAAAATATGCTGTCTTAGGCGTAGAACGTAATAAAACCATTTTTAGAGCAATCGGAGTGTTATTTCAAAAGTTATCTAGAAAACTTCTTAACAAGAAGTGGTCAAAATGGGTGAATGATAGAAGAATTTTTTGGTGTTTTTTGTAAACTTTGAAAGGTGAATTGTGAAAATGCTCCCCCTGGAATTACCATCTGACATTCATCATCCTCCCCCTGGAATTTTCATTGGCCATTTACTTCTCCCCCTCAAATTCTTGAGCCTCCCCAGGAATTTCCCATATTTACTTCTAGTACGTATTCATATAATAATATATACAACAAATACAAGACATTGACGAGCAAAATACAAGCCATTGACGAGCAAATACAAGGCATTGACGAGCAAATTAATACAAGGCATTGACGAGCAAATACAATGAGGCATTGACGAGCAAATACAAGGCATTGACGAGCAAATACAAGACATTGACGAGCGAATAGATTGCCCTCGTACCTGCTCACTAGATGTGGGATTGCTAACACATTACTGAGTGCAATGCATCTAACAGTCAATTTCTAATCCCACATGCTTATAATAGTCTGTCTCACTATTCTACTAATAGGGGAGTGGATCATGGTGGGGCCTGCGGATGACATGAAAACACAGCCATGGGGTTAGGGTTAGAAAACTTGTTAGCTAGGTGGGGGGTTAGGGTTACAAAATTTGTTAAGTGGGGGGTTAGGACTTTCAGTTGATAAGAATGAGCTGATTTACTGATTTGCCAACATTAACTCGAGGAGGAAGAAACAAATAGTTGTCTAGGTATTCACGATTGTTTAAATTACAACGTTTAAATTACAACGTTTAAATTACAACGTTTTAAATTACAACGTTTAAATTAAAACGATTGTACTGCATAGTGATAATATAGAAACTATAGTCAAGGCTTCTCATGGGACCCAAGACATGTATAAGGGCCTATCTACCTCTGTTATGCCACTGCAAGAGATCTGGTATATGTTATTTAGTGGGACCAATCATCACCCCCATAGACACAGGCTAGGTAAGAGTGTCGGACAGTCCCAAGGTAGATGTTCTCATAGTTATTGATTTGTTTACTGTAACATGGTTTGGTTCTTATATGCATGATTAACATATTAATGTTACAGTTATTTTCATACTGTGTTGTTATTTCTTATTATCAAGTTCCAATTACTCAAACATGGAGGGAAGAGCTGGCAAAATTAACAGAAGCAGCTGGATTAAGAAAACGACATCCAACTATCAGCAAAACTGGACTCCTCCAACCACCCTCGTCATGCCAATGCGAGCGGCCATCTGTTTCACAACAAGGAGTCAGTGATGAAGTTCCCACTTCACGAAATGGTAAGTACCATCATTGATATATCATCATCATCATTATCACCATCATCATTATCACCATCATCATTATCAGCATTATCACCATCATCATCACTACCATCATCATTATCACCATCATTATCACCATCATCATTACTATCATCATCATCATCATTATCACTGATATCATCATCACCATCATCATTATCATCAGCATCATTATCACCATAATCATCATTATCACCATAATAATCATCACCATAATCATCATTATCATCATCACCATCATCATCACCATCATCATTATCACCATCATCATCACCACCATCATCATCATTATCACCATCATCACCATTATCACCATCATCATCACCATCATCACCATCATCATCACCATCATCACCATCATCATCACCATCATCATCACCATCATCACCATCATCATCATCATTATCATCACCATCATTATCACCATCATCATTATCACCATCATCACCATCATCATCATCATCACCACCACCAACATCATCATTTACTTGGAGGATCTATAGACATAACAGTTCGCAAGGGGACTGTTTCATGTTCTTTTAAAAATCCTAATAATTTTATCCGTGACAGGCACCAACATTCGTGTTGCATTTCCCTCGGGTGGGGCGGCATCTTCGCTACGCATAGATGCTGTGGCGTTATTGGCCCTCACCTTTACTGGACACAGACATTCTATAACATTTCTAAAATGCATATTTTACAATTTATATTATAAAAGTTTTAATAAAACGGCTTGGGGACTGGTAACCCTAGCCAAATTATCCCAAACGAGTCAGTCTCTCTCTTTTTCACCTTCACATGTCTACGGTGGCCCATAAGTGCAAAACACAAAACAAACCATGTTAAACACATTTGAGACAAATGTTGACACAATAAACACTTTGAAAATATATTTGAAACATACAAAACACAATTGAAACGCTCAAAACACATTTGAAACAAGCAAAACACAATTGAAACACGCAAAACACAATTGAGACAACCAAAACACATTTGAAACACTCAAAACACAATTGAGACAACCAAAACACATTTGAAACACTCAAAACACAATTGAGACAACCAAAACACATTTGAAACACTCAAAACACAATTGAGACAACCAAAACACATTTGAAACACTCAAAACACAATTGAGACAACCAAAACACATTTGAAACACTCAAAACACAATTGAGGCAACCAAAACACAAACACAAAGGATTGGGCACTAATGTCTACTGATCGATGTTATCTATACGCTTATGACCGCTTTTTTAAGGATTGCCGTCTCATATACTCTGGCTTCGGAAAACATGTCAGTTTTAAAATATGAAATGTGGGAAATGTCAGACTGTTGTTCTGGAGGGATTTCGCTTTTGCCAACAGTGTGGAACGGCTATTGTTAATGAAAGAGGATTAGGGACAACTGGTGCCAGTCCACATGTACCAGATGCATCCGTTTCAAAGCCGAAGCGGGCTGAGAATCCATTACTATCGTACGACGAATTTAAAAAGAGAAAATCAAAGGAAAGGCAAGAGAATTCGAAAAAGAAAAAGGAAAATCCGCCCAAAGAAATTCTTATTAACGTTGGAATCATGAATCTGGTAAAAGGAGTGCTAAAGCCAGTAAAAGGTAAAGTTATGATGGTTAGAGTAAACGAAAACGTTCGAAAACTTGAACTTCTGAAGACGTCGTTTGAAAAACATTCAGCATACGACCGAAATTTCGACAAAGAAGCCGACTACACGATAGTTTATCCAGATGGCACCGAAATTTTGACTGTTCCTGGCCAACCCAATCAACTTTTCCAGCTTGATAAATATAAGCAGGACACTTGTCGAAACGCTGTGACCAAGAACTTTATACCAAGGAGGAAAGTGACACAGAATCCGATTCAAGTAATGAAAAAGTAATGAAACAGATATCCATGCTAGAGTCCTTTGCACGTGGTTCACAGGCTTCTACTCAAAGTGAAACTACATGTACAACACTCCAAAATCCCGCATCAGATTTAGCAACCCATCCAAACACATCAAACATTCCACCTTCACATGCGCAACAAGATAAAAGACCACTTGTTATTGACATAACTGGCCCTAGTACATCTGCAACACCTTTAGTTGATCTAGCTCCTAATGCAATTAGATCTGATTTGCAAAGCTTGAAAGAAATTTTTCCTGCCAAAGATGAATGTGAGTTGAGACAAGCTATGGACATAACATCATCATTGGAAGAAGCAATTAACTTTCTTGTGGAAGACAGGTCTCTAAATGTAGTATATGAGTCATTATTAAGTGAAGAATCAGAAGTAGATGCAGATACCTACCATGATGAAGAGGAATTGGTGACTGAAACAAAAACATTATTTACAACTAATGAAAATCTTGGAAAAATGTTGGAGAATTGGAAAAACTCTAATATGGATGACAATTCCATACTTCTTTCCTTCAAGGTGAGAAGGAAAGAAGTATGGAATGACACCCTGACCAAGCTCAACAATGCCAAATCACAAGATGCGTGTAAACCTATAAAGGTCCAATTTATTGGAGAACCTGCGGTAGATAAAGGGCCTTCACGTGAGTTTTTTAGCCTAATCAATTCCAATGCGCAGATGAAGTTGATGTCAAAATCAGTTTTTAGACACAACTTTTCAGCACTACAAAGGAAAGAATATTATGCATTTGGTCAGCTGACAGCACTAGGGATTCTGCAAGGTTCTCCAGGCCCTAAATGTTTTTCCAAAACTGTGGTGGATTATATTTTTTCTGGATGTGTTGAAAACCTTCAAGCAACTGTCGATGAAATCCCTAACACTGACATTAAGGATTGTTTACAAAAACTTGAGAAGATATCGGATGCTGTCGAGTTCAAGAGACACGCATCATTTGAATGTGATTTCAGATTTGAGGCGGGTTTTACCAAACCCTTGGTTACAATAGACGATAAAGAAGATTTTCTGAAATGCATTGCCCTTCACTACACAGTGCTTGTCTGTCTAAGTGAGATCAACCAATTTGTTGAGGGACTTAAGACTTGCAACCTGTTGAGTTTAATCCACGAAACTCCAGAAATCTTCCGAAGTGTTTTTGAGGTATCATCAGCAAAACTAACAGCTGAAGAGTTAGACAACATTTTTGAACCAGTTTTCAGCCCAGCATCAAGCAACAGATTTGCTGTGGAACAAAATATTGTATTCAATTTTAATCAATACTTGGAAGACGTGGAACAGGGGAAAGTGGTTAGCCAGCTTCAAGGAATGCCAGTTACTATCACACTTAATCAGATCCTGGAATTTGTCACTGGTGCTCATGATGTCCCTGCTATTAGCTTTTCACCACATCCAACTATTGAGTTTCTACATGATCTAGATTCCACCAGAAAAATGAGTGCAAGCACTTGTGCTAATGTGTTAAGAATTCCAGTGACAGGAATGTGTGACCAGAGCAAGTTTGCTGAAGAATTTACTTTTTGTCTGTTAAACTCACCTGGATTTGGTCTAATTTAAAGATAACTGTATATTTAATTTGACAGCTCTAAGTTATATATACTGTATTGTAAGTCTTATATTTGTGATCTTGTGTTATTTTCATAATTAGATCCATCAGTAAGCGAATTCTATATAAGAAGAACTGAACTTCTGAATAGAGTAGAATCATAATTACAGAGTGTGGTAACATTTTTTTATTTTGTATACACCATGAAGGGTTTTACATTGTATATGTACCAATTAACTTTATTGCTACATTTTGTGTTTCCATTATAAATTTAAACAAAATTAATGTTTGTCTTTAATTTATGGTTTAATAATGTCCAAAAAAGAATTTCTAACAACATTGAACATGAGTTAAATTACAGATCTATTGGGCAACAGCTAAGAGTCTATCATACATGGTTAGCCCATTTCTCCAATTGTTTGGTTCAACTAAACCAAGCATTTCAGTAACATAAGGAAAGTACTCATGATATAACAATGATTCATTTGAATCATCTGCATCTGATTGACCAAGTTCGTTCTTAATTTCGTCAAGATCAAAGACATCATACTGATGCTTGTGATCCATTGTACCAACAGTTTCTGGCAGTAAGAAAAGAGTGTTGGGGATCCCTGATGCTGTATGATGTCGGGACTTTCTAATATAGTGATTATTCCACGCATCCTTTACTTGATCTAATTCAATTTGAATGATCTTGTTGAAACAAAACCACATACACTCTATATGCATTGTGTCACTTGCGTCCAGATCCCCTTTGGTAATCATGTCCTTGAAACAATCCACCAAGAGCTCCATGAACGCCTCAGGTAAGCCCACCAAGCTTCGATGCGCTGGTTACTATGTGATGAACCGAAGCGATGAGCTTTTAAACCTGCCAATGAATCATCATGGTTTCTTCTAAGAAAAGCTTGTGGTGTCGCCATGATACCATTTTCAGTACCTCGGTCAGTTCGTAATATTGTTGGACAACCACCAACTTCCACAATACTGTCCATAAAAAACTTTGCAGTAACTTCTGGATCGTTATTACTTCTTGTTACTTTAAACCAGATCAAACGTCTACTGAAGCCATCGATGCATCCATGGATCGGAAACCCATAGGGCTTCAGTTTGTCGTAGCCATCCGTGTGCCAACAATAGTTGGGCCCGGGTTTAAATAATTTCTTATTTTAAGACGGTGGGCTCTTCTTAATTTGGATCCCTCTGGATCAATCTCTCGCAAAAGATCTTGCACTGTTGACCTGGGTACGTTTACTCCATATTTGAGATGCAAATTCCGCCATATTGCACGATAGCCCAATAAGCTACCTGCTCCATCAATTTCTTTTAAAATATATCTTCTAATCACAGCTACGTCCACCTCGTTGTTTCGTCGACCATATTAAACCATATTCTTTTAAGCGAATTTGGAGCGTTCTTTTAGACATTTTAACATTGTGAAACTTATCCAAGAACTTTAATATACTGTTATAATCATATTTCCTGGAAAAGTAATATTTGATTGCCTCTTCCTCGTCCATATTTCGATGGTCAATTATGTACGACTGTACAGCTTACGTGAACACGTGAACATCGAACCTTTCCGGTAGACATTAGTTCCCAATCCTCCTAATCATGTGTTAATTGTGTTTCAGGTGTTTCATTTCAAATGTGTTTTGGTTGTCTCAATTGTGTTTTGAGTGTTTCAAATGTGTTTTGGTTGTCTCAATTGTGTTTTGAGTGTTTCAAATGTGTTTTGGTTGTCTCAATTGTGTTTTGAGTGTTTCAAATGTGTTTTGGTTGTCTCAATTGTGTTTTGAGTGTTTCAAATGTGTTTTGGTTGTCTCAAATGTGTTTTGAGCGTTTCAATTGTGTTTTGTATGTTTCAAATATATTTTCAAAGTGTTTATTGTGTCAACATTTGTCTCAAATGTGTTTAACATTGTTTGTTTTGTGTTTTGCACTTATGGGCCACCGTACATGTCGGTCCAGTAAACAGAGCTCAGGAAAAGCAACACGAAATATGCCAAACGTAATTAAGTTTTATTTAGACAGCACGGAAGACATAAAGAAAATATTTGCTCGCGAATAGGAATTTTATGTCTTCCGTTTTGTCGGTGTTTGTACTAGAGATTACTTCAAGTGCGTTATCCTAAAAAATGTCAAGTACCTATAATTTAGTGATTACGAATTCCACAAATACTGTAAATAAGATATTATCATGGAGCATTGACAGACAGTAACCAGGAGGAAATGGGTACAACAACGCGGTCTATATCACTATACGTTGTCATTCACCTCCGTCCACGAACGAGTGAAGACGTGAAAAAAATACAATTTGTTTGTTACCCACCTTCCTCCCCATAGCAACCTCCATTTTCTATGTACTTATTATAGATATTAGACGTATAATGTGTTGGCGTTATTGGCCCTCGCCTTTACTGGACACAGACATTCTATAACATTTCTAAAATGCATATTTTACAATTTATATTATAAAAGTTTTAATAAAACGGCTAGGGGACTGGTAACCCTAGCCAAATTATCCCAAACGAGTCAGTCTCTCTCTTCTTCACCTTCACATGTCGGTCCAGTAAACAGAGCTCAGGAACAGCAACACGAAATATGCCAAACGTAATTAAGTTTTATTTAGACAGCACGGAAGACATAAAAACCGTTTATAAAAGTTCAAATAGGTTGACTTTGTTTTCAGCTGTTCGAGCAATGTTTCTGCAGTTCATATTTACATACATATATACATACGAATATTTCAACTTCTCTGATTTGGAATGTTTATTTCTTCCCGGTAAAACAGAGATCTGTTTCTAACCCTGGCTGGGTATCTCCTTCGCTCCTCGTTTTGTGGTTGTTCATACTGGTTTAGCAATGTTTCATCATCCGTTGAATCATCTCTTTCACTGTCATCACTTTCTGCTGCTAATTTGTCATCTTCCACTTCTTTCTTTGACAGGAACTTCTTGAAGTGAGATATATTTCTTGTGATGGTGTAATCATGTGCAGTTACTTTGGTACCTTTTACTTCGGTTACTATGAGAGGTTTCGGGTTAAAGGCTGTAGTAAACTTGTTTTTGCGTTCTTGCTTTACCAGAACCTTCATTCCAACAGATATATCCATTTTGCGTGCTCTTCTCTTAGTATCTGTGTATACCTGCGCTTTGGATTGTTTCTTTTTTGTATTCTCGCTTATGTAGATCTTTATAATCAACCTCCTCCTTTTTCACCAAAGATGGAATGTTGGTGTGGACTTCTCGGTTATACAATAATTGTTTTGGTGCGACACCGGTGGTACTGTGGGGAGTGGCTCTGTAGGCCAATATAAAATCATACATTTCCTCTGTCCAATTCTTGCCTTCGAGTTCTTCTGCTTTGACTGCCTTGCCCAATGGCTTCATGAATGCTTCAGCTTCTCCATTGCCTTGTGGCCACAAAGGTGCTATGTGGTGATGCATGTAATTTGTAATTTGTAAACTGTAATTTGTAAACTGTAATTTGTTTTATAAGTAACTTTAAGAATATATTGTTGTAAGAGCATTGATACTATTGTATAATACTCCTAATGACGTCTTTTATTATTATTATTATTATTATTATTGTGCGTTATTCCTCGGTTTTTCATGTAGTCAGCGATTTGTTGTCCTGCAAGACATTCTTTTTATAAGCCGTGAGTAGCAAAAAGTCTATCGAGCCGTTTCATTACAGCGGTTGCAGTTGTCGACTTCATGACTTCGACTTCTGGAAACTTCGAGTATGAATCTATTACCACTAGCAATGTTTCTCCACTGGGAGACGGTCCGCAGAATTCCATGTAGAGTCGTTCCCATGGCTTGGGAGATATTGGATTTTGTTGTAGCGGCGGAGGTGGATCACCATGTCCAAGACTTTGACAAACATGACACTGTTTGACAAATTCCTCTGCTTCTCTGTCAATTCTTGCCCACCAGACTTTGGTCCTGAGAGCCTGCTTTGTCTTCACAATTCCTTGGTGACCTTTGTGTGCATGATGTAATGTTTCCACACGAAGCTTTTGTGGCATAATAAGTTTAGTGCCTCGGAGCACTAAATTATTTTCAGTAACAGTTAACTGGATACTGTTTATCGTTGCTTGTAATTATGGATCCACTTTCGTGGCTTCAATGATTGCTTCTATGGTCATGGCATTCGGTATTGAATGCTTTTCATGAAATTGACATACTGGACGGCCACATTACTGTGGTGGTTGTCTTGATAGAACATCTGCTATATTGCCATCGCCTTTTCGATGGTGGATATCAAAATCATACTGTTGCAGTCTCAATGCCCATCTCTCAATCCGTGCTGGCGGCTTCGACTTAGAATTGTAGATCACTTCGAAACTTTCTTTTAAAGTGGTTCTCCGATGAAAAAAATTCTGCTAATTTTTTTACATAATATCAAAGATATAATGGTATTTAGTAATCGTGCAGAGTTTCACTTCAAAATTCGTTGAAAGAAAGGTTATAATTTACGTGTGAAGTTTGTATTTTGGAGCGCCGCCATTAAAGTGGCCGAGTGCGAGAACAATGAGTCGAGTAGAGCTTATGACGCCATAGCCTCAACAACTACAAAAGGGTCATTGTTATTTTCAACAAAAGGGTCATTGTTGTTGTTGAGGCTATGACGTCATAAGCTCTCCTCGACTCATACTTCTCGCACTCGGCCACTTTAATGGCGGCGCTCCAAAATACAAACTTCACACGTAAAGTATAACCTTTCTTTCAGCCAATTTTGAAGTGAATTATGGAAAAAAATTAATAGAAATTTTTTCCATCGGAGAACCACTTTAAAATCTTTCAGATTTTAATACGACATATGTCATATGATCGTATTGTTATTTGTTATTAATGTGACACTCGCTTCTTTTGTCAATTTATTATTTTTTACATTTATCTGTGTATGCAGCCTGATAATAATTGCCAGCTAGTATGCGATTTTTATTAGTCTATGCACTACGTATGTTCAGCGGTATCATCATAACTCCGATGAGCGCGCTGCTTTGCCTGTCGTTTCGCCTCTGTTCAGAGCACGTTGTCGCTTCCTATTTTCATGCAACGTTCTCTTTTGCTGATTTCACAAAAGTCCTGCTTAATTTGACATCAATTTTGAAGAAATTTGATGTATATTTTTACTTTTTGGAAGAATTTTTGGTCAAATTAAGGATCGAAAAGGAAATTTTGTTTGGCTTCATTATTGCCTCGGCTAAAGAGTAGACCAGAATATAATCCACCAGATAAATCTAGAACTCACTGTGTTTGGTTATTTGGCGTGTTATAGCTCATTTACTTCCCAGACCCTATGGCGAATGGGCTACAACTAAATCTTAGTTTAGGGTTTTGATATTACCGATATGAGTTTTAAATTCATGTAATACGTGGAGGTTATTTTGAATGTTATTCACCCGAAGAGAACTCTCAAATGTCGTGGTATCATTGGTGATTGTCTCTTTTAAACTCTTCAGTCTTCCGTACATGGCAATGCAGATGTGTTTGGATATACAGTAATATGATGTACTTTTATGGTTTTATAAAATTTTGCACAAATAATAATTTGAAAAGACGATGTTTCTTTTATGTGGAAAGTGATATTTGGAGGATCTTTATTATGCTTCATATATAAACCGATTATATAAAAACCGATCATTATTTAATGATCGAAATGTTGACCAAATACGAGTCAGGATAGTGAGAAATGATCGTCTTCAGATTACTAAACCAAAATGCTTTTTTATTAATTAATTAATTAATCCAATGATTAATTAATTAAATAAATAACATTAACATTATTAGAAGTGTGAAGTTGATCGTGCAAGTTGTTGTAGTCTTGAGAAAGACTATTGTTGGTAACTGACGTTTCTACGACCTCAGCAGCAGTCATCTTCAGAGTCAATCATCCTCTGACTGACGTTGAAACATCAGTCCCCAACAATACTCTTTCTCAAAACTATAACAACCTGGACAATTAACTCCAACTGTACCTGTCAACTATTATATATCATAAGTAAACTCTTTGTTTAAAATTTTTATATGTGAGAAACAGAATAGAAATAATAGTTTGAGTAGAGATGGTGTGACCAAAAAATCATACTTAGAAAATTTCTTAAAAATCACAATCATGCTCAAAATTGCAATATAGATTCCTCACTAATTTCACATCTAGTAAGACCTCTCTAAGAATAGGAACCGTGCCTTTGATGCAAACAAATGTGATAAGTCTGCCAATACTAAGGTCACAATTTTTTTTTGAAAAAAAAAGTTATCAACAAAATTACTTTTGTTAAAATGGGCACTTGCAATTCAGTATTTTCAAGCCCTTTTCTGTGAGGCACGCCGCCCCTGAGTGTGGATATATTTTTTGTTGAAATTCCGTTGAGACACTTGCTCTATTAAAAAATTTAAGCTTATCCAATCAATCTGTAATTATAACATTAACTGTAGAGTGACGAAAGCTCATGCCTTCATCACTTTACAGTTGTTGAATACATTATGGGGCCACGTGTGGCCAGAACACTTTCTGGTTAAGTCCTTGCACACCGCACCGCCAACATTACAATCTCTGTAAAAAATAGAAATGGTATCCCAAATAATATACATATTATTATTCTACAGTGCAGCTACAGGTACACATATTTAATTATATGGAGAAGGGATTTATTCCTAATTATTTTGTTTTATAAATTATATAGAAATTCAAATGGACTGAACTTACTGCTCATATTCCTGTTTGCCCCTGTGGAAAAATAAAAAATGGCTCAACATTTAAAATAATACGTGGACGATCGTCAAGCTCATATCCTCATAAAAATGATTCTGAGTCCCGTACAGGAATCGAACCTGTAACCTTCTGATTGCTGGTGAGACGCTTTATGTAAGGGTCTCAGAATAATTTTTCTGAGGATATGAGCTTGACGATCGTCCACGTATCGTCTGTCTGAGCTCTCCCACATTCACTACAACATTGTGTATTTTAACGCATTTAAAATAATGTAATCTTTATAGCAGGGGTGGTCCTAGAAATCTCCAAACACACCAAATCCCCTTTTTATTGCTATTATCTATTTTATACTATTTTGTATAATGTATAATCTACTGCTGACTAATGGCCAAGGTGAAAGATTTTATGTCCCTCCCTCCATAAGGATTGGATATTTCTTGCCCCACATCTTCTGCCACCACTAATTTGTTTCCCTTTGTAAATATTTTGCTTCAATATCGAAAATAAAATGTTACATTGTTACAAAACTTACTATTTCTGCATTGGAAGGCCTTAGGCCATCTTTTCAACAAGTAAAACACCGTACTATACAAAACATAACATAACCTAATGAGCGAATATATTTGCAAAATGTATAATATTCACACTGTATGGAAAATCAACCAAAAAAGGTATTAATTTTTTATTACATACTTGACTTTTTTTATTCTTGCTCTTTAATGCAATATATATATAAAGAAAACTTTAATTTTTAAATATTCATAACATTACTTCTTCAATCAATTCCAAACTTAGCGTTTCAGAAATATGTTGCGTTATTCAAATTATTAAGATATATAAATATATAATTTTTCAAAACTCTTTCGTGTCCAAAACGCCATAAATTGAGTGCACCTGAGGCAATTTCTTCAAAATTGATGTCAAATTGCAGGACTTTTGTGAAATCAGCAAAAGAGAACGTTGCATGAAAATAGGAAGCGCCAATGTGTTCTGAACAGAGGCGAAACGACAGGCAAAGCAGCGCGCTCATCGGAGTTATGATTATACCGATGAACATACGTAGTGCATAGACTAATAAAAATCGCATACTAGCTGGCAAATTATTATCAAGCCGCATACACAGATAAATGTAAAAAATAATAAATTGATAAAAGAAGCGAGTGTCACATTAATAACAAATAACAATACGATCATATGACATATGTCGTATTAAAAACTGTAAGAATTTAAAGTGGTTCTCCGATGGAAAAAATTTCTGCTAATTTTTTTACATAATTTTTTTCCATAATTCACTTCAAAATTGGCTGAAAGAAAGGTTATACCTTAGGTGTGAAGTTTGCACGCCATAAATTGAGATCATCGAAACATGCCAACCAATCGCTGCGCTTGTTAATTAAAACTAACCAATCACAGTCCGGTTTATAGCCCAAGCTCTCAGCTTTAAAATGAGTCGCTTTTTATAATTTTCAATGGCAATGCGGCCGCGCTATCAATATTTAAGACTGGGGGCCACCAGTGTCCCTTTTACTAGGGATGGACCGGATAGAGTTAAGTTATACATACTTTTTTTTATTTAAACAATATTTAAAGCTCAGCATTTGTTCTAAGAGCACTCATTTGCTCATCTGGAGAACTCATGCCGTTACATGCAGTATATGATGTTTTAAACACATCACTATCGAAGTCACATGGTTATATACAACATAAAGTATTAAAGAACAAAAAGCGATTACATCGATACAAACATAACAAACATTTACAGATCACAGAAAATGATTTGTTTGAGAGATAAAGACTGTATATATACCTAAATAAATTAACATTTGTTTGGAAATCTACATCAGAATCACCATTTAAAAACCATTTAATTTGTTTCTTGTCTGACGCCAAACGCCATTTATCTCCCAACAAATGTGAGGCGGAGGTAATCAGAACTGTGCGTATAGAGCAGCAAACATTGGGCAAAACAACACATCGAGTTCAAGCACCACATCGAGTACAAGCTGCTGAAGCAATACAATTTTTCATAAACTGATCATAATTTAGATAAGATCATAATTTAGAATTTAAATAAGGCTTAATAATAATTAAGCCTTAAGCGAGCATGAAAAATAGACTGTAAACGATCTCCATGATAAAACAAGGGATTACAATGAGAAAAATTGAAATAATTAAAAAGAAAATGCTTAAACATCCCTAGTGAAGTGGATAATCGTATTTCCAAAGGAAGATGATTCCACAATTGAATTGCCGAAAAAAAGGACTTTTTATGTCTTTCAGTTTTTAGAATTACGAAGACCATGACTTGATCTCTCATTAACCGTAACAGGACAAAGCTTAGATAAATAACGAGGTGCTAATTTAGAAACTATTTTGTACATCAAGCACAATTTATGAACCTTTCTTCTGAGACTAAGCTCCACCCGGGCAACGTGTTGCAGAAGACATTCTCTATGTGTCCCCTTTATAGCTCCCGTGACCAGCCAAGCACTTGCATGCAATTTGCAAACTCTCCAAAAAATCACTATCAGTGTTGGAACAACCGCCCCATACCACGTCAGCATATTCCAAAGCATATTCCACGTCAGCATATTCCACGTCAGCATATTCCAAGGTCGACTGTAGAGACTTAAACACATCAAGTGTTTAACAGCTTAATTTATATTTTAATGGTTTTAGCATGTTCAATTTTTGGAAGCTTTTTGATAAATCTTTAAAATATGTGGCCTCCAGGAAAAATCCGACGAAAGATAGAGACATCATCTATCTCAACATTATTCATAAGCAGAGTTTTGTGATCAGGCCTGTGATCAGACCTTGGACGAAAAAACCATATACTTAGTTTTTGATTTATTCATTGTGACTAACCACTGGTTTGCCTGTTTTATTAAGAGTAACAGCGCTCGAGTTAGGATATTGGATTTCATCTAGCAGAAAACAACCATCGCCAAATAAAAAGCAATCAGAGTCGACTGAAGCATGAGGTATATCATTAATATAAATACGAAATAACAGCGGCCCAAGTACAGTGCCTTGATGTACACCAGCTTCAATATCGCACCAGTCCGAATTTGCACCTTCAATAACAACTAGCTCTCTGCTTACGTTATGAGCGGTAGCTAACACACCAGTAATCGCTAGTAATCTGCGATGCCAAACTTTATCGTAACCCTTAGAAATATCAAGAAAAACAGCCCTGATTACCAAGAGCTTCATAAATTCTATGAACAATATAAACAACATAAACAAACAATGGTATCACTGTGAGCCCACACAAGTGTGTCTTCGATCTAGAAGAAGTGCGATTCGTCGGACTGGTATTCAACAAGCATGGCATAAAACCCGACCCAAAGAATGTGAGGAACCTACAAGAAGCAAGCCGACCACAAGCAAAGCTGAATTACGCTCTTCCGAACTTCGCAAGTATCGTCCACCCTCTGCGGCAACAGCTGAAAGAGAAATTATGGTCCTGTCAAAAATGTCAGGAAGCATTTATACAATGTTGCAAGCCTATAGCGAATATTCACTACTGCACCATTACGTTATCAGACACGACACCGAACTAGTAGTAGACACCAGTATCACATCATATCATCGAAGACCGAGGCCTTCCACCCGGTTATGTGCAAGTCACGTTCGTTGAAAGAGGTCGAAATCAGGTACTGTCCCGACTGAGCGAGAAGCACTGGCAGTGCGCTGGGCATGCAGGAAGCTCCGAAAGTATTTGCTTGGTGCGTCGAAATTCCGCATTGTTACCGACCACCGTCCGTTAACCTATATGTTCCACAAGTTATGCGGGGAGTTACAGTCCAGAGTCGAGAACTTTGTTATGGACGTGCAAGAGTTCGAGTACGAGGTCGTCTATTGCGGATTACATGTCAGGACATCATGTCGATCAAGAAGAATCAAGCCGCGTGTTTGAGATCGAAGCGGCAGCTGAGAGTATTGTAGAGGCTGGGTGCTGCCATGCCGTCAGTGAGCAAAGAGCAGTGACACTGGAGGATATTAGAGCTGAGGGGGCAAGATGTGAAGAGACTTGAGACTTGTCGAAGACAGAGACTTGTCGAAGCAGTTCAGTCAGGAGGCAGCGACGATAACACGGAACTAAAAACCCTACATGGTTCCAGAAATCAAACTAACACGACTTGAGTGTGGTCAACGGTGTGGTGTGTCGGGGATCACGTGTTGTCTACAAAGACGTGTTGTCGAACTAAGTCATCGAGCGCACCAAGGAATCAGCAAGGCAAAGCATTTCCTACGGACATTCTGTTGGTTCCCCGGGATGGATAAGGCTGTCGAGAGTCAGGTGCGGGAATGTTTACCATGCCAAGCCGTCCAACCAGCAAACAACGACCAGCCAGGAAAACCGTCGGAGCTACCGAGTGGTCCGTGGAAGTACGTGGAAATGGAATTCCAAGGCCCTTATCCCCATTAACTATCGGGACAAACCTCCTTTTGGAGTATGGTATTGAGGGCGAACGCCATATTGTTTTGGACGTTGCTTTTACGTTGTACGAGCTTGTGTTATAGTTATAACTTGTTATCGTGTGAATAAAGTACTTTTAAAAGCTTGACACTACAATTGCGTACTACAACAGACGATTAATTATTTGTTTATCTAATGTCTAAGTAAGTATTCGCTATTATTATATGGCAAGTGTTTCTGAGCGGTCCATCTACCAAAATAGAGCATTTTGATTGGTTCCTGAGCGGTCGGAAACGCGCTCAGGTTTGGCGGGAAATTTTGGATTTTAAATTTTTGACAAGTTTTTAAATATTTGTTTTTTAAATTCTGTTTTGTGAAACGGCTTTAAGTTTGAAATGTCTGAGAGTGAGGTGGACCCAGATGCTTTTTATTATTCGGAAGAAGATAATGTTTTGGGACAACAAGTCAGCACAAACATGAATGAATTCAGCAATTTTATCGCGACCAACAGCCAAAAAGTACAAAACAGAAGACAAAGTACGATTTGCAAACTTGGTATAACTTTTGTGAACAAAAAAACGAGATGAGAAAAGTAGAAGATATACCTTTTGAACAGTTGAACTTTCTCCTTTGCGCATTCTTCAAAGATGTAACGAAAAAAAATGGCGAATGTTAAAAAAAAGTTTTTGCTTTTGCCATAATTATAATAAATAGCTTATTGACTGAGCGAGAGGTACGTACAGGAGGATACTGCAGGTCTCGTTCTTTTTTCGCTTGTTTATGGACCTCGCCTACGGCTCGGTCCATAAACAAGCGAAAAAAGAACTCGACCGTGCAGTATCCTCCTGTACGGACCTCTCGCTCAGTCAATAACATATATGTATTAGAGTTCTCACAAAAACGGCAAGGGTTGCAACGCCCCCGCCCCCCAACCCCCTAGTTGCGCCCCTAGCTTAGACACAGGAGTTTTCAATACACTGTCAAAAAAGTATTAAATAACGGTACATTACCTGGGGCATAGTGTGCCAACTATACGCAAGTGCACATCTGCGTAAGGAAATGATTTAATAAAAATATTCCCTTCGTGCATTTACAAAAGCTACCAATAATACATTAAAAGGGTCTATAAAACTTTGGCTCGTTTATTTTACTATCTGGTGACTGGCAAATAGACTGTCAAATCTCCACAAAGTTTTTGAGTATAGACTTTGTTTGAGACCATATTAAGAAATATACCATTTGTTTTGGCAAGGAAATGCAAGAGTCACAAGTTGCTATTTTTTGATAATAAATACGACAGCTAGATGTTGAAAAAATCCAAGCCTTATTACAGAAACTGGGCGTTGAAATTCAACCACTTCAGCCATATTATGAAGCATGTGGTCCACTTCGGAAATATCGACAATGAATCACGTTCGAGATGTAAAACAATCTGCTTGATACCAAGGCTTACAGGGGTATTTGACAAAAAATCAAACAAAACTAAGGTAACTAAGAGGAAATTATTTATTTTGTTTTACTCTGGAAGCCTCGTTATCAAGCAGAATGTTTGAAGTCTCGAACGTTGGCCATTAGCCGACCAAGGTGGAGCTGAATGGTCCATTGAAATAGCTTAAAAAGATTTTAAAAGTCTTGTTGTTAAAACAGGCGCCCAAAAATTTGTGACCCTCTTTGGCGTTGGTCCAAACTTTTTTGGCCCTCCCCAAATGGGAGCCCAAAATATCTTAGCCCTCCCCCTAAATTTACCGGCCCTACCCCCATCCCCCCCCCCCCCAATAATTAATGACCACTCCCTTAGGTAGATCAGGCAAAAAAAGACAAAGGCGATGCTTCTAGGCCAATCAATGCGTTTGTTAGAAGGCAATTCGAAATTTTGACCAATCAGAATGACTGAAAAATGATCCAAATCAGTTGAGAAATACAAAGAAGTTAGGCAAACCAATCAATGCAATTAGCCATTATTCTCGGTTATTCTCGGTTAGTGTTGAAAGTGCGGAGTGTTGAAAGTGCGGAGGTTGAAAGTGCGGAGTGTTGAAAATGCGGAGTGGTCTCTTTTTCGTCTTTTTAATAGCAGTACTTGCTACGAAGTTGAATCGACAGCAGAAAATATTGCGTGCAAGTTCACAGACAACTAAAATCCGCGTTATTATGCACTAGTCAATTGAAACCCCGGACCCCCCGACACTATACGGCATGGCATCTTCGCCGGGGAAATAGCTGGGTATTTTAAAAATTGAACGGTATTTTGAGCCGGGTTTTTAACAGCGGATCGGGGGTTTCAATTGACTAGTGCATTAATATTATAGAAACAAGGCCGCTAAATTTTGCCGCTAAGTTTGTTATTAAATCGCATTACGCTTCTCAGTAACAAGTGTTTCCCAGTCGTTTGTTGTGCAGTTAAAACCATATTGATTCACAACATCTTCCACGTATTGCCTCCGGTATGGAGAAACGCGGAAGAGATTGTCAACAACCAGTGTCTGGTTAATTATTAATTATTTCAATAATTAATTAATATAATATTAATTAATGTAATAGAATTCCGATCAATCTGGTGAACTCGTGTTTCAAGTTTAAAGAAATTGAGGTTTTTTTACTAATTTATTTAACCACGGTAAAAAACTCATCAGGATTTTGCATGCCCTACCTAAATTACAAAATTATTGTTCTAATACATACATTCACAAATTTCAAATTACAACATTACAATTATAATATTCCTAATAATACTAAGCTAAAAATACCTGCTTTCCATGAGTGCCGTGCGATAAAAAGGTTAAGAGGTTAAGAAGCTACTGCAGCCGGATTTAAATTCACCCAGAGTGTGTGCCTTCCGCAACTCGATAGGAAAGCTATTCCATAGCACCGTACCACTATAACTAAAGCTATTTTTTAGGTAGTTAGTACGAGGCTTAGGAATAGCTAGTTTGCCCTCGGTGTCTCTCAATGAATAATTCGTTACACTGCTACGGTCTGTGAACATGGGACGCAAATAATTAGGAGCGAGCCCATTAAGTGATTTGTAGACCATAACAGCTTTTTGAAACTTGCGCTGGGAGTCAAGTTTCTCCAGCCAAGTTTCTCAAGGAGAAAATCACCATTAGTGTCATAACTAGAAAATGTTAACACCCTGGCTGCACGATTTTGTAATTTTTGAAGTTTATCAGCGAGGGTTTTGTTGCAATTATGCCAAACAACGCAACAGTAATCAAAATGCGGTTGAACTAACGAATTGAAAATAAGCTGTAGCGTCGTATCAGGGACAAAAGATCTTAAACGTTTTAGAGATCCAATGCCTGAAGCAATCTTTTTAGATAGCTTATTAATATGTACGTTCCAAGATAGATTCTCATCAATATGTACACCAAGAGACTTTGTATGGGAAACCTGATTAATTGGGATCCCATCAATTTCTAGAGATAGTGATGAGTGAAACGTACATATTCTTTGCCTAGACCCGATCAACATGAATTCTGTCTTTGATTGGTTTAGAGTAAGCTTGTTTGCGATAAGCCATTCATTAACGTTTGCCAGGTCTTGATTGAGGTTCAGATTAATATCATGAACATTATTTGTTGCGAATGTTAAATGAGTGTCGTCTGCATACATACGTGGCTTGGAGTGTGCGAGACAATTGGGTAAGTCATTTATATAAATTAAAAATAATAGTGGCCCTAAAATAGTTCCCTGTGGGATACCACAGGACAATGAACGCTTCTGTGAGAGAAAACCATTCACATAGCATTTTTGTTTCCGGTCACTTAAGTAAGACTTAAACCAATTGCTCACAACACCTCCAATACCATATACATTTAATTTTGATAACAGAATTCCATGATCCACGGTGTCAAACGCTTTCTTGAGGTCTAAGAAAACTACAGCGTTAACATTGCCACGATCAATATTATATGCCCAGTCATTAGTGGCCTCAAGAAGAGCAGTGACTGTGGAATGAAGACTTCGGAACCCTGATTGACTATTGGAAAGTAGATTATTATCGATAAGAAAAACATGGACTTGGTCGTAAACTATCCTCTCAAAAATTTTCGCCACGACCGGAATAATTGAGATGGGCCGATAATTATCGAGATCCTTACGTTCCCCTTGTTTAAATAATGGTATAACTTTTGAACACTTCCATTCATCGGGAAAAATACCCGTGTTAATGGAGCGGTTAAAAATTAAACAAAGGGATTCTGCAATCAAGTCAGGACATTCACGAAGAAGCCTGGCAGATATCTTATCTAAGCCAGTTGCTTTAGATTTACTTAGCTTAGATAAAAGAGAAAAGACTGTGGACGAACTTGTTGCCTTCAGTTGAAAACTAGCTCTAGTTTCGTGACATGTAAGATAATCCAAATGTGAACGGCTGTTTTCATTGCAAGGTATTTTGTCAGCCAGCTTAGGCCCAACACTGGCGAAATGATCATTAAACGCCTCAGATAATTCATGATAGCCACTAATTGAAGAGCCGTTCAATTTGATTTCTTTTATGTGTGAGCTGTTAACTTTTCTTGAAGTAAGTTCATTAACAATATTCCAAGTCTTCTTCGAATTGCTCTTATCTTATTCTGTATTGAGGCAACTTAACCAACTAAAGAATAATAAGTCGGCTGGTATCGATAACATTCCTGCACGCCTATTAAAGGCCGCATCAAGTAAAATTGCTCCATCATTAACGTATATTTACAACTTGTCGGTTACAACAAATTCCTTTCCATATGAATGGAAAACTACTAAAGTCATACCTTTATTTAAATCCGGTAGATGTGACCTAGTGGAAAATTACAGGCCCATCTCTGTTCTGCCCATAGTTGCAAAAATATTCGAAAGGGAAATCCACTGTCAACTATATCAATATTTAATTGAGAACAATCTCCTACATTCATGCCAACATGGATTTCGATCAAATAGATCAACCCATACTGCCCTTTTATCAGTGGTCGACAAATGGCTGGATAGTATTGACAATGGACATGTAGTAGCGGTCGTGTTTCTGGATTTGGCAAAGACTTTTGACACTATTAGTCACCCCGAACTCCTAAGAAAATTGCATGAATTGGGGATTACGGATTCTGGGGTTAGGGTTATAAAACCCATCAGGCGGGGGGTTAGGGTTTGTTGTGTTGGGGTTGGGTTCTAGCATTGAATTAACAAGTCGCTCTTAATTTGATCATTATCATCATTTTAACAGGAATTGTTGATTGATCATTATAGTCATTATAAGAGTGAGGACATGCTGCTGTGCTGCCGATTATTCGCAATGCTCAGGTTATAGATTGTGTTTATGCCTTATAGTATAGACTTGCTCCAAGTCTGCCTCTTGATTGTTTCGGGTTTATTTAAAGACGGGTTTGTTTCGAGAAAACGGGTTTATTTCGAGACTGGTTTGGTTTCAAAGACAGGGTTTGTTTCAAGGTTTTGAAAAGAACCTGTCTCGAAACAAACCCGTGTTCTCGAAGCAAACCCGTCTTTAAACAAACCCGAAACAATCAAGAGGCAGACTTGGAGCAAGTCTATGCTTATATCAACTGACGAGTATTCACTAAAAGTTTAAGAAATCATATGAAGAGCAAACTTAGTTCTAATAGACAAATAGGACAAGCTGAAAAGATAAAACGACACAGTATAACGAGAATCGGCACTCGACGGCTACCTGGAAATATCGTATGATTAACAATTGATTCCTGCATCTCTTCGACTGTTTGATTATCCTCGAACCAAAATTATGTCGACTATAAACAGTCATCTTTTGAAAGTATTAGCAAACTCTTTAATAGTCTCGTTTACAAGGAAACGTTGAGGCGGCAGAGAAACTGTCTTCGTGGTAAACAACATGACGAACATTGAAAACGGAAGCAGTTCTTAACCAATTGAATATCACGTATTAACTAAATTTTCTAAGCGACCAATCATGGTCTACTATTTAAATTCCTTATAGTAGTCTAGTTCATGACGTAGGCTAGGACTAAGTTCACTTTAGTTAATGCATATAACATACAGAATTCATCATTGATCGTGCATAAAACTGATAAAAGTATAATCGTCATGCATTATTTTTCTGGAAGCAGAGGCGTAGGAACGGATGTAAAATCGACAAGTAAGTAATCAGTGGGGTGTGACACCCCCCAAAATACTAAAAACACCAATTGGCAGGGCAAACAGAGATCTTGCAGGGCAGCGAAGCTAAGTCGGAGGCTAAGAGAGAAGCTACATAAGGTAATCTACTGATGGGCTTCATCTACAAGAGATTTCCCTGAATACGTGTTAGCCAACCCCAGAGCCTGCGTTCTTTTTGGCTTGCGCAGCAGGTAAGATTGGATTCATTTGGAATATTCTCGCTGTAGAATTAGATGAAAAAGTTTGCTCAAATTGCTGCAAATTGTCTTTCCGAGCTTCTAGATTTCAAAATTTTCCGGGGCAGGATCCCCGCACCCCCCTAAAAATGCGGACATGTTTCAAGACCTTGTTTACACGGAGAACTTGGACGTTATAGCAGTCACTGAAACATGGCTTAATAACACTGTCTCTGATAAAGAAATACTGCCTTCAGGTTACAACCTAGTCAGAAAAGATCGTACATCTAATAAACGTGGAGGAGGAGTTTTGTTAGCCTTGCGTGAGGGTATACAATTTCACAAAGTGACCATGGAAGTTGAATTTGACCTGGAAATTGTTGCCGTTGAATTTGAAACAAAGAACAAAAAATGTCTCCTAAGTGTTTGCTATCGTCCACCCAACTGCGATCTCCAAGAATGGTTAACCTTATTTGCAACCTTTCTACAAATCAGTGAATACTATGAAAAATTTCTCATAACTGGCGACTTTAATTTCCCGGACTTGACATGAAACTCGGATATTATTCAGATTAGGAATTATTCACCTTGCGCCGTAGAATTTCGTGAACTTACTATGACTTTTTCCTTCAACACGTTAACACATACCCGACTAGATTAAATAATATTCTTGATCTCATTCTAACAAAGATCCCGGAATGTGTTACAGATTTGTCATGCATATCAGCAAAATCATTGGAAGTATTTAGCGACCACAACTTTTTATTCTTCGACTTTAAAGTGCATATCAAATTATCTTCTTGTGAACAACGAACTGTATTTACTTACCGTTTAGCTGATTGGGAGATCCTACACAAAGATCTTTCTACTAACCTCTCATCTTTGTTCATTTCGCAAGAAATTTCATCCAATGATCCTCCAAGTTCTAATACTAGTATTGATGCCGATTGTACACGATGGAACGAATGTCTTATTCAGCTACGCGCCATATTCCAACGAAAGTCTTAAAAAGGCGCAGCTCACCACCATGGTTTGACAGTGAAATCTGCCATCTACTTAAGAGGAAGGACACTGAAAAGCCAAAAAGAGCGCTCGATCGAACCACTGGGAACATTTCCGAAAGCTTCGTCGCTCGTTAAAAGCGCTTGTAGCACGAAAGCGAAAAGAATTCTTCCAATCGTTGCCAAATCTGATGAAATCCAATACAGCTGATAAGCCTTCAGACGTTGCAAATCTTTTGAACAATTACTTCTATATATCATGTTCACGCCTCCACTTTCGAAGGAAGAGTATGATGAACATCCTACAACCGATGTCACCTTCAATGAACCGTTGAGTGAAATAATTGTATCACCAGAAGAGGTTCAAAACACCATTCTTTCCCTTGACGACAATAAAGCAACTGGTCCTGACAAGATCCCAGCCAAGTTATTAAGGTGCTGTGCTCCTCAAATATCTTCGTCTCTTTGTGACCTCTTCAATAAAAGTTTAATATCCGGAAAAATCCCCACGGCGTGGAAGGTCTCCAACGTAACACCCATTCCAAAGAAGAAAATATTAAGAGAAGTGACCAACTATACCGACCGATTTCATTACTCTCCATCGTGTCAAAAGTTCTTGAGCGTTGCATCTACAACAGACTGATAGAACATGTTTCCACCAAATTTCATCTACTCCAGTTTGGTTTTTTAAGAGGAAAGTCAACCACATCACAACTTTTACAGGTCCTACATGAATTTGGTCAGATGCTGGATAAGAAAGTACAAACTGACATCGTTTATCTTGACTTCGCCAAGGCCTTCGACAGAGTTGATCATCATCTCCAGTAGTCATATATATATTATTATTATTATTCATGTGTAAGGGATTGGCACTAGCTCTTAACCAATCAGATTGCAGTAAGTATTTGAATTGACCAATCAGAGAAGCGTTGATACTCTTGGTTTCGGGGTGTCCTAAAAAGTCTCCAGCTGTGTTGGTTATCCTAATATTATCCGTAATCAGGAGGGTAAGTCAATTCAAATATATACTTTGCAATCTGATAGGTTGTTGAGCCAATTCCAATCCCTTACATGCAGATGGTATTTGTTGTCTTTTGTTGATCGGGAAGGAAACATGTCCGCCACTCTCTTGTTGGTTTTTGGAATAATTTTTTTAAAGATGGTAAAAAATAATAATTTTGGTAAAGAAAAGAAATAGTGATGTGTGAAATATTTTGAAAAAAATAATAGATGGTGGAAATCGTATTTTATAAAAAAAAAAAGAATTGTGATTTGGAAAAAGTATTTTGAAAAAAAAAAAGAAAGAGATGGTTGAAAAATATTTTAAAAATAGAAATGTTGAATTGTATTTTATAAAAAAAATGAATTGGAAAAAAGTATTTTTAAAAAAGAAAAAGAAAATGAGAGAGCGACGGAGCTGTTATCCTGACGACAACCAGAGCTGTAATGAGGGTGTGTAGTTATACCCGGAAGTAAATAGGGTATTATTTTTTTGGAAAAGGTTTTTGGAGAAAAAAAGGTGTTTCCGGAAGTAAGATACGTTTAAGATTATTTGGTTTTTATGTTTTTTTTTAAATGATATATTTTTTTATTTACAGGGAGGGAATTGTCCTAGTGTGTGGAATTGGGAAGAATAAACCATTCTTCCCAATTTTATTACTAGAGGGCTGTTATGTTTTAATTTAAAATATATATATATACAAAATATACACTTTAATATAGAGGTAGATCCAGTAACGCAATGTACAAGCACTGTCGATATATTGTTGTGTGCTTTTGTATATATTTTTGTTTTAAAAAATTTTTTTAAAAATAAATTACTCCTGTGAAACTATGTGTTACTTTAGCTAGCTCTTTCACCACATGCTAACATCCAACAAGCAATCGATCGATCTGCCGGTGAGCTAAATGTCTCTATGGAGTAGTCTCACCTGCCATCAACCTCTTTTTTAGGGAGGAAGACCAGACAATAAGTCTAAACCAGTCGCGATTTACAAGAGTACTGCGGGTTGAATGCACACCAATGCTGGTTAGTAATAAATACTACAGGTCATTGGACGGTTCAAGCGCTTCGCACTTTTTTGAGAGTACGACTTTCAAGCGAGTACACACAGTAGGAGCAAACAAAAAAAAGTATTTATTATTAAAATATATAAAAAGTAAAAATGATTTAAAAAAAATAAATGTAAAGTTACTAGCAAAAAGTATTTTATAAAAAAAAATAATGACAGAGAGAGCAAGAGAGAGAGATGTGTCCCGAGTGAACACCAGAACCGAAGTGAGGTGGGTGTGGTTATTTCGGAAGTAAAATAGAATTTTTGTTTTTAATTTTATAAAATCAAAAAATATAACCGGAAGTCAATTGGAGGGTGAGATATGTATATATATAAGAGCCGATCGATAAGGGTTTTAAAGAGTAGAATGTTTAAAGACTGTGAATATCAATAGAAGGCGTGTAAATATTCAATGGTAAGAGTATGAATTTTGTATGATTTTTAGTATTTATTAAGCTTTTTATGTGTTTATTTGTGAGTATTTTTCAAGTTTTTTCTGAAGAATTATGAATAGTATTGTAATGATTAGTATTTTTATTTGATTTTTTAGATGGAAAATCAACCTAAAAGAAAAAGAGTTTTTAAATTTATACATAGACAACGACCAATTTTGGAAAGACAATTGAAAAAAAGAAAAGTGGAAGAAAAAAACATTTCTTTTTTATATATTTTAAAAGTTGTCACGTATTTTCAATGCTTTAGAAATTCAAAGATTGGTTTTATCTATTGGATGTTTGGGCTTTTGAATTACTATTGTGGCGAAATTATTGGTTGTTTACAGATTGAAAAGGATGTGTTTGCAAAATTTTACACTGGATTTTATTGTTTACGCTTAAATGATCCAGAAGTTAAAGACATGAAACTTTATAAATGTTGGACCGTTCAAGGAGGAAAATCAAAATACATTGTTCCATATTTTGACAGTCCTGAAAAATATATTTTACATAGACATTCAGACCCTCACGAGTTAATATTATCAAAGAACCCTTATTTATTATCTTCATTATCCCCTCGCCCGGACGGCGCGATGCGCCGTCCAGCGCCGAAGGCGCTGGGGCGAGGGTGATAATCTTGACGGGGTGGTTCAATGTCCGGTCGCGTACAATGTACGGTCGTCTGGTCTGTCAATAGTTTCAGAAAAAGTTTATCCCGTGTATATATATCAGTATCCATCAACCGTACGTTTTTTGGTTTGATGACGAGGATCGGATCTCACGGGGAAGAAAATAGCTAAACAAGGATATTTATGGATCTACAAGGATATTTATATAAGGTCGTGAGCCGGGACATTTTGTGTTATCGTTTTTAAAAATATTTTTCAGAAGCGACTTTTAATACTGTTTGTGAATACTGTTTAAAATTTTTAAACACTATTGGAAACTGGAAAAAAGTGAAATGAGTGATTTAAACAACGAATGGCAGGTTGAAGCTGCACGAGCAGAGGAGAACGAAAGTGGACATGAAGTAAGGTCCGACGAGCAGAGGAGAACGAAAGTGGACATGAAGTAAGACTATCCGATATTGCCCGCGGGAAAACGAAACCAACAACAGGTAAGAATACATCAACAAGGTCGAAAGATTGTGAACAAAGGCGTCGAAAATCGCGAGAAGAAACTCCAGAACAACGCGAAGTTCGGCTCGCGAAGAGAAGGGAAACAAGAAGGTTGAAATCAAACAAAGCCAAAGGCGACGAAAATGCCGAAACTGTGGAATGTAGTTGACGGACAAGCAAGTTTTATTTTGTAATATTCATCTATGCCTATGGTACTTTGCTTGGACACGAATGCAGGTAAATAAATTAGTATTCTCAGTATTCAAGGATAGTACACTGTGAGTCTGTGTTGAGCGAAGGCCCTTTTATTTTAACTTTTAAGTGTCTATATATTTGTATATTAGATAGGAGATAAACAAGGAGTTCGATAAACATTATAGTTTTTTGGTTAGGGTTGGTAATTTGGTTAGGTTATTAGGATTAGCATTTCGTTGAATTATAAAAGACTACCGCCTTTAATACTGCTACCGTACGAATAGCCACTGCCTTCACTAGACACTACTTTATCGTTTATAATCGTACGAAGGGCTTTCGCTCGAAACGTTGAATGTCTGAGACCTGTTACACACTATTTTGGCAGTGCACCAACAATTAAAAAGATCTGTATTTCTGCCTACAATGTACAATACGCTGAACAATATTTTATCTTCAATAAAACAACCATGTCATGTTATTGTTTGTTAGTTGTAACTTGTATATAGTGCATTGACAATTGTGATTGTTCAGAAACCTTTAGACAAATTTTGAAATACTTAACTGTCAGTTAAGAGAGTTGTACTATATACATTCTGGGATTTGGAAAAGTTTAGGCACTATTAATAATACTAACTAGAAATACAGGATAGCCTGTTCAATGCTAACACTGGTATTTACTATTGACGGGGTCCTGTTTCCTAACAAATTACAATTATTATTTATTACAAATATAAATTTATTACACATATTCATATATATGTACAATATGTTACAAAAACTAATTATAACTTGAAAGTTGTATAAATCCTACAAATGTAGTATTGTCAATTAAGGCAATAGATATTAGATAATGCTCTTACATGCATCCAATGAACAAATTCATTGAGATTAAAATAGTTCTTTAGAAATGGTGGTAAAATGCCTTCAAGACATTTCTTAACTAACATGGTACCAATCCTAGGGTTTCTATTAACCGATCAGTTTCATGTCCAGACCTAGGAAAGGTCAGTTTCTCTGCCCTGCATTGAGACCTCAAGAGCATCTATCCTCACCAACAATCGGGATAGAATCCCTAATACTGTATTAAAACCAAATTGATGCCTATACATTTGCACTATATGCACCCCTAGACATTTCAATGATAAAGAGAATGCACTTTCTTCCTTCATTCTTTAACAGTCTTTGGTGTCTTTTTATACTAACTACTGGGTTGATTATTTCATGAATCACAAGGTCGGTGAGAAGGGGGGCAAAATAGCCTGGACCTTGCAAGGGGCCCGGCCGCGTCGCCACATCAATCACTTGTGACTGGTGTAATCTGCAGACCAATGAAATGTTGCTACATTTTGCATACCTAACACAAAGTACCAGTTCATCTCAACACTGTTCCCCAATTCTGTCGAATACTGTGAATTATTGAACGGAGGTGTCCAAAACAAAAATTATTGAACGGTGATGACATCACTAGGACAAAGCGCATAACTGCAGTACTGTATTATAGTAGTAAATTAGCAACTATGCTATAAAAGTTTCAAACAGTAAGCGGGCGAGGGGTGTTGCGTATAACGTATTTCTAGTTTAGTTTAGATAATATCTACTTAGATAGTTTATATATTACTGTAACAAGACCCCAATATTTTCATGAAGATAATTATCATTTTATGTCCCCTATTGTTTCACCTTCACAGGAAGAGAATCGTTTACCGATTCCCTTTGGGATGGGAAGAAAATTAATATTTCAGATGCTTTATAAAATAGGTAGAGACACTGACTTCCCTATTTTAATTGATCTTACACTTTATTTATTAACTGTAGCACCTTATTTTTTATTAGCATGTCTAGCTCGTAAAAGTGAATCTTATAGATATAATATATTTTGCATGGCTACAGCTTTTATTTTTATTGTCCAAAACATAATCCTCAGGGTAGAATTGAAAATAATAATTCAACTGAAATTGATCTTAATCGTCTCATACATAATTTTCGTCTTTTTGGTTATCCCACTTCTTCTTTTTATAATATGTGTTGTAATTATAAAAATTGTAAGCAAAAATCCACTTTTTTTTGTCTAACCCTGTAAATGATTATATTTTCAATAGTCAAATTTTGAGATGTGAAATTTTTTTCGATATACTAACTTCTACAATGCAAATAATTCATTAATTCCCTGTAACTATAAAAACATACGATGTGCCAGGATTTAAATTTGGAATGGAATTATTAGATTATAATTTATTAACATATTTTAGAATAATATTTGAAGAACCCGATATAGAATATATAGAAGGTTATCTGATGACCCATTTACAAACATATAATTATATTTTTAATTTTAGAGAATTTAGTATTAAATTACATGGTGTTGTGACATTATAGTAAATAACATTTTAATAAAATTGTAAAAATAAAAAAATAAGGAAATGTAATTAAAGGAATTGTTTTTTCTAATAAAAGTATTTTTTTTGAAAATTTAAAATCTGTAATTGTTAATCTTGTCCAATGTTGAATTAGTTCAATTTCTTTTTCCCCAACATGTTTTCCATCGAAAAAAAAATGAATTAATGCATAAAAGGCAATGATATGTCCTGTTTCATGACGTTCCATTTGTTTATAGATCAATTCCATTTGTTGGCTATTGATTTGTAAAATAATGTTTTTCAACATATTCTCATGATTTGTAATATATTCTTCTATTAACGGTTTCAATCTTTTGTATTTAATATTGTTTCTTGCAAGTTCTTCGAGAACGATATCCATATTTTGGAAAGTAAAAAACAAATTTCACACACACATATTTATATACAACCGTTTATTTCTTTTTAAAATTCTTTTTTTTTTAAATACTCTCATTACGTACTTTTTCTATTTTCTTAAATGTTTTCCGATAGTTTCTTTCTAATAATCTAATTCCTATTCTATTACTTTTATATATATTAAATTTTTTAATTATTCATTCTTTTTCTCTAAATATATATTTTAATTGTCGATATGAATCTAAATCTCTAACTATAATATCACTATTTTCATCACTATTAATATTTATATAAGATACTGTTTCATCACCTGTTAATTTGTGTTTTTTTATATATATTAATTGTTTTTTATATTGTTTGATCCTGTCTTGTTCTTCCTCATCTTCAACACCTATTAGCTGTTGCATAGGAGGAGGCGACGGAGGCTGGGGAGGAAATGATGTCGATGGGGGGTCGGGAATAGACGAGATAATTTGCTACATAAATATATTGTCAGGAATTAAATTTTCAAAGTCAAACGTATTTGATAAATCAAATAACGTTGACGGTTCTTGTATTGGTACTTGTAATACGCTTTCTTTTTCTTGTAATGCGCGGCCGTTTTCTTCAGGAATATTTGGCGACAGTACTTGTAAGACATCGACGGCTTCGACGGGAAACGATTCGGGAATATGCTTTTGGATAGGTAGATCAAGTATCGGTATTTCCTCTACTGGTGTGAGCGGGTTATAGGTTGATGGTGACGGAGAAGACGGGATAGGTTGTGTTAGATCAGGTAGCGGTATTTCATCTACTAGCGTGAGCGGGTTATAGCGTGATGATGGTGGAGAGGACTCGATGATTTGCACAAACATCGTCGATTAATTGTACACCCACCTCTTCATTTTCAGACTCTGACTCCGACGATATATCTGATAGGTATAGACCCAACTTCCTTTGAAATATTTCGTTGCGTAATTTCGCCATTTGACTATAACTTTTCCCCTTGCCATATCTTGGGCGTTCTATCTTTTCTTCTTTGTACGGGATATGTTGTCGGTCAGCGGTACCCATATAGTCACGGCGTTGAGGTAGGTAGGGAGTTAGGGGTTCAACATCGAAATTACAACTGCGCAACTCAGATACTCATTCGGAATTCATCGGAAAATGTCGTCCCATCGATTGTCGAAGGTCAATATATTCCTACTCATCTTGTGTATACAAATAACTTGTCGACAAATTCAACGTACAAAGGTCGTGTCGTTTAAGTTGGCAATGCTCGTGATCTAATTCGTGGTGTCTTCTGATCGAGTGCGTTTTAATTTTGGCTAAATATTTCCCTCTTCCTCGTGGCGTGTCGTTTGGCTTGTGTAGACTGTAGTTTACATTAAAGGTAAGTTGTATCTTTCTCGTTTTCACTTCTTTGCTGTACTAGGTATTTCTTTGATCATAAAATTGTGTGCTTAATAGTTTCGCTCCTCTGAGTAACTACTATGTTGTTTATATTGTCTGTGACTGTTTTTGTTGTATATTTCTTCGTCAAATTCAAATGTTATACAGTAACAGTATATCCATCTGACAGTTTCATATGAGGAGGTCAGTCTAAATTTGGCGACAATGCTGGTAAACAGTGTATAGCAAATCATCGACCGCTATAATTTTTGCATAAGGTAAACATATTTATGCGGTAATTGGAATGGCTTGAACAATATTTTGTTACATGGGAATCATTTGTATGGTTGCATTAAAGTCATTAAAGGTTCTGTAAATAAAGATGTTTTGTTGTTAACTGATGTTCCTGTCATGGTATCAATAAATTAACTCATAGTGAATCATTAGCTGGAGAAATTGCATTTACAAAGTTGGTTTAGAAACCAACTATGAATATTTAATACTTATTTACTGGGTGGTCCCGAGACCATCGATGAAAGTAGTATGTCAAAACATACTGCTTTCCCAATGTCCCAGTAAATAAGTGCTTTTTTATACCAAGTGTCAAAGAAAAAACAAAGGTAAAGACATGAAATATTTTAATCTTCAAACATTAAATGAAATAATATTAAGGCAAAAAGAGAGTTCAATCCAAAGGTTGCATTTTCACATGGTATTTCACATGATTTTTTCATTATCATTGACAACATATTGCCCTCTCAGAGCTATTGCAGGCGAAACAGCTAAATTTCATCATTTTCATGTGATAGACACTAGAAAAAGGGAACTTTGACACTTGGTATATAATAATGCTTGTTAACAATTGATTGTAACAGTGTTTCAGTGTTCGCCGTGTCAGAAAATACTTTCAAGATATTTGATTCACAGTCAAGTGACCTATATGGAATGCCGTGTTTTTCTGGTAGCTGTGTTTTGCTTACTGTTGAAAGCCTTGAGCATCTAAAATTATTATTTTTAATTATTTCACCACTGAAAAGTTGTATTCCATTTGAAATAAAAGGTCACTTTGGCCAGTATTGATAATAATAAAAATAAAGTCAATGATCAAAGGCTCTCAAGTAATAATTTGTGCCAAGATTACTCAGCATTATAGAATAGTTCCTCTCTGCAGGTTTTATTAAAGTTTCTGTGAAAAAGTTTTTTGTTGTTGACAGATGTTCCTAACATGGTATTATTTGATGAGAAAACTTATGCTTTAACTTTTGTGAATCATTTACTGGTGAATTATCCATGACATGTAATAATGGAACCTATGTTTGTCTTAAAAGTTCATTTTACAAATTTATCCTCTGCTGATTTGTCAAATCTGCTATTAGCTTACCAACAGCACTGTCTTAGTAATCCACCATGAGAAAATTTCAACACCTGGTTTATTCCCCCCATTTACCCCCTAGTCTATAACAAATATTGTGATGTTTGTCCTTGATCAATTTATCAGTACAAGTGTCTATGAAATGAAAATTTACCCCAGCTTTTTATGATTGTATTTGAAAAATAGCTTTTACATGACTTTCGTATCTTATGTCGTTCTTGAGTTACATTTCATGTAACTTGAGATATGATGTCACAAGATGGACACAGCATTACATCAAAACTCAAAAACAGGCTTATCTTTGGATTGGTTTGACTAAACTGGCTCAAACAATACAGACTTACTGAGTCAACAAGACTCAGCATTGAGATTGTTGTTATATTAGGTTCCCATGGTAACAGATTCATTACCAGGCCACTTTGTAAAGAAACAAAATGTTTTACCTTTCGTCATTGCAGTTACTTTTTTATTGTTTTAAACAGTATTGTTGCATTGGAAATTGAAAAAGGATGTCAACTTCCTAAAACTGAATAAGTTGCTGTAAACGTGGTTGAAAACAAAGAATTCATATAAAGGAAGAGAGTAATCTGGAAACTCTGTTACCATAGCAACCACATTAGAACCATGACAATGTTTAGTTTTCTTGATTGAGTAAGTCAGCAAGGTTTGAATCTATTTAGTTGAACCAGTCTGAAGATATGCCTGATTTTCAGTTTTGGTGTAATACTCTGTCCATCTTGTGACGTCATAGCTCAAATTATATAAAGTGTAATAATTCAAGAACGGAATAACATATGAATCTAAAAGCCATTTTGCATTAGTATAAGTGTTCTTTCAAGCACAATCATAAAAACTGGAGCGAATTTTCATTTCATAGACACTTTAAAGGCACCACATGAATATAATGATAAATAGCCTCTGTGACAATAATCCCATAGTGGGGATAAATGCCCCAGTATAAATTAATAATACTAATATTTCAGTTAGTATCACAGATTTGGATTTTTCTTTCCACAGTTTAGATAACATAGTCTTTTTGTTTCATAAAAAGGGCCTCCCTTTTGGTCACACCATGCTCATTGCTCCCGGTACCCACATGTTCGCATCGCGGACCTATTTTTGTAAAATGTTTGGAAAATGGGTTTTCTTATATATATTTTATAAAATAGTAAAGTGATTTCATTGGTTCATTTTAAGCGTGTTTCATTGGTTTAAAGTTTAAGGTCTTTCAAGGTTTTGAGAGAGCGACATATTATATTTTTAGAAATGGTATCCCAATTCGTTCAAGGTCAGGGTCGTCTTTCGTTTCAAGGTCATTAATGGAATGTGAAGTATTTTGTTATTCACAGTCGGTCAAGGTTAAATTTTTGATTTTATTTTTAGCAATAGACTAAAAACGTCGATGTATAATATAAAGTTAAAAGATGTTGTGATTCCCTTTCGTTTTATATTATAAAAATAAAATCTGAACACTATTTTTCGTTAGACCGATGTTGAGGAATGTTGCCCACCCACTAATTCGACTAGTCTGCGATTTTTATTATTTTAAATAAAAAAACTGGGAAGATCTTAAAGAAAGGATGTTCAAACGTTTATTTTTATTTAACGAAAAGCAAAACGTTCAATTCGATCCATATGTGTCTGTGTGAGAATGTCGGTTTTTGATAAAGTAAAATTTTGACGAGCGTTGGAAATATGAAACTCACGCTAACGTCAATAGCGCGCGCCAGAATTATTAGCTGTTTTGCAAATTCATGTTGTTAACTGTATAGACGCAAGGTAAAAACGACTTTGTAATAATATAAAAATCAAAGTTGCTATGAATCTATTTCATCTTTCATTATTTAAATAAATGTTAACGCAATTTTCGACACACAGATGTTATGTGTTGACACGTCTACCCATACTACACCTGCGATACTATAACCCGTTGAGTGTATGTATTTTTAAAAATAGAGGGGAGATCTTTAAAGAAAAAGCATGTGTTCAATTTCAAAATCGTGGTAGATCTTATAGAAAGCAAGAGTTCAACTCTTCACATGTATGACTGATTTATTTGGTTTGATTATACAATTTCAGTTTGCATGCAGTATGTAAAATATGAAACCCGTTGCTAGGGTCAATATCATATCATAAAATAATTACTTGTCTGTGTGAATTCGTGTTGGTTATATGCATTTTGCTTAAAAGATAGGGGTACTAAACGTTAAACATCAGTATTTGAAGATGTATTGTCCTGCGCGAAAGACTTGGACTTTTGGTTGTCGTTCTAATCAACGTGCTGATCAAATGCTTATAGCAGCGCGAACAATCGGTACACCATCGTGTGTGTTTAACATGGAAGAAGTGTCGTTTTTGAATGTAGTATTCCTACTGAAAATAGTCGGGGATATCTTCAAGGATATATTTTTAAAGACCCATGTTATGAAGATAAAGTGTGGAAATGGCTTTTAATACCCGCAGAAGTTTCTCGATCTTTTAATGACGATATATATCACTACGCGGGGCGCTCTTATAACCCTTCAACGTTCATTCAATATGGTCGTCGACGCGCTTTAACAGGGAAATGTTGGAATGAAGATAGATGTCGTAAATTAGCCGATAATAAAACATTTCATTGTCGAAAAATACGCAAACAACAATTGGATGAAAAAGACAAAAAATAGTATTTAAAATGATTAGTAGATTTATGTACAAAAGGTTTTTCATTAAATTGTCTATTATTATTGTTTTAATGTTTCTTTCTTTTTCGCCTCCACCACATCTTCTAAACATTGGTGCATGAGTACCCCCCCCCCCCCCAAGCATCCACTTCTTCTACGATCTTTCTTTTTCGTGAGCGCGTCATCGGTCGTCTTTCTTCTTCCACAGCGTGGAGTGGTCTTTCTTCCACCATGAAGACACAAAAATTCCCCCCGTTGTAGTACGCCTTCACGTCCTTTAATGCTAACTCCATTTTCTTTTTCTTTTTCTTTTCAAAAATTTCACCGTAACCTTCCTCTACGAGGGTATGATTGCTTTTAGGGCGTAGAACGTTGGGTAGGGTTTTTATATTTGTTTATAGGGGGGTACAATTATTTAACCAATCAGCTTTCACTACCCCTAAAATCTAACCAATCACATTTGTTGAAAAAATTTGATTGACAGTTGTTGAAGACCAATAAAAAAAATTGGAATAAAATACTGTAGGTTTATTAGTAGCCAATCAAAATATTTTGAATAAAATACTGTGGGTTTATTAGTAGAAAAATAGTATAAATAAACGAATAAAAAACACCACAAATTTAGTTATGACTTTATCCGAAGAGTTAACACGTCTGGATTGTCCCTATCATTCTGTTAAAGATTATTCTTTTTTAAAAGAATCATCGACACATTATTTGAAAAAAATTACACATTTGATTGACTGTGAAGCTTTTATTTTAAATCGTCGATGGATTTATCGGGAGGTTTCTGTTATTTGTTTAGAAAATGGATATTTTGATTCGTTTCAATGTTACGATTCATCAGCACCTGCCTTTAAAGATTTGGATTATTCAGAACGAAAAACTATTATTTATCAGAAACGTTTACATGGATTATATTATTTGAATAAAAAACAAGAAAACCATTTGGATCAAAAAGAAATGGTTGATTGTCTGAAATCGATTTATGGTTTACATGCGTATGTTTTTGGATATAAAGGTGGAACTCTAGAGTCAAGTTTATGTGCAAAACTTAAGATTTCTTGTGTCAATTTGGAACATTTTAATATTGAAAAATATTCTACATTAATTGAAATGTATAATATTAAAGAAAAGTGTTGTAAATTTCATGATTCAGACAATGCACATTGTTCGTTGTATGAAATAATTTTGTTTAGTGCTCGAATTATGGAAAAAATAGATAGAGTTGGGAAACAATTCTATTTTTTATCACGTTATGAAAGATTGAAAGATTGAACATTAATTTAGTGTTTAAGAATGGACGCGTTGAATAATGACCTCCTCTACGATCCTGCAAGGTATACTGATGGCTATTTTACATGCAGATATCTTTGGGATTTTCTTGATAGTTTTACTTCTTATGAAGATGGACTTGAAGCGTACAATATATTTTTGAAGATTACAGATGTATTTGATTCTATTACTTACAAGATTAAACTATATTTTTATCTGAAAGAAGAAGAAAGTGGAAAGTGTTGTTTTGCAATTCAATTGTTTCAAGATAAAGAAAAAGAACTTGTTCCTGATTGTATATTCAAACATTTTCAATGTTTATTTTCAACGTATATGAACCATGATTTACTAAATTTCTGTTTTCCTTATTCTAAAGAAACAATTAACATTTGGTTAAATGACAATTTTCCTGAAAAATTTCATTGTTATGATAGCGTTTCTTCTTATTTTATTTTTTGTCTATTTAATGATTATCTATATTGGAGAAGACCGATTTATAGTGTAGAAAACGCACGTTCAATACGTAGTTTTTATTTGACAACAATGAGAAATTATCACAATGTTCCTAATGATGAAAAATTCACTCTTAAACGTATTGAATTGTTTGATAAAATGTAAAATAAAAATGGAATAATAAATATTTTTGTTGACAAAGTTTTGATGAAGAATATTTTTATTTTTTTATGTATAATATTAATACATTCTTATTTTCTCTAAAAATCCACCATATCTACGGGGTACGCCATAATGAGGTCGTGGCTGTACTATTCCTCCTTTTTGAGATTTATTTTTTAATGTTTTTAAGATTCCAACACCTTTATTAATTTCGTTAATGATATTTTTACCTAATGAGTTAGTTATTTTTATACCACCACGTTGTTTTTTATTACCCTTAAAACCACCACCTCTTTGCTTTTTTTCCCTTTAAATCCTTTACCTAATAATTTTACATATCTTCTACATTTTTTACAACCCATTATGATTTATCGTTTTTTTCTTTTCCAATAGTTCGAACCATAATCAGCAAAAATTTCTTCATGGGGTTTTATACGTTTTGAACTTTCAAAAATGTTTTTATTTTTATTTTTTATATAAGTAAAATAGGAATTATTTTTATATTTTGACCCTCTTTTTCCATTATTTGCAAAACGAGCTGAAGAATAAGTATTTAAATCAGCATCCAAACAATTGTTAGCATTCTCACATATACTATAATTGGCATTCACATCTATACCGTATTTACGATTTAATCCTGTTTGATTTGTTTTTCGACCTGTGTATTGGATTATTGTTTTTTTTGGATTAAATTGATTTTTCCACGCGAACAATCCCTTTCCAGCATTTGGAATATTTGATTTTTTTACACGTAAGTTATCTTCTTTTGCTAAATGGATCCAACATTTTGGGGTATGGGCAGTGCGTTTACGACATCTTATTCTTTTTATAGTATTACTTTTACATTGAAGAACGTCCCGTATACTTTGTGATTTATTAACATCCCGTGAGTTATTACGTCGTTTTCTTGCGGGTAATTTTATTCTAACCATAATTAAATATTGTTTTAATTCCAAGATAGGTCATATTATTTTGTTTAATAAATTTTATAATACATTCAATTTGTAGTAGTAATAGAATGGTTTCGAGTGCAATTTGGAAAAAACATGCACGAGTGAGTGTTTCAAAGACCTCAAATAGCACGAGTCCGTAGGACGAGTGCTATTTGAGGTCTTTGAAACACTCACGAGTGCATGTTTTTTCAAATTGCACGAGAAACCATTCTATTACTTATTAATAATATACATGAAAAAATTTACAGGAAGTGATTTTACGCGCGAGTCATGTGATATAATTTATTCAATCCAAAAACAACAACAACAAAGTGGAATCATGCGCACAAGTATTCTTGCCTTAGAGCACGAGGCTCAGAATGAGTTTAAAGTTTTGAAACGAACTGTTTTATTGGAAAAACAAGTCATTTAAGCCACACAACTGGTTAAACTGTTCGACAAAATGTTTAATCTGAGTCAGAATCACTCTGAATTATATGGTATCGCCGTTTCTTTGACTGGATGACCGGGGACCTGTTGTTGAAGTTAAATGCAACGCTGCAGTTGGTGAAAGTGTTCATCAGATTCTGTTGAGAATTACTTATTGTGGAGGATGAACTGGCTCCTGGTTTTTCCTGTGCTGAGCTATTTTGTTTTGATATAGCCAGGGAGAGCTGTCGTTGCTCGTTCTCGTCTGCTTCGTCGTAGTCATCTAGCGACTGAATACTTCTGTGGCCAGTTATTTTGGCGATGCCGGATCTCTCAACATTTGCTTTTTTCAGCTTACCCACTACCGTTTTGCGGGCACTGTGGTTGGAAAACTTCTTATTACTTGTCTCAAGACTTGTACCAGAGATGATATTTTTCATCATTGAATTGATTTTATTTACTCCCATCAGCTGGACTTTGTACCAAACTTGGTCGTCGGCTCTTCTGTTGGTTTTCACGGAGAGGTAAAACGGACCAGTCTGCTGTAACTCCAGGGGCCTTCGGCTTACATACTCGAAGAAGTGAGCGACTGGACATCTTTCTCCTCCAGTCTGGAACATTCTAGGTTGAAATTCCCTGTTTTTGCAATTTAAACAGCCTTGTCTGGTCTTGGTTGGCCCTTCTGTGTACTTAACAAACTCGAGACCGTCGTCGCCTTGAAGAACGCAGAAGTCCTCCATCTTCATTTCGTGATGCTCTTGCCTTCCCCGAAGACCAAAGTGCTGGGTAAGTAGCCACCACATCGTTTGAATGAGTGACTCGGGAGTTTTACGACCGAATTTTCCGGTCACCCAGAGTATTTCTTCTTCTTCTTGGGATAATGGCCGGGATTTATTTGGTCGCTTGCCTCGACCGCTTTGGCGTAGGAGTTTGGCTTTTCCCTCTAAAACCTGCTTGGACGAGAAAAACACCATGTCTCGTATAATCGAGTGTTTATAGCCCTTCTCCTTAAGATATCTGTCCAGGGCGGTCATCATTACTTTGAGGCTGTCTGGCTCGTAATCTTCACCGTGTTTATTTTTAACTTCGGCGTAAAAACGCTCGAGCAAATTGTTTAGCTCCGTTGGCTCGTTTTTTTCGATTTCATGCTGAATACCTTTCTCTGCACACCACTTTTTCCACACACTCAACCAAAAAGATGTACTATTGGCAGTATTTTTGTTTTTTGAGCTGTCCTTCAGTTGTTGAATTGTAGTTTCCGTTGAAAAAGAAAATCTACTTAAAACCCCCGCCATTGTTTACAAAAGCAATTTTTTTCGTATTTCTCTTTAAATTTTTCCCTGATAAAAGGTATTAGTTGATTGGCTACTTTGGCATTTCATTGTTTTATCAGCCAATCAGAGTGATTTGTGCTCTAAAAAATTTGTACTGTATTTCCTTTTTTCTGCATTGTATTTCCTTTTTTCTGCACTGTATTTCCTTTAAATTGCACTGCTCTCAGCCAATCAGAAAGCAGAAATGTTTTCATGTATATTATTATATATATAATAGATGATGATAATTGATATATATATTTTTTTAAATCTTCTAATCTTTCTTGTATTACTAAATAATTAATATAAATGATTTCCTCATTATCTTCTGTAAAATTTAATAGACATTCACGAAATATTTCCGGTGAAAATAAAACACAAGCATCATTATCTAAAACTTCATAGGCTATATAAGGTTCGTTATTTTTATTTTTTAAATAAATTTCTATATGTATAGTTTCACTCATTTTTTTTAGATAAAAATATGGGTAATTGGATGGGTGTTGGAGATAAACCGTTGGTGACCTTTAACTGTATTAGTGTAAAAGAGGCAGATCATATTAATATAGGTGATCTCGTTGATGGAGAGGAAAAAATAAATAAAAAAACCTCATGTATTTCTTGTTTTAGAAGAAAAAAAGAAAAAAACCATGGACAATCAACAGAATAATTTTAAATATAATAAAAAAGAGATAGAACGTTTAGTAAGTTTGTTTGAAAGTGAAAAAAAAAATAATCCTCAAACAAATGACGATAACATTATTAGTGTCGAGAAAATAAATGAAAAAGAAAATGAAAAGTTTAAAGTGATTGAACAAACTTTTTCAATATCTATTGCCCGTAGAGCGGGTGTTAATTTTATAGCTTTTATACAATCGTTGACACTTTTTACTTATTTGATTAATTATGCACGGACAAGTATTAAAAATAATGATGACTATGTACGATTTATTTTTAGCCATGCTCCTAAGGGTTTTTTCTACAGCTGTAATGAAATTAAGTGATGTTAATGTAAATATTTTTTTAATATTTTTGAAAAACATATGCAAAGTAATCAAGAAATGATAGCGAATGGGTGGAAATGTACGGTGGTTATTCAAACTTTTCCATCGGGATTATCAGCTAAGAATTTATCAAGTAACAAGAAAAAAAATCCTTTACTTAGAACAAAAAAAATTTACAATAGATTAAATAAAGCAAATGAAAATGATAGTGGCGGAGGTAAAGTAAATAAATCTATAACAAAATATGATCGTAAATTTCACACTGGAGTTTTTTATATTATCAGTACTAAGTTAATGCAAACAATTAAAAATTGTTGCTTTGCGTTATCTATTTTAGTAGGTCTATCGTTTTTGTATAAAGATCATAGGTATGAGACGATGACAAAACACCCTAGTAAAAGTATTGACGAATTATTTAGTATTGATGAAATACATGATGTGTATAAAAAATCGGGTATACCCGAGGGTGAAGAAGTTAAAGTTAAACAATTTTCGATTGTGTACGAAAAATTTCTTAATGCTCAAGCAGTTGACTTGGTAGTGTATTCAAATCTCGATTTAGACAATATCATTTATGATTCACGTACAGATTCTGAAGGAAATCTTATTAAATTAACTAATAATATAGTATGTTTATGGTTAAACAATAAACATTATGATGTTGTTTTAAATATGAAGGAATTTTCTAAAATACAACCCAATAAATTTTGTATTAAATGTATGAGTTATTTTTCACATGGTGAATTTATTGATTCACACGTGTGTCGAACTAATTTAACCTGTCAAAAATGTTATAAAAATAATTTATGCCCTATATATATAAAGATACAATGTTCTAATTGTAATATATTGTTTTATAATCAAACATGTTATTTCAATCATTTAACCCATAACATTTTTAAACCTTCTCAAAAAACTTATTCACGTTTAACTCCTTGTCAATATATGTTTTTTTGTGAAACATGTTATAAAATATGTTCTAGATTTTCCTTTATTCAACGTGATAAAAGTGTAAAACATGATTGTTCTAAAAGATTTTGTTTTCATTGTAATAGTTATCAGAAAAAGACGCATTATTGTTTTATGAAAACACTATCTATTCCAAAAAATAAACAACAACCACCAACATTATTGTTTTTCGATTTTGAAACAAAAGTAGATGAAAATAAAATGTTAGTTCCTTTTTATTGTATAGTACAAAAAGTATGCATGCAATGCCAAGATATCCCGTTTAAAAAACAACAAATTCCATTAATAAAACAATCGTGTTTTATTGATGAAAATATTGGAGCTGTTAGTTGTTGTGGGTATAGACAATTTCTTTTTGATAATAATAATAGTGATGTTGTTGAAGATTTATGTAGTTTTATATTGGAACAAGAGAGTTCTGTTTGGATCGCTCATAATGGGGGGAGATTTGATACAATTTTTATTTTTAAATATTTATTTGAGAAATTAAAATTTATTCCAAAAACTATTATGAATGGTACTAAAATAATGAGTTTAGAAATATGCGAGAAGAATATTCGATTTTTAGATTGTTATTTTTTTTTAACTATGTCCTTATCTGCTATTCCTAAATGTATGGGTCTTCTCGAAGATGAAAAAGGGTTTCATCCCTATAGATTTACTGATTTAAAGTATAGATGGGATATGATCGATAGGGAATATTTTGATATAGATAATATGAGTGATAAAGATAAATTTGAAAAATGGTATAATGAAAAAAAAAAAAGTATATATATTTTTCGAGATGAAATATATTATTATTGTTGTGAGGATGTGAATATTTTAAGAAAAGGAAGTGTAAAATTTTCATCCATGATAGATTCGATTGCTTGTGTAGCAGCTTTTTATGAAAAAAATTGTATTACTATCGCAAGTTTATCATCAAAAATATTTCGGAAAAACTTTTTAAAAAAAAATGTATTGGGATAATTCCTGCAAGAGGTTATCGATGCAATGTAAATCAAAGTTTAATAGCTCTTTGTTGGTTGTATGAAATTAATAAATATTTATCAGGACGCTTAGAATATAAAGGTTCCTCTCAAGGAGAAAAAAAAATATTAGGACGGTTTGTTGATGGTTTTTATGATAATACAGTTTATCAATTTCATGGGTGTTTTTTTCATGGATGTCCTCGTTGTTTTGAAAAATATGAAATGAATACTTTAGTGAATGAAAAATTTGGAACATTATACGCGAAAACTCAACGTTTTACAAATGAGTTGTTAAATGGTGGATATAAAGTTGTTGAAAAATGGGAATGTGAATTTTTAAATGAAAAAAAATATAGTTGTAGTGATATTATTGAATTGAAACAAAAAATTTTCGCATATACAATATTAAATCCACGTGACGGATTATATGGTGGTCGAACTTCTTCTATATGTTTATTTAGAGAGATAAAACAAAATGAACAAATTAATTATGTAGACTTTACATCTCTATACCCTTTTGTTCAAAAATAATTTGTTTTCCCAGTCTGACACCCTACAATTTTCGTTAATGAAGAGTGTAAGAATATAAATATAAAAGATATTTTCGGTTTGATTAAATGTAGTATATTATCCCTGCAAAATCTTTTATTTGGTGTTTTACCCGTCAGAGTAGCTGTAAAATTATTATTTCCTTTATGTAATCAATGTGCTATCGATAAATGTGATAAATGTATACATAATGAAAACGAGCGCTGTTTACGGGGTACATGGTCCAGTGTTGAAATTAATAAAGCTATTGATAAGGGATATAAAATAATTCAAATGTGTGAAATATATCATTATGATCGGCAGGAAAAAATCTTTGTTGATTATGTAAACGATTTTTTAAAACTAAAACAAGAGGCGTCAGGTTTACCTGCTGAATGTTTTAATAGTGACGGAAGTAAAAATAAAGATAAAATTAACCAATATTGTGAAGATTATTTGAATTATGAACAGATTAGTTTAGATAAAGATAAAATAGAAAAAAATCCCGGTTTAAGAACTATAGCGAAAACATTATTAAATTCGTTGTGGGGTAAATTTGCACAAAATGAAAATAACACGCAAGTTGCTTTTTTAAATGATTATGAGGAACTACTATTTTTAGCTAACGATAGGTGTAAACAATTAACGTCTTTAGATTTTATTAATGATACTCTTTTACGTTGTACATATGAAAATGTTGATGAATCTACAGTGGCTTTAAAAACCGGTAATATTGTTATCGCATGTTTTGTTACAGCTTATGCACGTTTACAGTTATATGATTTAATTGAAAAATTAGGAGGGCAAGTTTTATATTTTGATACCGATTCGGTTATCTATGTGTGTGATGAAAATACGTGTTCGATTAAAATCGGTAATTATTTAGGAGAATTAACCAATTAATTAAAAGAAAATGAATGGATTACTCGATTTTGTTCAACAGGTCCTAAATGTTATTCTTATATTACTAATTTAAACGAAGAAGTAATTCATGTAAAAGGATTTACTTTAAAAAATAAAGCGAAAGATATCTTAAATTTTAAAACATTAAATAAATGTATTGAAGATAAAATTAGATATGAAGATAAAATATGTAAACATAAATTAATTAATATTTTTATTAACAGTGAAATTAAAAAATTTTCATTTACTTTTAATAAACGTATTGTTAAAGAGAATTTTACTACAATTCCCTACGGATATTTAGAAGAAGAAGAAGAAGAAGAAGAAATGGACACATAGACTCGTTTTTTTTAACAATTTTGTTTTTTAATCAAACATTGAGTTTTTTCAAAAAATAAAAATCCTCCTCCTTCGTATCTATATAGTCCCACACCTTGTATTCTTGTTCATTGTCACTTTCACAGGCACTGTCAAAACCATACTCGTCTATCAACCCCTCAATTGTTTTATTGTTGTTTTGGGAGGGGTTAAAAACCCCCTCCCATAACCTTTCTTCTTCGTCCCAATTTTCTTTATCATTATCATCATCATCATTATCATCATCAACTTCTTCAGACATAATCGTCGGGACATCATCGGCGTCTTCGATATCATCATCATCATCATCTTCGGTTTCATCTTCATCATCATCGTCGTCTTCAGTCACCACACCCATTTCTTCTTCAGCTTCATTTATAGGATGGAAGAACCGTGTGAGATCGAAATCATCAAAATCCCACACGATTTCTCCACCATCTTCTTTCTTCCACACAATTTGTTCCATTTCTTCTTCTTCTTAAGACTTCTTTCTCGTTGACTGTCGGTAGATCGTTTAGTTTGTACTGCATCGCGCTAGCGTTTATATAATCGCGTATTGTTTATGCGTTACTATAGTCACAACACTCAAGGTCATCCGAGGTGGGATGATCTTGGATGAAAGAATTTTGGGTATGTTAAAGCAAAAGTTCAAATTCATATCATGACCTTATATGGTTATGTATAGTCAAGGTCGTTATATGTTTAAAAATATACATCACGCAAAAATCAAAGTCCAAACTCATATCATGACCTTATATGGTGTCTATAGGCATGATCGTTATAGGTCTAAAAATATAAAATTAAAGTCCAAAAATCATACCATATTCTAAAAATATATACTGTGAAACTTTTAAAATCTTATAAATATCTATATATTTCCTTTTAATTTTAGACGTGTAAAATGAATGCTGTTTCACTACCATTTCATCACCAGGTTATGTTAACAATGTGCGGTACTAGTCAATGTGGAAAAACATTTTGGATTTTGCAATTACCAAATTATATTGAACCAATGATAACAGCTAAAATTACGAAAGTAGTTTATCTTTATTCCATATATCAACCCTTGTACGATAAAATGCATGCGGTTTTGGAAGAGAAAAAAATTAATTTCGAATTTATTGACTGTAAGAAGGGTATACCCGATATTGTTGATATACAAACGAATACAACTGATAATACATAATTATTTTAGACGATCTTATGTTAGTCGGTACATCGTCAAAAGAAAATCTTGATAAAATTGATAATATTGCAACTCAAGATGTTCATCACCGTAATGCAAGCGTAATTTTTGCATGTCAAAACTTATCTTACGGTAATGGAAAGTTGCGAAATTTACGTATCAACAGTCATTATTATATCATGTTTAAAAATTTAAGTGATTGTAGAAATATGTATACAATATGTGATAATAAGAAAATAAATAGAAACCAATTCGATAAAATATTAGCTAATATTAATAAACATCCCTATGGATATTTATTATTCGATAATTGTAACTAGGTCCCAAGGACAGTGCAAAGTTTTATAGAATTATGTATCATATATATTAAATAAAACACTAGTAGCATAACGCATGACACAAATTAAGTTTAATGCTATGCAGGATTAAAGATTGCTTGCTTATAAAGCTGCAGGTTGATAAAGGTGATAAGTTGGACAGAAAATTATGACAACTATGTCTATGGATAAAATTTCACAGGCTAATGCCTATGATTATTGGGAATAAACACAACATCCTAATAAGAAATATTGCTGCAAAATTATGAAAATAAATTAAATGACGATGAACAATAAATATTATAAAAGTATCCAGACAAGAAAGAAACAACAGAAAATAATGCTAGTCCAGTGTTTTGATGACATTAAATTAAGCGAAGTACAAAGAACAAGAAATACAAGATTGATTTTGTAATAAAAAGTGCCATATAATGGACTACTCAATAACCTCGGCTGTTTCGTCTTTACAGTAAAATACCAAACCTTGGCCACTATTGCTCGGCCAATACAGCAAGATATCGGTTAGATATTTTACCGTAAAGACCTGTCTTGGTCATTAAGTAGTTAATATTAAAATTATTGTTTACGTGTCAAAAATCTCATCCCTCGATCTTTAAAAAAAAACAAATTCCCTCTCAGAAAAAGTCAATCAGTCAATATCCCATCAGTGTTCCCCCACCCTGGGTTAACATTGATAGCCTGATATTTACATCACAAAAATTAATATCTCTAGTGAAGGAACATGGGCTAATATAATTATTCAGGCAGTTTCAAATGCTCTTAATTTTGTCAATCCATATTATTGGAACAGCACCAAATTTCTCCAAGGCTACAATTATACAGCCAATAAATGGCCAAGGAACAAAATTATGTTTCAACAACAGAAATGAATCAATCTAACAGTATAACACTGTGTTTACAGTATGTGCACAACAGCCCCAAAAATATAATAGTCGCGACAATACAAAACAAAGTAATACGGTACTCGTATTAGTGCGGTACTCGTATTAGTGCTGACTGCTGAATAGCTCAATACCCAAAACATATCTACAATTGTATTTCTAAAATTCTACTAAGCCCAAGAATATACAATAAAAATTTCAAATAATCAAATGCTGTCCAGGGTGTTAGCCAGAAACGAAAAGTTTTGTCCGTAACGTTAAACGTAAATTGGGAAAGTTTTTTTGACCGATCAAAGTCCTTTAAATACGCTACTTTATATCATTTTGTGGTAACCATGGTGAGAGGAATTAAACTGTTATGATCTCATCAATACATTTTCTTTTCTAGACTACATACTAAAATACCGCGAGCTCGGAAATTTTGAGCTGTTACAGTAGATTTGTAATAGAATACCGTCGTTTGCATCTAGGGAAAAACCCTTAACTTTGTATAAAAAATTATCATCGCTTTTCTTAGCGCTAATTAAGTTGATGACGTGTTTCTCCTTAGTACATTTAATTTCCGGTGAATGAACACGGAATGCACATCGATTACACTTTGTTTTGTACATTTCATTTAAGTGAATACACACCGAATATGAATTGAAACTCGATACATTTTGAGAAAATAGTTAATGGGGAAAAAGTATTCTGTAAATAATACGTTATTTGAATGATATAATAGTATTAAATCAAACGCAATACACTTTCTCATCAGAAAAAATGAAAATCTTCCAGTAGACCAGTTGGGAAAGCCCCTTAGCTACTTCAATTGGGAAGAGTCCGTCAAACGGACGCTATATGGGCTAGCTAACACCCTGCTGTCATACTTAAATATAAACACGAAGTAAATACCGAAACTACAGACCGCTTTACAAAAGTGCAGGAGTCTAATTTCTAACAAAATAATCTCGCAGGTTATTCTGTATCCATTGTGTTCCATTATAAAAAGGCAGAGACTCGCTACGCTTACCTTGTCGGCTGTCCGGACGGTTGAAATGCTGAATCATGACACAACGTGATAGAAATATCCTGAATATCAGACCTTTATTTTATATCCAGGCTCGTCTTCACCTAACAGACAACCAGTCCTTTATCCTACATCATATTTAATACTGTAAGTCCACAAAATCCTTGTTTTGAGAAAAATATATCGCTCCTTGGGTCGGCCATTTCGATAAATCGAAATTTCAGCTCGCGCGTGCGCAGTAGCATGTTAACATAAAACCGGGGGACTATCTTATATATTCGAGACATATTTAAAGTAAATTGAAGTCAAAACACCACGAAATAATAATGTTGCCACCCCCCGGATGTTAACACGGTCACTCGCTCACTCTATATATATATGTATATATATATATATCGTGTGAATTTTCGCCACTCATTACAATACTGCAAAGTTTAAAAAACTTTGCACTAATAATGGATATGATAATTGTAGAATAAGAACAAATATATTTCCTAATGAAAAATCCATTGTATATGATTTGTGTTAAAAATAATAATTTTGTAAAACAAATTTTCACCAATTTATAAATAAAGAATACCTTTTTTATTTGTTGTTATCTTATCGGGTATATAAGTAAAAAATAATAAGGGACAAAAACAAACAAAGATCCTAGAAGTTTTATTGTGATGAAAAAAAAATCAATACAATTAAAAGGTAAGAAAGAAATTTGGAAAATTTTTTCTCGAGACGCTAAACATACCTATATTGATATTCCTAAGCGAATGTATATGGGTGTAAAACGTATAATAAGCGGTAAAAGAAGAAGAAAAAAGAAAAATTTTAGACATATAGGGGGTACTGTGGGGAAACGTAAAAGGAACCAAAAAGGAGGATTTCTACCCGCTTTAGCTTTAGAACCTCTAGCGCTTTCATTATTGGGTTCAATATTTTAAATAAAACAGACAATTGTGAATTGTGTTGTAAATATTTTAATTAAAATTTTGATTTATTAAAAGAACAACAACTTTGATTGTTAGCTTTCAGTGTTTCTATTTTATTTTTACATTTTTTATTATAAATGTTAACTATCACCTTTCCTAGTATAACTATTTTACGACCTAATTTAATATCATTAATTAATTTATTTTTATTTTTGCTTTTAAATAACAAATATTTTTGTGTTTGTTGTATTTCGTTTTTACATTTATTATGTAAATAATAAAGACTCCAATTTCCACATACAACTGTTGCTCGGGATTGAAGTGGAATTTTTTGATCATAAACAAATGTCAAATTATTTCTTTCAGCATAAGTCATCCAATACGTTCGTTTATAAAAAACTAACTTTTTGTGCAAAACTATCAAAAAAATACATATGTTTGTTTTTATCAACCCAAATAGCCACCCAATGCTGTCCCTTATCTTTTGATTCGTCTGTATTCCAAATCCAACATGAAGGAAATTTAATTTTTTCAGGAAATACATCTGCAGGATAAGCACCCAAAAAATATTTGTTTAAAAAAGCATTTGTATTTGCTATTTTATTAATATCATTGGTATATAAAAATTTATTTGAAAAACATAAAACAGGAATAATCTTTTTCTTCTTTTATCTCTTTGGGTTAAATAAGTATCGAAGTCCGATTTCAAACCACTAGAAAGTGTCGTTCTAAAACTAGGTGATTGTGGTTGATGAGTAATCGCAAAAGGTGTCGAAGCGCCTTCATCATCGCTTCCATTTTTATATTGTTGTCGAAGTTTTTGATTTCTTATATAATGAACACCTATTTTCATTTTTTTTATTCTTTTAAAACTTTAGAATGTTGTTTAGTTGTCAAATTATAATTTTGAATTTTCGATACATTGTGTGTTAAATCATACACCATATCGTCGTAATTAACTTCATAGTTATTTAATTTTATTATATCCCCTGTTGTTTTAATATTTTTTTTCTTTAAGAATTCTTTAATATATCCCTCACTTAGACTACCATAACTTTTCCCCACTTCTTCCGGTGGTTCTTGTTGATCATTAGTAGATGTTTCAGCTTTTCTTTTTTCTTTTATTTTTAAAAAAGACACTATATTTTCTTCAGTTTGATTATTATTCTTATTTTTTAATTCTTGCTCCATTTTATCTTTACTTTCTAAAAATTGATATTCTTCTTTGTTTTTAATTCCATGTAATAAATTTTTATTAACATGATCTTTTTTTATTAATTCTAAGATTTCATTTAATTTATTAGGATCAACTAATTGTACTTTATTAATTCCACTCATTTTTTCTTCGTTTCTTTTATAATCAGTTTGTAGGCTTTTTCAAACACATGAATCAAACGAAGGTCTTCACTTAATATAACTTTTAAATCTGTTTTTTTTATTTTATCGCGTACAAAACGTTTAAGAATTGTTTTATTATCGTTTAAAATGGATACTAATATTTTATTATCTAAAATATTTTTTGATAAATCTTGAAGTTTTCTAATCAAATCATCATTAATTAATTTTTGTTTTGTAGCCATATTTGCTTCAATATATTTTTTTAAACATGGTAAGAAATCTCTTTTCTTTTTATTTTCTTTTTCTTTTTTAATTTTATTTAAAAGCAACAATGAATTTAAAATTTTGGTTGTCGTTTTCTCATCATCATCATCTTCAGAAGAAGTCAAAGAATTATCACTATCACTATCATTATCTTCTTCTTCTTCTTCTTCTTCTTCATCTTCCTTTTCTTTTTCACCTTCTTCTGCTTCTTTTTAATTCTTCTTTTTCTTCTTCATCCACAACATATTTTCTTTTATTATTTATCTCCATTTTTATCCAAACTTTGATATTATATGATATATAAATATATGTTTACGCTTTAAAGGAATTTGATTAATTATTTCTTTTTTCTTTTCTTTTATGATGTATGGTTTTTTTCGATTATTATTATTTTTTTTTTTTCATTTGATCTTACATTTTTTTTTAATAATTCCTTAAGCTAATTGTTGTTCTTTACTTTTTTACTAAATGTGATGTAATAATCTTGCAGGTGTTTTTAAACCTATTTTTATTTCATTTCGAAACTCTCCGATATAAAGTAATACTCCAGCTGTAGTATTTTGTGAAAAATTAAAATCAAGGTTTACATTTCCTGAGGGACGTGAGGGTAATACACTAAGATGAGAATCTTTATTGCTTGTTAAATCAAATCCAAGCATTGCATATCCATTTTTAAAATCAATAAATGAAAACGGCATATGTTTATATTTTCGATTCAAAACATTCTGTAGATTTGAATAAGCTTCTTCAGGAGATGTAATTTTCATAACAGTGTTATTATTTACCGAAACACTAACATTCGAGTAGTCGGGCCATGTAAAGTTAAAAATATTATGCGCATATGACCCATTCCAATCAGCGAGAGGTATAACTAGATCCCAAGGATAGTGCAAAGTTTCATATCACATAACTATGTTCAGTTGTAATGTACAGTAGAGTATGTGATAGTATACTTTACAGTGCTGATCAACAGTGCTTCATTAATAAATAGCTACAGTAAAAATTTGGGGGTTCAAAATCAAAAGGTTTTAAGCTTCAAAAGCTGGAGTAAGGCGCGATATTGCAGAATATACAGTTTATACATATTGTGTATATAGTGTATATGTAGGTAAATTGTGTATAAATATATACAGTATTGATAGATTGAATATATTGTTTATATTCCCATGTATTGTGATATACAGTAGAGATATATGCATGTATATAGTGTATACAGTGAGTGTTAGATGTAAGCGAAAGAGTATATAGTGTCTATTGTGTATAAATATACATAAATATATGTCTATTATACATCTAAAGTCACGAGTGTATATAGTGTACGTATATAGTGAGTGTTTGAATGAAAGTGGAGGAGAATATATATATTATACCATAGAACGAGGAAACAACATATTATATCAGTCAATGTGAATAAAGTTGTTTGCGAAGACACGACTACAGAATTTTACCGTAGAACGAGGCAACAACACATTATATCGCAGTCAATGTGAATAAAGTTGTTTGTGAAGAGATGACTACGGGATTTTACCATAGAACGAGGCAACAACATACATATATTATATCCTAGTCAATCTGAATAAAGTATATATACACTATATACACTATATGTACAGACTATAGAGGTTGATCAAAAGTGATAATATACAGTATATACAGTTTTTACAATAGACATGTATATTGTGTATATAGTATATATGTATACACTATATACACAATATACAGACTAGAGGTTGTTCAAAAGTGATAAATATACATTAATAACAAATCGGTGTTTGGTATAGTGTGTATATAGTGTATATGTATACACTATAAATTATACACAATATACACTATATTCAGACTAGAAGTTGTTCAAAAGTGATAATATACATTAATAACAAATCGGTGTTTGGTCACACGCCGGCCTGTAGGCTATACCACCCCCTAGGATAGGTAAAGTTGTTGGAAGGTCAAACTCATTTGGAGCGTCGCAGTCCCTGAAGGGATACCTCGGGCAAGGGAATCATACCAACTCAGTAGGGAGTCTCCAGGGCCTGGCAGTGGGATGAGATGCCAAGCCACAGAGACTGGTAGATTTGCATGTTGTGCGTTGCTTCAAATCCAGAAGTGTCATATACGCTACACCTCTTGTATTAATATTATTTATTGCATAAATCCAAGTATATACAGTTTTATACAGTTTTGACAATAGACATGTATATTGTGTATAGTAAGTGAGTTTATATTATTGTGTATATTCTGCAATACCGCGGCTTAGTGAAAAGCTGTTGGTAACATATTATGTTACTTCCTTATAATAACAAGGAACGTACGGCAAGGGATGAACATGTACATGTAGTTAGGAAAACGACACGTGAACTTGTTATGTTTCAAATTATTTATTTAGCTTTTTAATTGGGCAATACATGCATGTAATACGTTGTACAAAATAATAGGAACTCCTGATATGGATATAACACATTTCTGGTAATTTCATGTTCAATTAACTTTTAGTCAAGTCATCATTAGCATTTATTGAGTTGTTTAACAGTTCATCCAGCACAGTAGCACCAACTAGCACAGCTGTAGTTTTAGTCATTTGTAGCCGTTAGGACTTGCAAAATGTTATTAAGTTTGCTGATCAGTAATCAGATATACCACAGTTCATATATTTAGCCATTTTGAACAAAGACAAATACGCTGCGCTTACCTTGACTCGAGAGCGTGGCAGAAATATCCTGAAATATGTCAGACTTCCCCGCAGACAATAAATCCTTTCTCCTACACCATATTCAATACTGTAAGTCCACAAAATCCCTGTTTCGAAAGTTATATTATCGCTCGCTCCTCCTACACCATTGCAACGTTTCGAGAAGGTATATCGGTGCGCGCGTGCGCAGTAGCATGTTAACATAAAACCTGGGGGGACACATCTTATATTCGAGACATATTATGAAATATTCAAGATATCGAAATCAAACTGCATTACAATTTGACACGAAGAAAACCCATCGATAACTCACTTAACGGTCTGCCCTCATTGTCCAGCAACTTCATTGTTCACTTTTCCACTCACAAATTAAGTAAATTAAAGTATCAAAAATACTACGAAATAATAATGTCACCCCCCGGATGTTAACAAATCGGTCACTGACTGACTGACTGACTGACTGACTGACTTTATATATATATCGTGTGAATTTTCGCCACTCATAACAATACTGCAAAGTTTAAAAAACTTTGCACTAAAAACTATCAATAATCTTGTAGGACACGAACCATTAAAAGCATCGACAACTTGATGCGTCCTTCGACCTGCTAATATATTTTCGCTAATACATCGATAATTACTAGTATAATATTTAGCTTCCATATGTTTTTCAACAAATCCAGTATTTAATGCTACACGTAGTTGATCGTTGGGTTTAAAAACAGGTATTTTAATCTTTAAATCCTCTAAAGATAGCTCTGTATCGGCTAAACTTAAAGCGGCATCATCTGCACCAGATAATAAAATAGATTTTAATACTCTTGTTAAACGTAATTCTATTTTAAATGCTGAAGGAATAATAATTTCCCCACCACCATCACTAAATAATGAGGTATCAATTGTATCAATTATTGTTTTGACTTGATTTTTCAACACTCTAGCATAACCTCCAGCATTAACAACGTCCGTTCATTCTCAAATCCAACTATACTATCCATTTGCCGTGCTGTATCAAGATGAGAATAATTAATATCTTTACATCCATCGCGTTTCGGATTATATTCACACGATAAATATTTAATAATTGAAACCATATGAGACATATTTCCCAAAGTAGTAACTAAAGTATCGTTTATTTTTAATTCTTTTGTTTTCCACATTGTTTGAAGGGGTAACGGTAAAATTGATTTCCCTCCAGCAGCAGCAGTGCCTGCAATAGCTCCTGTTGTTTTATGTACTAATGACAATTTAGCAAAAATTTTGACTTCGCTTGTTTTTAAGACACCGACAGCGTTTCCGTGTCTTGTGAACGTAACCACATTTGCAGTCAGGTCTTTAGGAGTTGGTACAATCTCACACTCAGAAAATTCAATAAATGTATTATTGTAGGGTTTAGAAGTAAATAATTGTAAAGGTGCAGAAAATAATACATCATGTTGTTCAACCTCTTCCACAGCTTTTGAATTCATTTTTTAAAATGTTAATCTTTAATATCTTTCCGACTGTACCCAACACCTGAGGTAAAAACATTCCTAATGCCATTCCTGCACCAAAAGCACCACCTTTTTGTATTTTTTTTCTTTTACCGTGTAATCTAGACTTTCTTTTTATTTATTTTTTAATTATAATATTTCTTCGCTTCATTTTTTTTTAAAAAATAACCACATAAGACAAGTTTTTTTAAGAAAAATAATACATTTATTTTACTTTTAACTTAATTTATAGTTTACAATATTTTCCTTTTTTAAAACAAAAAAACAACAATTAATTTCTATTTTGTAAAATTGAACGTAATTAATCTAGATCAATTTTTCTTTTTTTGCTCCTTTATTTGGTACTATTTTTTTTTGATAATCAGGGTTTAAAGTATGCGGTAGACCAATATTAGAAGTTAATAAAATATCATCTTGAGTATGTTTTTTTTGTTTTTTTTCACGTTTTACATAAAAATAGTTAGAAGAATAATTTTTTCCTTTACATTTTCCAGTAAGTAAATTAAAATATTCGTCAGATGTTAAATTGTTATTCATTATTTTTCTTCAAATAATTTTATATTTATTATATTTTCTGCAGTCAAAATGACGTCGTCGTCACTACCATATGAAAGATGAAATTGAATGTATTCTTGAGCTTCTGCGGTGTTTCTTTTAAGCAAAACATTAGGAAATATTTCTCTTTCCATTTTTAAGTGGTGTAATATTTCTTTATTCTTGTCTATATCATATTTAAATAAAATTCTTTTTTCAAACAATAACATTTGTTGTCCATCAAATTGTTTATCTTTTAATTTTGTGTTTTTTAACATTATTAGACTACCATCTTTTCTTTTACGTGTTATTGGATTTTGATTTATTACTGGATCGATTGTAAAATTAGATATTTAGATAAAATTAAAATTAGATATTAGATAGTAATTGTAGCTATTTCATCCGATGGTGTATAATGTGAACATTTTGAAGCGCTATGATTAAACCATTGTTGTTGTTTAGTTGCCATTATGAAGTAAGCAAAAAAAAAATCCAATACTTTTATAACTTTTTTTAATTTATTTTTATTTAACATGGGTATATCATATTCATTAAACTTAATTTTTACATATAGTAAATCATCAATTTCAATAATTTATATATAATCGATATATTCATTATAAGCGATATCTGTAGTATAAAATTGCGATTTAAATAAATTGAACACGATTATTTTAACTGTTGTTTTATTGTTCATAAAACTAAAATCATATAACATTAAGTGCTGTTGATATATGTATAATTCAGCAATTCCAACGTATATCGCATCAAGCATTTTACGTTACAACTTTTGATATTAATTGAATCTTCATAAATTCTTGTAAATGAAGCCCAACATACAAAAGACAAATAATATACACATTTTTGAAATGTAAAAACCATTTTATGTTTAATAACAATGTTTAAAAGTTTTTTTCAAATCTTTCTTTTTTATATGTTGTTTAACTCTTTCATTACGGGCGTAGTTAAAATGGGTCGTTGATGACCCGCAAAGTCGTCAATCGAAAAACACGGCACACGGTAACGCATGATTAAAAATTGAAATTCGACAAGCGCCAGGAACATGAAATCCACGCACACGCCAAGTTTGATTTGATTTCATAAACAACTCTGCGATTGGTGGCCTTTTGAGTTTTCAAGATGCTATGCGGGCGTGCAAGATGGCCTTTTCTGGAAAAATGTAAATTTTTCAACCTGATTTATGATAATTAATGCTAATTTATATTAACATAATGTGTTTTGTTCGGGAAATTTAAAAGAACAAGTAAAAGCCGGTTTATTGGGCTTCCAGAAAATGTATAGCTTTCGCAACAGTTATGGTTATTTCAAGAGATATCAATAGAACAACGTGGTCGTTCAATTTTTGATGTTTTTCAGCCGTAGGGAAAGAGTTAATAAGCAATAATAGGTAAATTGAAAATAATCGAAGAAAAAGCGTGAAAGGAAAAGCAGTTTATTATCTGTTGAATTGAAAATAATCAATGTAAATACAGTTTAACAAAGCAAAAAAATGGTCAGTGACAAAAAATGAACCCCCTTCTCTGCTCCCCCCTACCCCCCTCAATGAGAGGAATTATGTAAGGGTTACCCGAAGCAGAGTCTCTGCAGAGATCCCACCCGCACCGGTCCACCCGCACGGGAGCTCATACTTTTAAATATATACGCAAGCTATCTATACACTACAAAGACAATAGGTTCTGTGCATGTGGGTCAAAAAGGTCAAAATTCACCGTGTTTAGAAATGTAGGAAATAATTCACCAAATTGGCTTAAAATTTGATATGTGTGTTGTTTAGCCGACTTACAACGATGATGAAAAATTCAGGCGAAAATATAAAATTGATCGATGCGAAAAAATATGGGCCATTCTATATTAACTCTTTCATTACGGGCGCAGTTAAAATGGGTCGTTGATGACCCGCAAAGTCGTCAATCGAAAAACACGGCACACGGTAACGCAAGATTAAAAATTGAAATTCGACAAGCGCCAGGAACATGAAATCCACGCACACGCCAAGATTGATTTGATTTCATAAACAACTCTGCGATTGGTGGCCTTTTGAGTTTTCAAGATGCTATGCGGGCGTGTAAGATGGCCTTTTCTGGAAAAATGTAAATTTTTCAACCTGATTTATGATAATTTGTATAATATACCCAGAATCTTATCCCGGCATTGCCACCATGTATACAGAACTCGTGGCTGGGCTCTCGGCGGCGGCTTCCGTGGCTCGGTGGTCGGAGCGGTGCACTAGCAATCGCAGGGTCGCGGGTTCAATTCCTGCCGGAAGGCCGCTAAGTTGCATTTTTCGCAACTGGTCCCGGTTTGGTCTTAAAATGTATGTATTCCAACACTCGAAATTTTCCTTCACCATAAATCCTTTCAGCGTGTGGTTTGATCGAGTGAAATGCCAAATATTACCTATAATATACCCAGAATCTTATCCCGGCATTGCCACCATGTATACAGAACTCGTGGCTGGGCTCTCGGCGGCGGCTTCCGTGGCTCGGTGGTCGGAGCGCTGCACTAGCAATCGCAGGGTCGCGGGTTCAATTCCTGCCGGAAGGCCGCTAAGTTGCATTTTTCGCAACTGGTCCCGGTTTGGTCTTAAAATGTATGTATTCCAACACTCGAAATTTTCCTTCACCATAAATCCTTTCAGCGTGTGGTTTGATCGAGTGAAATGCCAAATATTACCTATAATATACCCAGAATCTTATCCCGGCATTGCCACCATGTATACAGAACTCGTGGCTGGGCTCTCGGCGGCGGCTTCCATGGCTCGGTGGTCGGAGCGCTGCACTAGCAATCGCTGGGTCGCGGGTTCAATTCCTGCCGGAAGGCCGCTAAGTTGCATTTTTCGCAACTGGTCCCGGTTTGGTCTTAAAATGTATGTATTCCAACACTCGAAATTTTCCTTCACCATAAATCCTTTCAGCGTGTGGTTTGATCGAGTGAAATAGTAGTTATATGATTATTATTATTATTTTTCATGTGTAAGAGCCTGGCACGAGCTCTGAACCAATCAGAATGCGAGTAGCAAATTGATTGACCAATCAGAGCTCGTACCAGATTTAATTTCCAGGGGGGTGTTCATAAAACAAGGTGTAGTCACCCTGTAAAGAGCGACCAGGAATCAAATCAGGGGGGATATGCACCTGATCGTATTTAAGAGGTTTTTTTGTATTTCAATGGCAATGTGGTCGCGGTCAAAGAGTATATATATATCATTGATCGTCCAAGAGCACGACGTATTTTGAAGGTCATTCAAGGTGAATAGTGTTAAGCAAGTACTGACGTCTTTTGCAAGAGGGAGATAAAGAGCTGTGATGAAACAGGTACAGGATGTTTAGCAACAGATTTTTAGTGTTTCGAATAATCAATAATTAGATTTTATGTCTGATCATCAATTATTAGAAACACGAAAATTCTGCGACTAAATATCCTGTCCCTGTTCCATCACTGCTCTCTAACTCCATCTAGCATCCGCGACAGCACTTGTTCAGATCATAATTCAATGTGATATATATACTGTTTGTAAAACACACACACCGATTGAAAAAAAAAGAAAAATACAAAAAAAATACTATTATACACAACCATCATACCTCACCCGATGTGATTTATACTTACGTAGACCATTATCCAAGAAAAAAAACTTCATATTATTTTTATTTTGAAAAGAGACGTGTAGTGAAATAAAAAATAATCAAGAACCAAAAAAATTGCTTTTTGAATTAATCATAGAAAATTCCGTCACGGAGCTCTTACCTCAACGCCATCTTATGGCAGAATGACTGATATTTCTTAGTTACGGTATTTTAAAAAAAAATGATGTTCTTAAAAATATTTTAAGATGTAATGTTTGGATTTTGAAAAAATGATTTAAAAAAAAAATGTATTGGATTTTGGAAAATAGACGAAATCCTTTTTTTTTTGAAAAAACAGTTGAAAGAGTATAAATAGGGTGTTTTTTATTTTTTGGAATCAGTTCTACTTTTGTTCGTCTACTGTGTGTGTAGAGGTGCTCGCTTGAAAGTTGTACTTTTTTGTAAAAAGAAGTATGAAGCGCTTGATCCCTCCAATGTTCTGTAATATTTATTTATTATTGCATTGGTGCGCATTCAATCCGCAGTACACTTGTAAATCGCGACTGGTTTAGACTTAATTGTCTGGTCTTTCTCTTTTTTTTGTAAAAAAATTGGGAGAAGGATGTCAGGTGAGACTGGTCCATAGCGACATTCAACTCACCGCCAGATCGATCGGTTTTTTCTTGTTGTACGTTATGGGCATTTGAATGTTAGCATGTGGTGAAAGAGCTAGCTAAAGCACAATACATACAATTTTTTTATTATATATTTTATTTGAATAAAATTTTATTTAAAAAAGTTACAGCAAATATTTATCTTATTTTACGGACGACTTATCTATAGTAAAATAGTCGATCAATGTGAATGTGATGATAGAATACAAAGATGGACAAACTTATTTGGATTAATAAAAATATTTTTAATACATTGTCTACCATTTCCAAAATTCATAAAACTTATGATTATAATTCGGATGGTCTTTTTTCCATCCTCCTTTTTGAATTTTTTTAGAACGTTGTCGTTTTCGTATTCGCTTTTTTATTTTCGTTTTCGATTTTTTTATACAACTCCTACACTTCATTTTTATGTTAACTGAAGTACGACAAGCAATGCTTTTATAAAAAAACGAAAAACCTGTCTATTTATTCTGTTTTTGATTTTTTTGTAAATATATAAAAAATGATTCCTACACATGTTTATTTAAATAAAAACATTTTATTTAAAAAAGTTACAGCATTTAGTTTATTGTTTTTTTTCATAATGTTTTTAAATCTTTCCCCTCAAAATATCTTTACTATTTATCGTGAATGTTTTTGTTCTTCTCTGTGAATGTATAATCCGTATGAATACTCCTCTGCTTTATCGCCGTAGTCCAATATGAGAGGGGTTGGGGAGCCATATGAGAGAGGGGGGAGGTTTTCCAGAGCAGAGGTCCAGAGGGGTCCTGAGGAGGTTTTTATTTTTAAATCTTTCCCTTCAATAATAGCTTCACTATTATTTATTTTTAAATCTTTCCCTTCAATAATATCTTCACTATTATTCTGAAGGGGTTTGTTGAAGTCCTTGAAATTCCCCTCTTTTGATGTTGTCATTTTTATAAAATATAACTACTACATGACTGTTTGGGTATTACTCTTTATATGTTTTATTATATGTAGTTAAACATATTTATGGTTGTTTTTTATGCTATTATTAGCTTTTTAAGAGACAAATTAGTATAACCATTATACAAATGAGTATTTTTGTTATCAATTCTTATATATTTATTTTATGCTTTTTTAAGTATATAAGGGTTTTTTAAACTATTATTTACTTACATTATCAATCTGACAATGTCATTGAAAAGAGTTCATAAAAGTGCTATTGAGCAAGATAATGAACAAATGATCAACATAAAAGTGATATTGAAACTCGTTTATTTTATACAACATTATCGAAACAGATACATTGGATTATTATTTGCAGTCTGTGATTTATGTGACTATTATTATGGGGGATATATAGCCTGTACGGAAGTTGATTTACCGAAAGATGATCTACTCAGGAACGTAATCAGTACAAATGGTTATGGTCGCTTTGCATGTATCAAAAAAATCAAAACTAACGAAGAAATAAAGAAGTCAAAGAAGAATACAAATAATGAATGCAAAGATTGGGAAATTGTAACTGATAAACAACGATATATAATTCCTGTAGTTCATTCACAACGAAAATATTTTATTCGTGGTGAAAAATGTTGTTATGGTTATAAGAGACTTGATTTAATACCGTTTCAAAATTTATTGAAATCTGTTTTTCATTTAAATGATAATCATACAGATCTTTTTTTTTTGTTATTACAACTGATATATATCCAAGATATGATCTTTATCATTTTATTTCATTCACTATAAATTACTCACATTATATTAATTTTTCAATTCCTAAATCCATAGGATATGGAGGTTCTTATCTTTGTAATGTCATACGTAAGCTTAAGTTATGTTTTGATAGGGAATTTATATATGTATGTCTTTATTTATTTTTTTTAGATCCATTTTATTTGAGTGCTAGTTTTGAGTATCTTGATGATATGGATATTTATGAAAAAATAGTTTATCACTTAGCAAGTTGCTTTATTTTCTTTTGTGAAAAACATAACCCTATAGCAATGATAAATTTAAATGATGGTGAGGTGTATAAATATGATCTCAATAAGCTAATTAAAATAATAACAAAATCGAATTCTCCTCCTATTCCCTGTTGTTTTAAAAACTGTCGTAAATATTCTTATTGGTTTAAAATGTTTTATGAAACAAGTGTAAAAAATACGTTTAAAATTAGTTTATTTTCTGATTTAGTAAAAAATAATAGTAATATACAAAATAATAGGCCCATTATTTTACGTTTTGAGCGATCGGGGTGTTTGGATATATAATAAGGATATAAAGGTGACAATTATCTCAGACAGTAGAAATTCAAATGCTTTTATTATTAATTGTAGTTGGTGGCGCAAGTAGACGTTCATTGTTGCTTCGTAGACTATAATTCGAGTGCAAAGAGTATTATAGAATCATATAACATTACGTATGATGATCCTGTTAATATTATTTATTATTTACAATGGCTTGTAAAAATGAATTAGATTATTTTACATATTTCAAAAAATATATTCATTATAGTGGAAAACCAACTTGTGTGTTTGATTTTCTCGTCGATGAACAATTTTGTTTTTAGATGAGAATTTCTAAAATCAAAAATTGTTTGATGTACACATAGGTTTATAACTTTTACCCTATCATTAGATATTTCTTTATTTTTAAAAAAGCATATGATTAAAGCATAATATGCTAAGATTTGTCCAATTTCATGTCTATCCATTGAATTATATAAATCAACCATTTGATGTGGTGTTTTTATGAACACAATTATATTCTGTTTAAAAAAATTCTCTTGTTCCTCGACACATTTCCATATACTTTTTTCCATGGATTTATTGATATATATTTCAAAACGATGCAGTTCTTGTACAATAATATTCCATACATCCATTTTTTATTGTAATGAATTTTTATTTTACAAAAAATATATTATACACTTCTATTTATACACTTATTTTTTTTTGTTTTTTTTATTCATACAATTTTGTTTTCTTTTTTCTTCTTTATTAATATCAAGAACATAGCGTTTCTCCATTAAATCACAGATTATTTTTTTGGAACGCCACTGCAAATATTTTTTATTTATTTTCAGTTTGTCAGAATATAATGCTTCTAGTTCTCGAAATTTATTATGTTGTGTACATATAATGTCTTGATCAAAATTGGAATAAATTGTCACACGTTTTTCTTCATGGGCATATTCACACTTTTTTCTCGTTTCATATATATTAATGAACGTTTAAAACATTTTTTTTTAAGTGGCGGTTCGTTATCATCATCATCATCATCATCATTACCATTTATTTCTTCAAAATCGTGTTGTGGCGGTGTCGGCGGGATAGGAGACAATGGTGGTACGAATGGATTTGTAAATTCATCCACTATTTGCATTAATGTAATGTTTTGTTCATTGTTATTAGGAAGAATATTTGTTGGCGGGGTTAGATCATCACATAGTTGTGTTAAACACTGTGAAGGAGCAACCATGAAGAGAGGTTGTTGTTCTAAACTCGAAGCTGGCGGTAGCGGGATTTGATTAAAGCAAATACTTGCCATATCGAATTCGTAGTTGTTGTTGAGCTCTGGATGTAATATAACTTGCGGGGGTGTTATAGGATCATAGGTAGGTGATGATGGCCAGATGTCGACACTCTGGGATATGATAGGGTTAATTGGCAATTTGATTTCTTTTTTCGGTATACGCTCTAATGGTTGAGGAGGAAGACTTGCTTGACCAGAAACGATAGGTGAATGATGTTTTGTTTGGCGTGGAGATGAAGCGAGATGTTTTTTTTTAATCTTATGCTGTATACTGATTTTCTTGCTTGAACGAATATCATTTAAAATTTCAGATGAGGGACGGAAATCTTGCTCATCGTCTGATAAACTCCAACCATTTCTATGGATAATTTGTTGACACATTTCACGTTCCTTGAGCATTTGTGATATATTTTTCCCATGAGATTTGGCAATAACTTTTCCCTTTTCCATGATATTTTTCTTAACTTGTTTTACGCGTGCCATGTTCGTATTGTGAATGATTTTTTTTAAATAATCAAGGTTTTTTATAATATTGGTTCAAAAAAATATAGCAATATCATTGGTTGTTATATTTAAAATGATAATAGCGGATGTTACCCTATATGGTAATCATTGGGGTATAACCTTGACCATTCTAATAAAAAAATGTCGAGAATGTAAGGGTTGACCTGTATTCGTTTTCTAAAATAAATATTGTAGACAAATGTTTAAGGAATAAAAAATCTTATTGGTAGAGTTTTTGTTTTTTACTGCATATATATAAATGCAACTATATTATTTTTCTTACCTGTATTTAAGTATGTCTGAAAACACTGAATTTTATTATAAACATTATTTGACTAGTTTTGAGTTATATAAACACTAGCAAAATGTTCATTTAATGGCGATCAACTGTATCAAAACGCCCAATAAAGGCTATCGTGTTGTATTTGAGACCAAAGAGGATTGGGTAATGAAACCTGAAATAAAATATATGTTTACTTATATTCCCTGGGATGTAAGTTATATGATCGGGAATATCTGTATGATTTCTTACCGAATGGGAATAAAAGGAATTGTCTTTATGGGATTTAACTTCATTCAGTGATCGACCTTCATGATGGCGACTAACATCTTTAACAACTATCCACCCTTGTTGAGTGAAGAGAAGCATTGCATTATGCTGACAAATAACAAAGACAACCCTATGTTCTGTAATTTGTGTGAAATATGGGAATATTATCCACACATCGAGTTCCAGTTGCTTAAGTGTACGAAAATTGATTTGTTACCTCTTCCTGGGATACAACAAAATAATTTATATAAATTAATATTTGTATGGTATGATAACAAGGCGGGCAATAAGTATATATATTGCTTCACATTAGATGATTGTTCATCGAAGATTGGTGTGTATGTTTCAAATTGGTAATGGCAGAACATCCTTTAAAGAATCAAGATGAATTAATTGAGTTGATGCCCTTTCAAATTTTGAGTACTCAACGAATACTCCGTTTCATTGCTTCAACACCTATTCCAAAGACTGAACCAGACGATACGCAAATGTATCATTTATATTTTAAGGACGAAAGTAATGAACAGTATTATAAGACATACTTTGATTCACCTCAAGATGAAAAGATAGGACAAAATATATATCTTAACGATCAGTATCTATTTGTTTATCGTTAGTTTTGTCCAACTAATAGAGAGAAAAATTTGTATATATTATTATGTGTGTATATGTTGTTGTTATTTAACACTTTATAACCATCATGGCAACAACTACTTGTATACAAGAAGCAGAGATAAAAATATATCAATGTGAAACATTTTACAACATTTAATAGGGCAGTGTATATATTTTGAAGACCCTTTTACAATACATATATATTAAAATTATCATTTTGACCGCACCTTAAAAAATTGTATATTCTGGGGCCTTTGCTTGGATATTTTAGGTTTGCCTAAGTGTTTTGTTATTCTATACTGTCATAACCCAAATAAGGTTTTGACACGCGCCATGTTGTTCACGTGCACGTATACCATGACGCGCTGATGGATTGAACTTTGGAATATTAAAATATTATCGAATGTTCGAGTGTGATATTCTACCCATTCATTACCAAATAAGGTAATGACCCTGACGACCCATTGACGTCAAAGGGGTTGTCCCTTGTTACAGAGATGCAATTATAAAAGACGCGTGCGTGTTCGAAACGGGGCATTAACCATCTAAGAGCAAGAGAGAGAAGAACAAATTTTTTAATTATGGCGCAAGTGGATTCAGATGAATTTGACTTTGAAGAATATATACCCATAGTGAGAGAACAGCCAGATACGACCGAGGCCGCAGAAGATGAAGACGACCCCAGAAGACGAAGCCAGAGACGAGGACAGCCAAAGACGAGCGAAGCCAGACGCCATCCAAGCCAGAGACCACCCAAGACGACCGAAGTCATAGACGGACGACCAAACGCCAGAAACGTTCGACCCCCAGTGTGCAGTCAGCCAGAGATTACAAACAGAGAGGCTGTGAAGGCGCCTCCCGACATGACTGTGGAAGAACTTTACGAAGGTACATATGACTGTCCGTTGAATAAAGTTAAACATGGTTTAACTGATCAAAAGCGATTATTTTTTCTGAATGAAATTACACATATAATGGATGTAGAATGTTTTCAATTTAAGAATGAAAAACCCAGTTTTCGAGAAGTTTCTATTGTCGATTTGAAAACGGGTAAAGAATATGTTTATCAATGTTACGATGAAAACCTAAGAAATTATGACGCACTAAACAAAGGGGAACGTACTGTTGTTTATTATCAATTTCAATGCCATGGTCTCTTATATTATAACCAAAAACCATCAAATGTATATTTTAACCAACATGAACTTATGAATCGACTATCTTTTTTATTTCGTGAAGTGTTTGCACCTAATGCAATTATAGGATATAAGGGGGGGATAAAGAATCATATATTGTCAAATTATTAAAACCAAGGGTATCTTTATCTTGTATTAATCTTGAACATTTGGGTATTCCAAAGTACGAACATTTAATTAATTTTTATAAACTTGAACCGAAAAATTGTTGGTATCATACCAAAAAAGCTACTACTTTACATTATCATTGTAGCTTGTGTGAATGTATTTTATTTGCTACATACTTGTTTCGTGAACTGAAACAATCAAAGAATGAACAGTTTATGCTAGTAAAGTATAATAATGTATTTTAATTTTTAAAAAACGTTTATCTGCTGAAATTTGTTTGTTTTTAAAAAAATTACAAAGATATAGGGTAAAAAATAATAATCATGTAGAGTTATACTTTTTGTTCAAAAAAAATTCATTAAAAGAAAAGGGTAAAGAATCTTTTTTTTAATGAATTTGAGACTATAAAAAAATAATAAAATATCATAGTTTCTCTCTTTTTCTCTCAGATGGTTAATCAATTTTTTTAAAAACAGTATAACTCTACAAGTTTTTCTTAAAAAAAATACTCAATATCTTTTGAATTTTTTTAAAACAAAGATTTTAATCATTTTCTTAAAGAAAAATTTCTTTATTTTCAGAATCACAAAGGTTGAGAAAAAAATTAAAGGAATTATATTTTTTGAAACTAAAACGAACATTGCTATCAGTTAATTTTGTGCAGGAAATTGAGATAATGAAATTTGCATTATATATTTTTATTTCAGGAGAGAGGAGTTTTTTAAAAATAAAAAGAATATTAAAATTAATTTCAAAATTTAAATATTTAAAACATGAAACATGTATCCATATTATTTCACGGTGTTAATTCTCTATATAAATAAAATTTGTTTACACAAGAAAAAAAACCTGTGTTGTATTATTTGTTTTGGGTAGACTATATTAAAAAATGAATTCGAAAAAAATTATTCATCAAACTGAACGATTTTGGCTTTATCATCCAAAAAAAGATCATATAGTTTCGTTAAAAAAAAATAGTACTCAGAAATATGAATTTCGAGCAGTATCTTGGAGGGATGGTGTAATATCAACATTGTTAGTTAATAGGAATAATAAAATCAATATCAATACGGCAACTCCGGGTTTGTTTACTGATTATTCCCTAACATATAATAATAATATTGATGCATCAATAACTTTTAATCCCTCAAAGCCCTTTGATACAGAAGAATATAAAAAACAAAGAAAAATAGATTGGAACCGTCGAAAAATAATTCATAGTATTGATGTAAAAATTGAAAATAATATTAGCGAACAATATCAAGAAGCATTGGGATGGTCTATTCTACAAGTTAAAAAAACTGTTTTTCATGATGCCTATGGTTCGTGGGCAGCACATTCAACAGAAAAATATTTTGCTGATAATCAATTGTTTATTGATCCATATAGAAATTTCTTTAATAAAAGTATCCGTTTTACTGATTTAGCCTATAATTTACCTGGTGACGAAGATTTTATTTTAATTCAAAATATTGCTTTTTTAGGAACAAATTATCTACGTGATAATAATATATTCTGGGGTGAAGCTGATAAACCCTACATTGAATATGATATTAATATTATTTATTCCGACGGGTATTAAAAATGAGTATATATAAAGGGGGTTCATTTAATGTGAGTGAGTGATAATGGACTTTATGAGAAAAAGAAATCAGGAAGGATATTTGATTTATCATGAGATAACTCAATATAGTTTTTTGGAAGCTATTTATTTTTGGCAATTACTTGGTTGTGGGGAAAGTAAAGATGAACATAATAATTCAGTATATCTTCTATTAGTACAAATATCAGATTATGAAAGACGTGTAAAGTATACAATAATGTTGGAAGTAATGAAATCAAAAGATCCTGATATCGTAATTAATATACCCAATGATCAAGATTTTCCTGAAGACTGTTTTAACTTCCTTCATAGCCTTTGTAAACGCTGCCACTTACATGAAAGAACAATCTTCCCTTTAAAAAACAATCAAATTGCTATTTATTTAAAGGGCATAGATTATGATAGAAGACATTGTTTTTCTTATGAATGTTTTAATGCTATTTTAGCAATATATTTTGATTTTAATATTTATAATGAAACTGTAAAATATAATTGTAAAAAATGTAAAGACCCTTGTGTATGTAATATGGATTATCCTATTTTCAATAGCGTTCATTTTAAAGAAATAAGATCAATTAATGTAATAGATTATTTCAAACAGGATAGTATTGGTTGTAATGAAATAATAGACGCATAAATATAATTTGTTAAATATTGTATTTTTATTATTTTTTAAATTAATACATGAGAATTCTCTCTAGATTGTTTCTTGGTTTACGGTATACTAGACCCCCTTTTTGAAAATGGTTTTTGACTTTTGATGTTGCTTGTCTTGCTAATTTTTTTACCATTTTAATTCCTGTCAAAAAATCATTTATATATTGTTTTGTATTTTTTTTCCCTCCGCGTTGTCTTTTTTTACCTTTAAAAATACCCCCACGTTGCCTTTTTTTTCCCTTAAATTCTCCCCCGCGATATATTCTATGACGATAATTTACCATTTTTTTTTATGGTTGTTGTCTCTCCCAATAATTATCACCATAATCTGCGAAAATTTCTTCATGCTCTTTTATATGTTTTGTACTTTCTAAAAACAATTTCTTATTAATTTGATTATAAACAAATTCGGAATTATTATTATATATAGAACCCCTTCCACCATTATTTGCATAACGAGCCGCAGCATGAGTGGTTAAATACGCATCCACACAATTGTTTGCATCGTTACAAATACTATATGTGGCATTATTGTTTGCACCATATTTACGATCCAATTTGGCTTGAGTTGTTTTATAACCAGTATAATAAGAAATATTGCGATTGGATTTAAAAGGGGATTTCCACGCAAACAAACCCTCACCAGCATTGGGAATAGTTGATTTTTTGATACGTAAGTTATTTTGTTTTGCTAGATGAATCCAACATTTTATTGTTTTAGCTGTTCTTTTACGACATCTTTTTTTTTTAGTGTTTTACTTCTGCATTGGACAACGTTCCGTATACTTTGTATATTTTTATTATCTCGTTTTTTTCGTGGTAATTTATTTCTTGGCATTTTTTTTAAAAATTTTTAAAAATTTTTAAAAATTTTAAAAAAGTTTTGATTCCTAAATAATCTTTATTTTCATGTTTCTCAATAAATTTCACCATACATTCCACTTTATATGTAATATCGTTTGGACAATTATAGATTTCTGTTTTTAATACGTTTAGTCTTTTTTTTTAAATCGTTGATGAAATAGGAATTATTTGTTCTAGTTCTTCTGTAAAATTAAATAAACATTCTTTAAGAAGATAAGGTGTAAATAATATTGAAGTATCATTATCTTGAATTTCATAACCAATATAGGGTAAACCCTCGAGAGTGTTTAAATAAATTTCAATATGAATAATTACTGCCATTTTTTTATTGATTAGTTTTTTTGAACATGGGTGAATTCTTATCAAAAAAAGATAAACCTTTCATTTCGTTTACATGTATTAATATACGTGAATCTGATAATGTTACTATTGAAGGTGTTGACGTAAAGAAGAAAAAAAAGAAGAAAAAAAAGAAGAAAAAGGAACGTGTTTTTGTTTTAGAAAAAAAAAAACATCCAAACATGAATCCTGATCAAAAAAAATTAAAATATAATCAAAAGGATATTGATGAATTAGTAAGTTTATTTAATAAGAAAAAAGAAAGTAGAAAAAATGTAAAGTTAGATGAATATTTTTCTGTTGAAAGAATAGGGGAAAATACGAAAGAAAAATTTAATGTCAAGGAACAGCATTTTTCTTTGAATGTTTCACAGGAAAAAACGACTAATTTTATTCAATCGTTATCGTTAGTTTTTTCTTATTTAATTACCGTTGCACGTGCAAGTGTGAAAAGTGATAATGATTACGTCAGATTTATTTTTAGTAATGCTCCAAAAAGTTTTTTTTCTACAGCCGTTTTGCACGTGAAAGATATTGACATTAAATATTTCTTAAATATTTTTGAAAAACATATGCAAAGTAATAAAGAAACAATAGCTAATGGATGGAATAGTACGGTAATTATTCAAACTTTTCCCTCAGGAATAAGTACACATAAAAAAAAAAGAAGTTTATTAAGGAAAAAAGCAATTTATAATAGTTTGAATAAGGGAAATGCTAGTGATAATGGTGGAGTTAAAAATAATAAGTATGTAAAAAAATATGACCGTAAATTTCGTACTGGTGTATTTTATATTCTTAGCAATGTGCTATATCGTACAGTTAAAGATTGTTGTTTTGCTTTAGCAATATTAGTAGGTTTATCGTTTTTAAAACAAGATGAAATATATGATAAAATGAAAAGAAATCCAAATAAAACCGTTGATGAATTATTTACATGTGAAGAGATTCGAAATGTATATCGGGAATGTGGAATACCCGAGGGCAATGTTGATGCTACACAATTTATTTTTGTTTATAATAATTATTTAAAAAAACAGGGTGTTGATTTGTTAGTGTATGCTGACACGCATAACGATAATATAATTTATGATTCACGATGTAATAGTGAAGGTGATCTTATAAAATTGACTAATGAAATTGTATGTTTATGGCTAAATAATAACCATTATGATGTAGTTTTAAGTATAAAGGAATTTTCTAAACTTAGATCGGGTTCTTTTTGTGTTAAATGTATGAGTTATTTTACACGGCATGAATATATCGATAATCACCTATGTAGAAGTAACTTAACGTGTTTGCGATGCTATAAATATCCGAATAAATGTAATGATAAAAATAATAAAATTATATGTAGTAATTGTCATATAATTTTTTATGATGAAAATTGTTTTTCAAATCATTTAACGAATAAAATTTTTAAACCTTCTCAAACTAATTACGATCGTTTAACACCATGTCAATATTATTTTTTTTGTAAGACCTGTTACAAAATTTGTCCTCGATTCTTTTTCATTTTACATAATAAAACAGTTAAACATGACTGTACTAAACGATTTTGTTTTCATTGTGATAAATATATGAATCAATCTCATTATTGTTACATGAAACCCCTTTCATTTAAATATAATAAAAAAGAAAAAGAACCTACTTTATTTTTTTTTTGATTTTGAAACAAAAGTAAATAAAACTAATTTGCTCGTTCCTTTTTATTGCATTGTTCAAAAAGTGTGTAAAAAATGTCAATATATTGATTTTAAAAAAACAACAATTATCAACAGTGAAGATGAAATAAATATAGATAAGACTATTGAAAAAGTTAGTTGTAGTGGACATAGACAATTTATTTTTGATAACAATGTTATTGAAACTTTATGTGATTTTATGTTTGAACAAAAAAATTCTGTTTGGATAACTCATAACGGAGCTAGATTTGATACTATTTTTATTTTAAAATATTTTTTAGAAATAAAAAACATACTACCCGAGACTATAATGAATGGAACTAAAGTAATGAGTTTAATATTTAAAGAACAAAATATTAGAATACTAGATAGTTATTTGTTTTTAAGTATGAAATTAGCTGATATTCCAAAAGCAATGGGTCTCACAGGAGTAAGCAAGGGTTTTCACCCATATAAATTTGATAATTTAGATTATGAGGGCGAAGTTGTAGATGAAAAATATTTCGATACGGAACATATGGATAAAGATACGTATAATGATTTTGTAAAATGGTATTTTGAAAAACAGAAAGAGAAATATATATTTCGAAATGAAATTTATTATTATTGTTGTAGTGATGTAAATATTTTGAGACAATGTTGTGTTAAATTTTCTTCATTGATAGAAGAAATAGGTCATATAGCTATTTTTTATGAAAAGAATTGTATCACGATCGCTAGTTCGGCATTGAAACTGTTTCGATTAAATTGTTTAAAAAAAAATTGTGTAGGAATTATTCCTGCTTTGGGGTATAGGGGAAATGTCCCTCAAAGCCTAATTGCTATTGATTGGTTGAACAAAATTAATAGAAAAATAGGCGGGAGATTAGAATATATATGTTCACAAAATGGAGAAAAAAATATTCTCGGACGGTTTGTCGATGGATTTTGTGATGATACAATATATCAATTTCATGGGTGTTTTTATCATGGGTGTCCAAAATGTTTTGATCCCTATACATTAAACACTCATATCAATGAAAAATTTAATTATTTATATGCCGCTACACAACGTTTTTCATTTGAAATAAAAAATGCAGGTTACAAACTAATTGAGATGTGGGAATGTGATTATTTACAAGAAACAAAATATACACAGAAACAACTAATTGAAAAGAAAAGAAATAATTATCAGTATATTCCCTTAGCACCGCGGGATGCTCTATATGGGGGAAGAACTTCGCCCGTATGGTTGTTTAAAGAAACAAAACCCAATGAAAAAATAAGTTATGTAGATTTTACATCGTTATATCCCAGTGTACAAAAATGTTTTAACTTTCCCGTTGGACATCCTATTATTTATCTTGGAAAAGATTGTTGTAAAATAAAAATCGAGAACGTATATGGTTTAATAAAATGTAGTATTTTAGCTCTGCAAAATATTTTCTTTGGTGTTTTACCGTTAGAATAGAGGGAAAATTATTATTTCCTTTATGTTATAAATGTGGTGTGGATAAAACTGATAAATGTGAACATAGTGAAAGTGAACGATATTTACAGGGTACTTGGACAAGTATTGAGATTAATGTTGCTATAGATAAGGGATATAAAATAATAGCTCTTTACGAAATATATCATTTTGAACGTCAAGAAAATTTTTTTTCGCAATATGTAAATCTATTTTTAAAAATTAAACAAGAATCTTCAGGATTACCTACAGATTGTTTGAATGCTGATGGTAGTAAAAATGATATTAAAATAACACAATATTGTAATGATTATTTTAAAAATGAAAATGTTTATTTAGATAAAGAAAAAATAGAAAAAAATCCCGGATTAAGAACAATTGCAAAAACATTTTTAAATTCATTATGGGGAAAATTTGCTCAAAACGAAAACAATACACAAGTGTGTTTTTTAAATGATTATGAAGATTTGTTAAATATAGCCAATGATAAAAGTAAAAAATTAACATCTATGGATTTTATAAACGATTCATTATTACGATGCACATATGAAAAAATTGACGATGCAATATCACCGTTAAAAACGGGAAATGTAATTATCGCATGTTTTGTCACTGCATATGCACGTTTAAAATTATATGAAATAATAGATAAATTAAATGATCACGTTTTATATTTTGATACAGATTCTGTTATTTATATCTAATGAAACTAATTATACAGATATTAAAACGGGTAATTATTTAGGAGATTTAACGAATGAATTAAATGAAAATGAATGGATAACAAATTTTTGTTCAACAGGTCCAAAATGTTATTCCTATATCACTAATTTAAATCAAGAATGTATTCATGTCAAAGGATTTTCTTTAAAAAATAAAACAATAAAAGATAAATTGAATTTTTCGTCTTTAACAAAATGTGTTAAAAATCAAGATCAAATCATTGAAATTAAATATCAAAATAAAATATGTAAAGATAAACTTAATCATATTTTTATTGATGATGAAATAAAAAATTTTTCATTTACATTTAATAAACGTATTGTTAAAAATAGTTTTATTACATTTCCGTATGGTTTTTTAGATAACTGAACTGAACAATGTATCATTACCATTTCAACACCCTTTTATGTTAACGTTATGTGGTCCTAGTCAAAGTGGAAAAACATATTGGATATTACAATTATTGAAAAATATTAACACAATGATTACTCCGTCAATTGTTAAAATTGTTTATTTATATTCAATTTATCAACCTCTATATGCAGAAATGGAAAATGTTCTTGCTGAAAAAACAGATATTATTGTTGAATTTATTGATTGTCAAAAGGGTATTCCCCGCATTACCGATATACAAACGAACACCAATGAGAATACTTTAATAATATTAGATGATCTCATGTTAGTTGCAACATCATCAAAAGAAAATCTTGATAGAATAGATAATATTGCAACTCAAGATGTCCATCATCGTAATATTAGTGTTATTTTTACTTGTCAAAATTTAACATATGGTAATGGCAAATTACGAAATTTACGTGTCAATAGTCAATATTATGTTATGTTTAAAAATTTAAGTGATTATAAAAATATGTATACCATTTGTGATAATAAAAAAATAAATAGAAATAGATTTAATAAAGTATTAAGTGAAATAAATGAGCAACCCTATGGTCATTTGGTATTTGATAATTGTAGAAAGGGTTATGAAAATTGTAGAATTAGAACCAATATATTTCCACATGAATCAACGATAATCTATGATTTGTAAATAAAAGTAAAAATAAAAATAAAAATGATTTTTTCAAAAAAATAAAAGTTGTTGAAAATTGTTTTTTTAAAAAAAGTATATATATAGTATAGGATGTATTTGTGCATGAATTTTTTTTAAAAAAAATGGCAAGAAGAAGATATAGAAGCAGGAGGGGAATTATCCCTAGAAAAAAGAAACAAAAAGGGGGTAGTGTTCTAGATATTTTTGGACCTTTAGGATCGTTAGTTGGAAATCAATTGGGATTTGGTAATCGAAAAAGAAAAAGAAAACAAAAAGGGGGTATTCGAAAAAGAAAACAAAAAGGGGGGTTTGGTTACTGGGGTAACGCAGTCCGACATTCCCTAGGGGGGTAAAAATATAAAAGCATGTCAACTATATTTTTAACTATATATTTTTAAAAAACATTATAAGAAAAAGATATGGAAGGAGTGTTACCCTTAGAAAAAATATAATCACTGTAAATAAGTTAATTTTTTTGTTTAATTAAAAATTGGCATTATTAAAACTACAACATGACTGATTGTTATTATTCTTATTACAATCTTTTTTACATTTCTTATTATAAATTCTTACTATTATATCTCCTAAAATTGTTTCTATTTTGTTTTTTAATTTAATATCATTTTTTATTTTTTACGTTCATTTTTAAATATTTTTTGTTTATTGTTATTTTCGATTTCATTACGGCATTTATTGTATAAATATAATAAACTCCAATTTCCACATACGGTAGTATTTTTGGATTGTAAAGTTTTACTTTGGACATGATGAAATTTTAATCCCATTTTTACACTATAATCATACCAATATTTACGTTTATAAAAAGATACATCTTTGGCAAAACTATCAAAAAAATACATATTTTCTTTATCCACCCATATAGCAACCCAATGTTGTCCACTTTGATCTGCTTCGTCCGTATTCCAAATCCAACAAGAGGGATAAACAATTTTCTTAGGAAAAATATTTGCAGGAAATGTTCCCAAATAATATTGATTTAAAATTTTATTGATTTTAACAATTTTATTAATTTCATTTGTAAATAAAAATTTGGTTAAAAAACAATGTAACTTCATCATTTGTCTATTCTTCGCCATTTTCGTCGCTCTGTATATTGTGGAGTCGTGCGTTGTGGCGTTGGTATTCGTGTGGGAAGCAGTGAGGGTATTAACGAACCCTCACGATCAATAGAAGAAGATTCAGAAGTCTTTTTATCCAATGATAAATATCGTTGTCGTAATTTTATATTTCGTATATAATGGGAAGGCATATGTAATTTTTTCAATTCTTTTAACGCAAGTAACTGTTTATTTTGTGAAAGATTGTACATGTTTTGTACGCGGACATTATGGGTTAAATCGTATATTAAATCATGATGATTTATTTTTATTTCATTTATTTTTATTACATCTCTATCTTTAATTTTAATTTTTTTCTTTTCAAGAAATTCTTTTATAAAATTTGCACTTGTTTCAGTTGGTGTTTTCTTTTTCTCAGGTGGTGGATTAGCATCATTAACATCTTCTTCTTCTTCTTCTGTATTATTTTTTCTTTTCATCTTTTGTTGTTTTTTTAAAAATCTAACCATATTTTCACTAGTATGTTGATTATTATCAATTTTCATTTCTTTTTTCATTATGTTTTTACTTTCAATAAGTTCAAATTCATTTTTTTTGTTAATTCCTTGCAATAATCGTTCATTTTCATGATCATTTTTGAGTAAATCTAAAATTTCATTTAATTTACTCGAATTAACTAATTGCATTTTATTTACTTCTGTCATTTTTTTTTATCTGTTGGTAAAGTAATTTGTATGCTTTTTGATATATGTTGATTATTCGAAAATCCTCAGATAATAAAATTTTTAAATCCTTTTCTTTTATTTTGTTCTTTACAAACTTATTTAAAATATATTTATTATCAGGGGAAACTTGGATAGAAATTTTTTTATTTAAAATATTTTTAGCAATGAATTGTAATTTATTAATTAATTGAGTGTTTAATAATGAATTTTTTTTATCAATATCTGCTTTAAGATATTTTTTTAACGATGGTAAAAAATTGTTTGTTTTTTTTTCAATGGTCTTTTTCTTTATTTTATTTATTTTAACTAATGTTTCTAAAAGCTTTAAATCATCTTCACAACTTGATGAAGACGAAGACAATGAACTTTCATCGACCATTTCATCATTAGTATCATTGCTAACAACATCACTATCATTTTCACTTCCCTCTCCAACACTCCTTTATCTTGAATCATCTATTTTTTTTAATTGATCATCATTTTTCTTTTCTCCATTATCTTTTTTTATACCATTATTTTCTTCATTCATTTTTTTAAGCATAAGCTGATATTGGTGGAAATACAAGAATATGTTCACGATTTAAGGGTATATGATTAATAACTTTTTTTTTGTTTTTGCTTTATTTATTCTATTCTTTCGCGTAATTTGTTTTGTTTTCTTCATTTTTTTAATCCTGTTGTAACAAATGTTGAAAGTTAAATGTCGTGTAATAATCTTGCAGGGGTATTTATTCCTACTTTAATTTCATTTCGAAATTCACCAATAAAAATTAATGCTCCTGCTTCTGTATTTTGAGAAAAATGAAAATCAACATTAACATTTCCCGACGGTTTTATAGGTAATACTGCAAGATGAGAGTCTCTATTATCTGTTAAATCAAATGCTAACATACAATAGCCGTTTACAAATTCAGTATAAGTCATAGGCATTTCTGAATAATCCCGATTTAATACCCTTCGTAATTTTGTATAAGCTTCAGAATGATTTTCTATTCTTCCAACAACAGCATTATTGACCGTAACTTCCACATTATCATAATTGGGCCATGTGTAATTATAAATATTAGTAACATATGAACCATTCCAATTCGCCAAAGGTGAAAATAATATAAAAAGACATGTAGGAATGCTACCATTAAATATATCAATGACTTGATGCGATCTTCGCCCACCAATTACTGTTTCGGTAATACATCGCGCAATAGTTGTATAATATTTTGTTTCTTTATGATGAGTTACCATTTCAGCATTAATTGCAGCAGCTAATTGATTTTTGGGTTTGAATATAGGCACTTTTATTTTAAAATCTTCAAGGGAAACTGTAGTTGTAGCAATGGGCATATTAGCGTGATCTTCCCCCATCATTATAATTGAATTTAACGCCCGTGTTAAACGTAATTCAATTTTATATATAGTTGGAAGATATACTTCACTCCCACCTTCACTAAATAATGAACAATCCACATCATCTATCAATGTCTGAGATTGATTTTGAAATGCCGCTACTCTTTTTCTTCCGCCAAGATTTACGACATTTGCATCATCAGCAAAACCTACTATATTATTCATATTAGAATGTGTGTCAAAATGTGCTAAATTAATGTCTTTAGAATCCTTATAACCGGACGGCGTTTCACGTGTGAAAAATAGTGCCATTGATGTTATATGTGCAAAGTTATCTGATGGAGTAATTAAATTTTCATTTACTTTTAATTCTTTTGTTTTCCATAGTGTACGAAGGGGTAACGGTGTTATTGCAAATGGTGCAGCTGCCGGAGCTATTACTCCAGCAGCATTTCTAATTGATACTGTAGCCATTATTTTAGCATCACTTGTTTTCATTAATCCGACCGAATTTCCATGTCTTGTGAACGTATATACTGACGAAGTAGAATCACTAGGCGTAGCAATAATTTCACTTTCACGACATTCAACAAACGTATCGTTATAGGGTGATGAAGTAAAAAATTGTAAAGGTTCACTAAATAATGTCATGTTTTTCTACTTCTTCAATTATTTTATTACTCTTTTTTTTTTTATCAGTTTTTTTAAACATTAATTTTAAGAATATTCGATAGTGTTCCCAACACTTGAGGAAGAAACATACCCAATGCCAACGCTCCACCAAAACCTCCTTTTTGTATTTTTTTTCTACGTTTTCTTACTCCTCTTTTGTTTTTGTTTTTTTTTTATATAATGAAATTTTTTTCGTGTCATTTTTTATACAAAAAAAAAACCCCTCTTAAAAACATCAAAAGACAATTGTGATTTTTTTATAAAATTATATTTTTATTTATACATTTTTTTTATTTATATTTTATCTATTTTGTAAAAATCGTATTACATTTGAATCTATTTTTTTTCTTTTCTTATTTGGTGAAGAATAATTATCTAAATTTAAAGTTGGAGGTAATCCCACTCCATCGTTTAATAAAATTTCTTTCTTAGTAGGATTTTGTTTATTTTTTCTTTTTACAATAAAAAACGATGATGAATATTTTTTTCCATGATTACTACCATTTAACAAAGCAGTATAATCTTCCTCAGTAAGTTCATTTTTTTTTCAGCCATTATTTTGTTCGTCTTCAAATAAATTTATATATATATGAATTTGTTCTCCCTTTAGAGGTGGTTCGTTCTCATAGATAATAAAAAAACTGAAGTGATTGTTTAGCATCTTTTTCACTCATAAATAAAAAATAGGGAAATGTTTTTTTTCCTCATTTAATGAAACATGAGGATTTTTTTCATCAATATGAAATAATTCTTTTTTATTAAATAAAAAACATTGATTTGAACCAGCAATAACTGTAGATGAAGCAACTGAAATTAATCCCTTATTTGTTTTTTTCGAATCTTGTATAGCGGTGAAATCAATTTTTCTTGCACAAACAAGTCGAAATGAATTTTGTATATTTTTATAATTAACTGAATTTAAATTCCGTAAAAAACTTTTCCCACTATTTACTAATTTGTAAAGAGAAAAAGGATATACTAAAGTATATTGGATAATTTCCATAATACCATTTTTTTCTTCAAGAGCTATTAAAAGCATTATGATGAATGTACTAAACAATCAATACTTAGTGATCCCGAATCAAAAGGAACTAAATTTCCTTGAATATCTTTAACTTTAATATGGATTTCTCTTATAATATCTTTTTAAAATTTTCTCAATGCTTTCGGAGGATTATAACAAACTAGTTGTCCATTTCCACCACTACCTTGTTTTGTCCATTGAATGGGAACTGTTGTTAACAATTCAGCACAACTATCTCCAACTAACCCCAATTCTATTTCATCACAATATATAAACATTTTATTTAAACCATCGGATATATCAGGCAAGTAATCAAAATGTTTTGAAATAAAAGTATAGGGTATGGGAGTATCTTTTTTTACTTCAAACAAGAGGGGTACGATACTAAGATCGTTTTTATTTTTTAAACCAAGCATAAAAGCTAATTTTCGCGAAAATAATAAATTAACACTAATATCAAAAGAAGCCAATTGATCACCGTTTTTTTCATACCCACTCGAGGTAGATAGTCGAAATTCATTCACACTACCCCCATCTGCAGCGATACTAGCCGTTTCATATATCCAATACTCCGTTTGAATATTAACATTAACGATTACTTTACCGTTTAATCCAATTGTAAAAAACATCTCAAATCCCTCTAAGATATTATTTAAGAATTTAATTAATGAGGATAAATCATAAATTCCCTCGGGTATAATAATTTTATCCGATGTATAGTCGAGATTGGTAAAATATTGTATACGTATAAAATTCTTATAGTTTATAGTAAATGAAAAAAAACATTCTTCCCCTACAACATTTTTAGTGGTTTGAGGATAACACACTTGTAAAACTTCTAAAAAACAGTCATTATTCATAGCATCAATGGGTTGTGAAATTTTCATTACAAATTATTAATCAAATTCTTTTGAAGGCCTTTTGATTTCGTATTGCTGCTAATGTGTAAATTCATGTTTAAAAACTTGTAATTCAGGACGATAAAAAATTCCTTTAATTTCTTCACGTTGTTCGTCTTCTAATTGATACGTAACAGGATCAGTGATATATACTTTTTTAATAAAAAAAATTTCATTGGTCCATCTTCGAAGGCTACTTTTTTCAAAAATATTATTTTTTTGCTCGTACAATACGTACACGTGTTCCTTCCTGTACTAAATCTTCTGTAGGAATGGGATAATTTAAATGATCACGTAATATTTTATATTTTACTTTACGTATTTTTCGTTTTTTTTCTTCACGATAAATTTCAAAAGGTGTTGCACCAGCTAATGCTTTATGAGGTGAATTATTATAACGGTTAACAATAAGGGGTAAATACTGTATATAATTAAATTCTCCAGTCATTGTTAAAACACGACGAACCATTGTTTTTAAAGTTCCAATAACACGTTCCACATGTGATGCCTTTATTTCTCTATTATACGTATGAAATACTGAAAAATTATACTTTTTACTTAATTTCGTGCGTATATCTTGAAATTCAGTTCCTTCATCACTTTGAATTTTAAGAGGAGCTATTCCTTCTTCAATAAGAATAGTTTCAAATTTATTTTTAACATTATTAGACGTTTTCTTTTTTATTAACTTTACCCAACAAAATCTTGAAAAAATATCAATACACACCAGCCAATAACGATATTGATTATTATATCGAGCTAAATCTTTATTTTCAGCTAAATCAATTTCCCATTGTTCATTATTATTATTAACAGAATATTTCAACCGTCTATATATATTTTTATTACTACTATGTAATCTATAATTAGAATAATCATCATCCGTTAATGTCTCTCCCTTTAATAATCTTGAAGCTTTTTCAATAAAGTCGGGGGAAAACTTGGATTTCTTCTTATGTTTATTCATTTCTGTAAAAATAAATTTTTATATAATATTTCAAATTCAGCAAGTAGTTCTTGATCACGTAATAATCCTATTACATCAAAATTTATTTTTTTACATAACAACGTTTCTTTTATAGTTTCACCATAATAACATAATGTATCTGTTACATTTTTTCCACTTTTAAAACAATAAAAAAAAATTTCTGAAATTACAGTTTTACAAAATGAAAAAGGTTTTTTTTCATTTAATAATAAACACACCTCATCATCATCATCGTCATCGTCAATTTCCACTTTTATTTTCTTATGTGTTATTTCATCATCAACATCGTCAGCATCAGATGAAAACGGTTTCTTTTTCTTTCCTCCTCCTCGTTTTTTGTTTGTCGTCAATTGGGATTTCTGATTTGTGGCATGATTATAATTTCTTAAACCAATAATATATTCAGACAATGAATCTTTCTTTTTAATATGAAAACTACCCCACTCATCAATCCATGAAATTTCAGGAGTAGTAGTAGCGCTTGTTGCTTGTGGGTTGTGATTTGTTGATGTTTTTGGTGTTGGATCATCGTCAAATACCATATCCTCATCGGGTATTGCATTATCTTGATGTTGATGACAAATTTCAAGTCCATTCCACTTGTCTGTACGAACAATCATACGACATGATTCCCTTTTCCAATTTTCATATTCACACATTACGACAAAGATATTTTGCCCCAACACTGCTCGCTGAGTATTAATCTTGTTAAGAACATTTAATAATGCAGGAACATGTTCGGCTTTCACATCAACATATGCATTCAGGGTAAACTTATCACATGTTTTACTTGTTGGATAAGCTTGATTCGACATGATTCCCTTTTCCAATTTTCATATTCACACATTACGACAAAGATATTTTGCCCCAACACTGCTCGCTGAGTATTAATCTTGTTAAGAACATTTAATAATGCAGGAACATGTTCGGCTTTCACATCAACATATGCATTCAGGGTAAACTTATCACATGTTTTACTTGTTGGATAAGCTTTTGCTAGTATAGCATCACCATTGATTTTTTTTTTGTGCTATTATTTTTACTGACAAATCTGTATAAGATTGCAATTTAAATTGATTACTAAGATGAAATCTCTGATAATATTCTTTGTTGGCCATCATGATTGAATAATGATTTTTGATGCAATGCGTCGCTCCTTTATACCCTCGTTATAACGAGAATTTTTTTTTTTTAATTTGCTTTTTTTTAACAAATGTATAAAAATAAGCAATCAAAACACTTTTTATTCAAACAAAAAAAATGTATTGTGCAAGATGCAGCAATTATGTGGATTCTATTGGTGATTTTGGAGTACATTATACATGTCATGAATGCCATGTCAATGACCATTATTGCAAATTTTGTACAAGAAATTACACAAGAATTATTTATAGTAGAATAATTGAACAATGTGTCTGTGATAGTAGAATAGAAAGATGGAAAACAAATCAATATTCAAAAATAAAATAATTTTTTTATTACACCAATAAATTGTATAATTGATTTATATTACAAATTTTTATATCAAACAAACTCATGTGTTTTCTTTGCATTTTCCCTAAAATTTTACATAACTGTTTATGTTGTTTTTACTTTACATTCTATTTTATTTTCTAAAAAAGCAATGAGCGCTTTCCCTATTCTACCATTACCATCAGAAAAAGGATGAATAGTTTCAAAAATAAAATATATCAATACTGATATATTTTTTTTTAAATAAATTTTTTACGTAAAATTCATCTAAATGTTTCATATATAGTTCAATATCAAGAGGGTCAATAACCTCATGAAACCCTACATATCTTTTTTTTTTTACTGTATTTTCCAGCATTCATAAATGTTGCATTCATATTTCATGAATAGCTTTAGAACATTCGCTTATTTTCCATTTTTGATTGATTTTTTCCATATAAAATTTTCGAATGGCAAAACAAAAATTTGCACATTTCATCCAAAACTCTTGGTCATTTTCTTCGTCTTCTTCCATACGTATAACATCATAAGCAAACACTTTAAATTGTATACACTTTTTTAATTCCATTTTTTTTTTTATTTACATACACTTTTGTTCACCAATACTTATATAAAAATTATCCCAATTGACATTTGAACTGTCCTCTTCTTCGTTATTCATGAAAAGAATATCATCATCATACAAAGATATTAATTTATAGTCCAATGCTAGTTCTATATAGTTTCTTATCAAACTAACTAAATTTGTTTCTTCTTCATTCGTCATATATATCCATGCAAATTCTTGCTCCTTATATGTAAATATATAAACATTATCACTACTACCATCGATAACCTCTACGGGTAATGCTGCGTGATTTTCCAATGTATTATCGGTTATTTTTTTATTTGCCAAATTAAAAACACTTAATTTCAGAGGATCAAAACCAAAAAAATCACTTTTTCCTTTACAATTTTTATACCGGCATTCATGAAAGTTTACTTTACCCTTTCTAGCTCTATATACAAAATTCCAAAAATCATATTTAATCTTTCTTTTAAGGTCGTAATTATTTTTTTGTCTATATAAAAACCTTCCAATAGGATTATGTTTATGACAATAAAATATAAAACATGATGTGAGCATCATAATTTCATGAGATGAGCATGAATTAAAATAAAAATAAGAATTAAAAACTGAAGGTGCTACCATAAACAAATAAATACTTAAAAAAAGATAAAAATCACCTAACGCATAATGTATCTTTTTAAATTTGTTTATTAAACTGCCTTTTCCAAAACCGTCAACTGAATAAGATAAAAAATTTCATTTATGTTTTGGATTTTGTAAAAAACCTGTATAATGATACTTGTCATCGGATTGATGTGGAAACAAATCTATTTCGTAGGGAAGAAATATAAATATTTCATCTACACAATCAGGGGATCAAAAAAAACTACAGCATAACCCTGGAGCTTCAACTAATATAATTCGTGATGGTTGTAAAGATGTTCGTCTCAATTCATATTTACGTTGACTTGTTTTTAAATTAGGCACCATATGATCATGGGTATGTTCTTTTAGAATAAAATGGGATTCCACACCATTGATTTTTCGCATGTAAAGTTTAGAGAGGGGTGTAGTGATTTCCTCAAATCTTGTATCAGCAGCAATAATCAGGCAGGTAATATATTTTCCAGAATAAAATTCAAATAATCCACATAACCAATATAAAAAACCAATTTCCCCTTGGTTAACTTCTTGAAAGAAAGGAATAACTCTTAATATTATCTCAATCATAATGAATGTATCCCTCAAAGACAAAAATTTCACTCTTTATATAACCAATTAATTCAAATATTTAATTCATTAAAATTATTACATAAATTCCAACAACAATCTACAAAAACAAGCGTTTGTAACATATCTTTATCAAATCCTACCCTCTCATCCATTAATATTACAATATAATTTTCATTACTTGTACCATAAATCACATTAAGAATCGATAATATATTTTCATCTTTAATAAGAATTAAAATAAACCCCTTGTCCATCATAATTTTCTCGTAATTGATAGTTCATTAATCTTAATCTTGAATCCTTACATTGATCATACAAAACTTTTTTTGAATAACATGGAATATTATTTAAACTATCAAAACAATTAATAGTAGAAATTAACGAGGGTTTTCTCGGTTCTCTATCGATAAAAACAACATGTTCACCCATTAACTGATCATAAAACATCATATTAAAAATATAACTATCTAATAAAAAACTATAAAATCTTTTTCCACCATGTTTTTCCCGAAACAAAGAATGTTCATTTTTATCTTCTACAAATATTAGAAAGTATTCATAATCATAATCAGCACAAGGAAACTGCCAAGGAAACTTTTTCCATTCCAAAAAATAAAACATGGAATTTCGCGTTTTTTCAATCTCAAACAATTCTCGGGGTAATTGTAGTAGATCAGGATAAATAATATCGTCAAAATCCTTTCCACTAACAGCCATCTTTTTAACGGTTGTAACACAATTTTGACAAATACGCTCTCATTCTACCCCAACGTTTTTTATCTTTATTATGTTTCCTCTTTGGATGAACAATACACACGTTGGCATCATTAAATTGACATCTTTTTTTCTATTTTTATGAACAGGACACTTCTCTCCGCGAAGACACCTTCCACAGGGATATTTTGTATAATATATTATATCTAATTGTTCGTCTTTTATCTCAACCATTTTTGTTAAAACACAATGTTTTTTTTCCCCCATTTATATCCTTTCATATAATTTTTTTCTAAAAAATTTTTTTGACCTTTTTTTGTTTTTTTTTATCTTAGAATATCGTCTTATGCCTTTTCTTTTTTTTTTGGTTGTTCGTATACATTGTTTACACTTAGATTTCATTTTTTAATTTTTTTATTTATTGCATATCTATATATATATATGTGGTTCTATCTTCAATTTTTTATACCTAATAATTTTTTTCAAAAATATTATATAAGCAGGGTCTTTAAACTGTATTCCATAAATTAACAAAACCCGGGTAATGACTTCACAAGAACATGTACCCTATCGTGATTGCAGAGAACATAATGGAAACAGATATCTATACATCACAATGGCAACACTCCCCACCACTACTCCTACATCTGATGAATTTAAGGAATACTTTGATGATGAAGATGCTTTTTTTCCAAGTCGTTTTCTACAAGAACAATTTCCAAACTATACCTATGTGATACAGAAATGTTTGGATGCCAAAATTTGTCATTGCATTGGGGAAAGCAATTCATTACCTCCTCAATGTTATTATCTAACCCTAGATGTTATTGGTTTAGAAAATGATGACGGTCCATATCTGGGAATATTAATAAACACTATTATTGACTATGATGCTTCACATCTTTTACACACAGAAATTAAACTAATAGTTGATTCTAAAAATCTCATTAATGTTGAAACATGTAAAAAATAAAAGTAATAAAAAAATTTTAACAAAAAACTCGTCTGTTTTTTTGTTTTTCACAAAAACCCATATATATAAAGGGTCACCAATTCATTTAATCCTATATTTTTCTGATAATAAAAGAGAAACAAAATGTCATCACATTTATTTTATTTTTGTATGGAATATAAAGGTACAAGATATTACGACGATGCTCTTACTCGCTTTTTTTTCAAGTGAATTTCTTCATAAAAACTATCCTAACTATACGTATTTGATCGAGGATTGCAACCCTGCTACAAAATGTGATAAATGTGTTCAATTAGACATACAGAACCCCAACCAAATCTATCAACTAATCCTGAAAGTTATTACAGGAGGATCTGGAATATCCATAAAAACACTTATTGAACATAATGCTATTCATCTTTTATCTAAAAAGATTATACTTATAAAGGGTAAATCTTCAATAATTCCATGTCTCGTTACTTCTCCAAATGAATCAATTTAAAAAAATGTAAAAAATAACTATATCAAATAATTTTTTTTTTGGTTCATCCCAAAATATATATATAAGGTATTTAATATAAAAAAACTTTATCATTACTGTGAATAAAATATGGCCATATTACTTTATTATAGTCATTGCGTTAATACTATAACCTTTATGGATCAAACCACAAATACTTTACAATGCTATTTTTCATGTAAATATCTTCAACAAGATTATCCTGAATATATATATTTTGTCGCCAATTGCAAACCTGTTACAATATGTAATACAGACAAATGTAAAATAATAAAAAACCATGGTGTGAATCGACAACCTTATGAAGTAACCCTAAAAATTCTCAATTATGGCGCTGGACGAACAATAAAAATATTCTCGGAGAAAGAAGAAATTTATCATCTTTTGAATAAAAATATTAAGATAAAAAAAACTGTCGAGGACATATTAATTTTTTCTCTTGTATAAATTTTATTTTTTATAATAAAAATATTTCATGTGAATCATTATTTTTACAGGGATTCTTTCTTTAATAACAGTTTTTTCATTTTGTTTTTTTGTCGATTCTGGTTCTTATAATCTGCTAATTTACGGCTTCTTTCGCTAGTCCATAGTTTTCCTAATTTACCCTGACGCTTTCCATATTGATATAACGTGGCCAGATCGTATATTCTATCTTTACGATGGTAGAAATCATCTGGATAAGAACGAATTATTTCTCCCCCATATGGAAGCCAATCAAAAATATCATCTCTAACATCTTTGAGATAAACAACCCCTTGTACATAGCTCATTTCTTTATCTTTTACAATTTCACGACTACATTCAAAAAACGATATTTCATTTAATTTAAGACAATTCCGTGGAGTATGAATTTCGCTCGCTGCCTCTAACATTTTTTCGCCATTTTCTTGATTACGCAATTGAAAGCTCCAAATCTTTCGCGGAGGTATATACCCCATCCTCAAATAAAATTAACTGTACATTTTTTTTATGATATCGTTTTTTATACCCTAGTTTTTGTTTTTTACAAATGAAAAATTTTTTTCCCAAATTCATATAAATAAACTTAAGAAACTGTTTTTTTTTCAGTTTTTTTCATTGAATAATCATGGAGTTGCGCTCACACGTTGATTTTGGGGAAGGTGAATCTTATGGATATCTCGAATATTATTATCATGATGAACCCATACAATTAATAAAATACGACCTGAAGCTTCCTCCATTTGTTTCATGTGGATATTATTTATATCTGACGGATCATAAACATTTCAAACTGTTTATGTGTGGAACAAAACAATTATATGTCCTCTTACCGACATTGCAAGGAAAAGATATTTTTATTAAAGATGATAATGTGGAATTAGCTGATCCTTTAGTAATCCCTTCTCGAAAGAGAATCAGTGATAGAGGGAAAAAAATGTTTATCTCTTTGTAAAAAATACGTTTTTGAAAATAAAAAACATCAATTATCTATAATAACACTTTCATCTTCAATAAAATACCTATACATTTTTTATACGTTTAGTTTTTTTTACAAATGAAACAAAAAATTTCCCAAAAAACATTCATATAAATAAGGGTAAGAAACTTTTTTTTTTTTCATTGAATAATCATGTGGCTGCGATCAACAAACATTAATGAATCTTATAGATATCTGACATATTATTATCATGATGAACCCATACAATTAATAAAATACGAGCTGAAGGATCCTCCATTTATTGTATGTGGCTATTATTTATATCTGATGACTCGTAAAGAGCGTATACATTACAAAGTGTTTATGTCTGGAACAAAACATTTATATGATGTCTTACCAACATTGACAGGAAAAGATATATTTCTTAAAAATAATAGTGTGGAATTAGCGGATCCTTTAGTAATCCCTTTTCGAAAGAAATAATGTAATATAATAATAATGTAATACGTTTTGAAATAAAAAACACTCAGTCAGTCACACAATTATATATATAACACTCAGTCATGCTTTTAACAAATTTTCCAATATTGTCTGATTGGTCTATTTGCGTATAGGTATATACGTACTGGCGACCATCGACAGGTAGTTCACATAGGAATAATAGTTTATAATAACAAATGTTGACACAACATTTATTGCGTAATAATAGGAACTTTTTCACATTTGACTAACACCATTTCAATATCCTCTAACGTTCCATAAAATTCATCATTTCTACAAAACATAGGAGCATCTTGATTCACTGCTGTTTTTCTTTGTGTAAAATATGTTCCATCTTTCGCAAATAAAAAAATGTGATCCTTCATTTTTTCCTCTCAACTCTTTCTTTACAACGAAATTCGGTTTTAAAAATCAAAACACTCTTTCCAAACAAGTCTATCGGTGTTATTTTTTAAAAGTATATATATAGTATGGGGTGTGTATATTATGTATGACTTTTTTTTAAAAAACATGGCAAGAAGAAGATATAGAAGAAGCAGGAGAATTATCGTTCATTTTTAAATATTACGTTTTTGTAATAAAAAACACTTTTTTATTTAAAAAAAAAAACATCCATTATCCTTTTTTTTTAAAACACCATAACTAAGAAATATCAGTCATTCGGCCATAAGATGGCGTTGAGGTAAGAGCTCCGTGACGGAAATTTCTATGATTAATTCATAAAGCAATTTTTTTTGGTTCTTGATTATTTTTATTTTTCAACATCCGTCTCTTTTCAAAATAAAAATAATATGAAGTTTTTTCTCTTGGACAATAGGGACTACGTAAGTATATATCACATCGGGTGAGGTATGATGGTCGTTCATAAAAATGTTTTTATTTTTATTTTTTAATCTCATGAAATTTTTTATGAGATCACCTTGAATGACCTTCCTCTCTTGGTCATTACAAACTCAAGGATGATTCCTAAAAAAACTGGTCGTTACAACAACACCAGGTTTCATGGCATAAATAAAAAATACTAAAAAAAACACCTCTTGTATACGACCAGGTGCATATCCCCTGATTTGATTCCTGGTCGCTCTTTACAGGGTGACCACACCTTGTTTTATGAACACCCCCCTGGAAATTAAATCTGGTACGAGCTCTGATTGGTCAATCAATTTGCTACTCGCATTCTGATTGGTTCAGAGCTCGTGCCAGGCTCTTACACACGAAAAATAATAATAATAATCATATAACTAATGAAATGCCAAATATTACCTATAATATACCCAGAATCTTATCCCGGCATTGCCACCATGTATACAGAACTCGTGGCTGGGCTCTCGGCGGCGGCTTCCGTGGCTCGGTGGTCGGAGCGCTGCACTAGCAATCGCAGGGTCGCGGGTTCAATTCCTGCCGGGAAGGCCGCTAAGTTGCATTTTTCGCAACTGTCCCGGTTTGGTCTTAAAATGTATGTATTCCAACACTCGAAATTTTCCTTCACCATAAATCCTTTCAGCGTGTGGTTTGATCGAGTGAAATGCCAAATATTACCTATAATATACCCAGAATCTTATCCCGGCATTGCCACCATGTATACAGAACTCGTGGCTGGGCTCTCGGCGGCGGCTTCCGTGGCTCGGTGGTCGGAGCGCTGCACTAGCAATCGCAGGGTCGCGGGTTCAATTCCTGCCGGAAGGCCGCTAAGTTGCATTTTTCGCAACTGGTCCCGGTTTGGTCTTAAAATGTATGTATTCCAACACTCGAAATTTTCCTTCACCATAAATCCTTTCAGCGTGTGGTTTGATCGAGTGAAATGCCAAATATTACCTATAATATACCCAGAATCTTATCCCGGCATTGCCACCATGTATACAGAACTCGTGGCTGGGCTCTCGGCGGCGGCTTCCGTGGCTCGGTGGTCGGAGCGCTGCACTAGCAATCGCAGGGTCGCTAAGTTGCATTTTTCGCAACTGGTCCCGGTTTGGTCTTAAAATGTATGTATTCCAACACTCGAAATTTTCCTTCACCATAAATCCTTTCAGCGTGTGGTTTGATCGAGTGAAATGCCAAATATTACCTATAATATACCCAGAATCTTATCCCGGCATTGCCACCATGTATACAGAACTCGTGGCTGGGCTCTCGGCGGCGGCTTCCGTGGCTCGGTGGTCGGAGCGCTGCACTAGCAATCGCAGGGTCGCGGGTTCAATTCCTGCCGGAAGGCCGCTAAGTTGCATTTTTCGCAACTGGTCCCGGTTTGGTCTTAAAATGTATGTATTCCAACACTCGAAATTTTCCTTCACCATAAATCCTTTCAGCGTGTGGTTTGATCGAGTGAAATGCCAAATATTACCTATAATATACCCAGAATCTTATCCCGGCATTGCCACCATGTATACAGAACTCGTGGCTGGGCTCTCGGCGGCGGCTTCCGTGGCTCGGTGGTCGGAGCGCTGCACTAGCAATCGCAGGGTCGCGGGTTCAATTCCTGCCGGAAGGCCGCTAAGTTGCATTTTTCGCAACTGGTCCCGGTTTGGTCTTAAAATGTATGTATTCCAACACTCGAAATTTTCCTTCACCATAAATCCTTTCAGCGTGTGGTTTGATCGAGTGAAATGCCAAATATTACCAATAATATACCCAGAATCTTATCCCGGCATTGCAACCATGTATACAGAACTCGTGGCTGGGCTCTCGGCGGTGGCTTCCGTGGCTCGGTGGTCGGAGCGCTGCACTAGCAATCGCAGGGTCGCGGGTTCAATTCCTGCCAGAAGGCCGCTAAGTTGCATTTTTTCGCAACTGGTCCAGGTTTGGTCTTAAAATGTATGTATTCCAACACTCGAAATTTTCCTTCACCATAATCCTTTCAGCGTGTGGTTTGATCGAGTGAAATGCCAAATATTACCTATAATATACCCAGAATCTTATCCTGGCATTGCCGCCATGTATACAGAACTCGTGGCTGGGCTCTCGGCGGCGGCTTCCGTGGCTCGGTGATCGGAGCGCTGCACTAGCAATCGCAGGGTCGCGGCGGGTTCAATTCCTGCCAGAAGGCCGCTAAGTTGCATTTTTCGCAACTGGTCCAGGTTTGGTCTTAAAATGTATGTATTCCAACACTCGAAATTTTCCTTCACCATAAATCCTTTCAGCGTGTGGTTTGATCGAGTGAAATGCCAAATATTACCTATAATATACCCAGAATCTTATCCCGGCATTGCCACCATGTATACAGAACTCGTGGCTGGGCTCTCGGCGGCGGCTTCCGTGGCTCGGTGGTCGGAGCGCTGCACTAGCAATCGCAGGGTCGCGGGGGTTCAATTCCTGCCGGAAGGCCGCTAAGTTGCATTTTTCGCAACTGGTCCAGGTTTGGTCTTAAAATGTATGTATTCCAACACTCGAAATTTTCCTTCACCATAAATCCTTTCAGCGTGTGGTTTTGATCGAGTGAAATGCCAAATATTACCTATAATATACCCAGAATCTTATCCCGGCATTGCCACCATGTATACAGAACTCGTGGCTGGGCTCTCGGCGGCGGCTTCCGTGGCTCGGTGGTCGGAGCGCTGCTCTAGCAATCGCAGGGTCGCGGGGGTTCAATTCCTGCCGGAAGGCCGCTAAGTTGCATTTTTCGCAACTGGTCCCGGTTTGGTCTTAAAATGTATGTATTCCAACACTCGAAATTTTCCTTCACCATAAATCCTTTCAGCGTGTGGTTTGATCGAGTGAATGCCAAATATTACCTATAATATACCCAGAATCTTATCCCGGCATTGCCACCATGTATACAGAACTCGTGGCTGGGCTCTCGGCGGCGGCTTCCGTGGCTCGGTGGTCGGAGCGCTGCACTAGCAATCGCAGGGTCGCGGGTTCAATTCCTGCCGGAACGCCGCTAAGTTGCATTTTTCGCAACTGGTCCCGGTTTGGTCTTAAAATGTATGTATTCCAACACTCGAAATTTTCTTTCACCATAAATCCTTTCAGCGTGTGGTTTGATCGAGTGAAATGCCAAATATTACCTATAATATACCCAGAATCTTATCCCGGCATTGCCACCATGTATACAGAACTCGTGGGTGGGCTCTCGGCGGCGGCTTCCGTGGCTCGGTGGTCGGAGCGCTGCACTAGCAATCGCAGGGTCGCGGGTTCAATTCCTGCCGGAAGGCCGCTAAGTTGCATTTTTCGCAACTGGTCCCGGTTTGGTCTTAAAATGTATGTATTCCAACACTCGAAATTTTCTTTCACCATGAATCCTTTCAGCGTGTGGTTTGATCGAGTGAAATGCCAAATATTACCTATAATATACCCAGAATCTTATCCCGGCATTGCCACCATGTATACAGAACTCGTGGGTGGGCTCTCGGCGGCGGCTTCCGTGGCTCGGTGGTCGGAGCGCTGCACTAGCAATCGCAGGGTCGCGGGTTCAATTCCTGCCGGAAGGCCGCTAAGTTGCATTTTTCGCAACTGGTCCCGGTTTGGTCTTAAAATGTATGTATTCCAACACTCGAAATTTTCCTTCACCATAAATCCTTTCAGCGTGTGGTTTGATCGAGTGAAATGCCAAATATTACCTATAATATACCAGAATCTTATCCCGGCATTGCCACCATGTATACAGAACTCGTGGCTGGGGCTCTCGGCGGCGGCTTCCGTGGCTCGGTGGTCGGAGCGCTGCACTAGCAATCGCAGGGTCGCGGGTTCAATTCCTGCCGGAAGGCCGCTAAGTTGCATTTTTCGCAAATGGTCCCGGTTTGGTCTTAAAATGTATGTATTCCAACACTCGAAATTTTCCTTCACCATAAATCCTTTCAGCGTGTGGTTTGATCGAGTGAAATGCCAAATATTACCTATAATATACCCAGAATCTTATCCCGGCATTGCCACCATGTATACAGAACTCGTGGCTGGGCTCTCGGCGGCGGCTTCCGTGGCTCGGTGGTCGGAGCGCTGCACTAGCAATCGCAGGGTCGCGGGTTCAATTCCTGCCGGAAGGCCGCTAAGTTGCATTTTATCGCAACTGGTCCCGGTTTGGTCTTAAAATGTATGTATTCCAACACTCGAAATTTTCCTTCACCATAAATCCTTTCAGCGTGTGGTTTGATCGAGTGAAATGCCAAATATTACCTATAATATACCCAGAATCTTATCCCGGCATTGCCGCCATGTATACAGAACTCGTGGCTGGGCTCTCGGCGGCGGCTTCCGTGGCTCGGTGGTCGGAGCGCTGCACTAGCAATCGCAGGGTCGCGGGTTCAATTCCTGCCGGAAGGCCGCTAAGTTGCATTTTTCGCAACTGGTCCCGGTTTGGTCTTAAAATGTATGTATTCCAACACTCGAAATTTTCCTTCACCATAAATCCTTTCAGCGTGTGGTTTGATCGAGTGAAATGCCAAATATTACCTATAATATACCCAGAATCTTATCCCGGCATTGCCACCATGTATACAGAACTCGTGGCTGCGCTCTCGGCGGCGGCTTCCGTGGCTCGGTGGTCGGAGCGCTGCACTAGCAATCGCAGGGCCGCTAAATTGCATTTTTCGCAACTGGTCCAGGTTTGGTCTTAAAATGTATGTATTCCAACACTCGAAATTTTCCTTCACCATAAATCCTTTCAGCGTGTGGTTTGATGGAGTGAAATGCCAAATATTACCTATAATATACCCAGAATCTTATCCCGGCATTGCCACCATGTATACAGAACTCGTGGCTGGGCTCTCGGCGGCGGCTTCCGTGGCTCGGTGGTCGGAGCGCTGCACTAGCAATCGCAGGGTCGCGGGTTCAATTCCTGCCGGAAGGCCGCTAAGTTGCATTTTTCGCAACTGGTCCCGGTTTGGTCTTAAAATGTATGTATTCCAACACTCGAAATTTTCCTTCACCATAAATCCTTTCAGCGTGTGGTTTGATCGAGTGAAATGCCAAATATTACCTATAATATACCCAGAATCTTATCCCGGCATTGCCACCATGTATACAGAACTCGTGGCTGGGCTCTCGGCGGCGGCTTCCGTGGCTCGGTGGTCGGAGCGCTGCACTAGCAATCGCAGGGTCGCGGGTTCAATTCCTGCCGGAAGGCCGCTAAGTTGCATTTTCGCAACTGGTCCCGGTTTGGTCTTAAAATGTATGTATTCCAACACTCGAAATTTTCCTTCACCATAAATCCTTTCAGCGTGTGGTTTCATCGAGTGAAATGCCAAATATTACCTATAATATACCCAGAATGTTATCCCGGCATTGCCACCATGTATACAGAACTCGTGGCTGGGCTCTCGGCGGTGGCTCGGTGGTCGGAGCGCTGCACTAGCAATCGCAGGGTCGCGGCGGGTTCAATTCCTGCCGGAAGGCCGCTAAGTTGCATTTTTCGCAACTGGTCCCAGGTTTGGTCTTAAAATGTATGTATTCCAACACTCGAAATTTTCCTTCACCATAAATCCTTTCAGCGTGTGGTTTGATCGAGTGAAATGCCAAATATTACCTATAATATACCCAGAATCTTATCCCGGCATTGCCACCATGTATACAGAACTCGTGGCTGGGCTCTCGGCGGCGGCTTCCGTGGCTCGTGTGGTCGGAGCGCTGCACTAGCAATCGCAGGGTCGCGGCGGGTTCAATTCCTGCCGGAAGGCCGCTAAGTTGCATTTTTCGCAACTGGTCCCGGTTTGGTCTTAAAATGTATGTTATTCCAACACTCGAAAATTTTCCTTCACCATAAATCCTTTCAGCGTGTGGTTTGATCGAGTGAAATGCCAAATATTACCTATTAATATACCCAGAATCTTTAATCCCGGCATTGCCACCATGTATACAGAACTCGTGGCTGGGCTCTCGGCGGTGGCTTCCGTGGCTCGGTGGTCGGAGCGCTGCACTAGCAATCGCAGGGTCGCGGGTTCAATTCCTGCCGGAAGGCCGCTAAGTTGCATTTTTCGCAACTGGTCCAGGTTTGGTCTTAAAATGTATGTATTCCAACACTCGAAATTTTCCTTCACCATAAATCCTTTCAGCGTGTGGTTTGATCGAGTGAAATGCCAAATATTACCTATAATATACCCAGAATCTTATCCCGGCATTGCCACCATGTATACAGAACTCGTGGCTGGGCTCTCGGCGGCGGCTTCCGTGGCTCGGTGGTCGGAGCGCTGCACTAGCAATCGCAGGGTCCGCGGCGGGTTCAATTCCTGCCGGAAGGCCGCACTAAGTTGCATTTTTTCGCAACTGGTCCCGGTTTGGTCTTAAAATGTATGTATTTCCAACACTCGAAATTTTCCTTCACCATAAATCCTTTCAGCGTTGTGGTTTGATCGAGTGAAATGCCAAATATTACCTATAATATACCCAGAATCTTATCCCGGCATTGCCACCATGTATACAGAACTCGTGGCTGGGCTCTCGGCGGCGGCTTCCGTGGCTCGGTGGTCGGAGCGCTGCACTAAGCAATCGCAGGGTCGCGGGGGGTTCAATTCCTGCCGGAAGGCCGCTAAGTTGCATTTTTCGCAACTGGTCCAGGTTTGGTCTTAAAATGTATGTATTCCAACACTCGAAATTTTCCTTCACCATAAATCCTTTCAGCGTGTGGTTTGATCGAGTGAATGCCAAATATTACCTATAATATACCAGAATCTTATCCCGGCATTGCCACCATGTATGCAGAACTCGTGGGCGGGGCTGCGTGGCTCGGTGGTCGGAGCGCTGCACTAGCAATCGCAGGGTCGCGGGTTCAATTCCTGCCGGAAGGCCGCTAAGTTGCATTTTTCGCAACTGGTCCCCGGTTTGGTCTTAAAATGTATGTATTCCAACACTCGAAATTTTCCTTCACCATAAATCCTTTCAGCGTGTGGTTTGATCGAGTGAAATGCCAAATATTACCTATAATATACCCAGAATCATATCCCGGCATTGCCACCATGTATACAGAACTCGTGGCTGGGCTCTCGGCCATAATATATATATATATATCATTTGTTTGACAAAGGAGACTCTGCAGAACAAAAGAGACTCTGCAGAACAGCCGTCAGCCATATATTTGATGAATTAAGCCACATCATCCCAAATGGATGCTTTATTTCCTTCTTCGAGAAAGATGAACCAGGAACACCTAGAACTGCCAGAAGTGATATTCCAACATCATCTCTCCCAAGTCTACCAAGCGATAATGTGATAATCGCATTAGCAGCTGTATGTAGTACCACTGAGGAGTTTCTATGGGAGAAAATTGAGCATTATGACAGTGGGTCAGTCAGACAACAGTACATGGATGTGTGAACGTAAAGGTAGAATAACAGCATCAAATTTCTACTCTGGTCTTCACCAAAGAGTAAACTCTGTAAAAGGTGAACCATCAAAGCATCACAACATGGATCCCCTCATCAAAAAATTGATGGGATATGGTGGCAACCAGCCAGACCATACCTGCACTGAAACATGGCCGTTCCTTTGAACCTGTTGCAGAGAAACAAATATATGTCCTTGGTGAAATGTAAGCACCAGCAGTTTTAAATTTAGGGAATGTTGGGTTATTTATTCACCATAACAAGCCATTCTTAGGGGCATCTGCAGATTTATTGGTTGAATGCTCATGGTTGTGGACAAGGAGTTGTGGAATTTAAGTGCCCCTACTCAATTGCCCAGGAATCTCCATCAGCAGGAAATTTGAGTTATTTGCATGTAAATGGTAGCATAACAAAACTTAAACAAAATCATTCCTATTTTGCCCAAATTCAGGGCCAAATGGCATTAGCTAATAAAAAATATTGTGACTTTTTTGTATATACACATGCAGGCTATTTCATGGGAACGTATATATTTTGACAACATTTACTGGTGTAATCTATTACATAATTTGGAATTTTTTTTTAAGAATTACTTAGCAGAAGAACTTGTGCATAACAATATAAAACATAAAGTAGATGAACATGACCAGGCTACTGGGTTGGCAAAAATGTAAAACTGTAGAATTCTAATTTGTAGAACTCAGTTATTGAACATCAGATCTGCAAATAACACTTGGTGGTGACACCACTAATACTGTAGTATGAATTATATAAATGCACAGTTGCATGAGACCCTGTCATCAATGCTATACTTAACCCTTTCCCTCCCAAGCACAGTATTTACAATTTTATTTCTGGCTAATGCCACATGGTTTTATTCAGTTGGGGATGAGGCTTGGGTGGTTTTGGCCAGTCCAGGAGTACCGTAAATGGGTTAATCTGCCTCATTTACCCCTTCCATCCTACTGTAAGTCAAGTGTTTAGAATTTTATATCTAAGTGTTTATTCCACACACATGCATATCTGTAAAATATCAGAAACAATTTCCTAACTTATAATAATACTAATAATAATAATATTAATAACAATAAAGACGCATTAGTAGCATTATAGTGATTAATGCTCTTACAACAGTACTGTACATTCTTAAAGTTACTTAAGTTACTTATAAAACTAATTACATTTCATTGTAAAATCAAAACAACTGCATATAAACTATTATAACCACAAAAATATGATAACCACAAAATCATTAATTTGAAAAAATAAAAGTCTTAAGTGCTGACTTAAAATTATAAATTAAAATGTCAGTGCTTCCAATTTTCTGTGGTAATGAATTTTCACTAGTTTACAGTAACTGCGGCAACCGAGAATGTACTTTACGTACATACTTATGTACATTAGCTTTGGATAGAGGTTGCATAATGCTGCACAAATGGTAACAAAATCATCAAATTTGTCCAAAAGTGAAATTGGAATCTCATTTTTCAGTATACGAAAACGTTTTTAACCTCCGAATGGCCTGTTCAACAAAAATCCTCAAATTTGCAATTTCTTTGGTTTTCTGCACTGCTTGCTTTCCCATTTGCTCTTGCCCTCGTTTTCCAGGGGGAATGTGTAGACGAGCATGTCTGATGAGTAACTCTTCTGCGATGGTAAAAACCTTTGTTCAGCCATCACTTCATCACCATATTCCAAAAGGTTGTAAAATCCTGACTCCCGTGTAATCCGCCAAAAGAAATTGCGATGCAGCATCTACCTAAGAAATTCCAAAGCTTCAAATACAAGAATGTCAGGGCATATCATAGATTGCACTGAGATGTTCATCGAAACTGCAAAGGACCCAACGATAAAGGCTGCTACTTGGTCAGGACTACAAACACCATCAAACTTTGAAAGTCCTTGTTTCAATAATGCCCTGTGGTACATTCAATTTTGTTTCAGATGGGTGGGGTGGAAGAACATCAGATGTGGTTATTATGTATTAAACATTTCAATTCTTTGGCCAAAAACCGCACCCATGTGTTAAGAATCTTGCTCACAGTGGTTTCAGAAATTCCCAAAGCGATCAGCCAATTTCTGCATTTATGGATCCAAGTCTCAATTTCATCAAAGTCAAAACAAATTCATCTTTTGGTGACAATGTTCTGTGTGGTCCTGACTTTTTGGGTGTAGAGGAAAATTTTCTCTTTTTTGTTGACAGTTTACTTGGACCATGCCAGTAATTAAGTTTAGGGACATTTTTTCCCAACAGTTTGTACAAAAGCATCAAAAGCAGCTTTGTTAGGGATCCCAGTAAAAGTTTTTATTTTCTTGTCAGAATTTAATGATTTGTAGCTGAACTGCTTCCCACTCTTACTTTGAAACTTTAATTTCCACATCCGAACATGTTTTGTGAGTTTTTTAATTGATTGCTTGAGTGCTCGTATCTCCTTGTCTTTCTTGCTTGAATTTTTTCTGGCATGTTTCGTTTTGGCAATCAAAGTTGGTAGATGTTCCTCCTTCAGCTTCTGACCTTTCTGGCTGAATATCACATACATCTTGCTCATCTTCTACTTGCATAAAATTAACATTGTCGATATCAGTAGTGGCAAGGGCTGCAATTCAAGTTCATTTCAGGTTCTGTTCTTGATTTCTTCTGAGGGACAGACAATTCCTTTGGTAATCTAACTTTCCTTAGGCTTTGACAGTGGTGTATAACCAAGGTCAATGCAAGGATCAGGATTTTCTTTTGTAGGGCGCCCATCAGGAAAATGTTTTTGAACACACTCTAGCATCATTATTTGGTTCCCAATTTTTTTCCATTTTCATCTTTTCTGTTGATAGCTTTAATCCATCTTTTTTCTGAACCCATCATCCCTCAGTGTTGTTGGGAATGTGAACAAGGTGAAAGGATGAGGACAGTTACAACAACCTGCTCCCTGGTTACACTTGTGGGTTGGGCATACTTTTCTTCATCCATTTCTTTAACAACAATTCCTGGTGACCAACCATATTCAAACTGATTTCATATAAAAAAACAAGGGTTTCTGTTAGTATTAAGTAACAGGCCTAAAGACTGATTAATATGTGTATATCAGACTACTCAGACATGGCAAAATTCAATAAATTACAAATGTATGAAAACGCGCATACGACTTTGAGAAGGCATTTGAATTTAGAACATTCAAAACATGATTTAAATTCCCAATCCAACCTACTCCAGTTTTGAAACTTAACTCAGAACTCTTTTGGCATACAATAGCTCAAAATTTTAAACGCGCATTCAGTGCTACAACAGTACAACACGCATGAAGATGCGTATTTATTAAGAATAAAAACAACCATTCTTACCTCAACAACGATCCTGAATATCTTCCGTAAGAACTTCGTTAAATTTTGCGCAAATGTAACTCGTTTTCGAAGAAGAAAATAGAACAAGACGCCCGCTAGGCATTAACTTGGGCTACTTGAGTTTTTCTAGCCAACAAGGTCAGCCTGTGCTCGTGTAATAACAATTCATATGCCTATGGTCAGTCCGGCAAACAGGTTCAGTTTGAGGCAAGCATTAAATCAGTTAATCTTTTTCTCAGTGTATAAGGCATAGCAGTAAAATCAAACCATTTAGCTGGCAGTAGCAAGGTGTCATAAGCTACTGTATTATAAACAGTTTAAAGAAATGTAATTCAAAATCATTATTTCTTTGAAGTTATATAACATTTTTGAGCCAGTAAACATTATTCCATAATTTTAGCATATTTATTATTTGACAGGCTTATATACATACTAGTGACTAGTCCAGTGGGCCGGCCAGCTAGCTAATTACTTGGGCTACCTGTGGTAGCACCAAGTCTTAAAACAGGCTTCGTTATTTTTGTTATTTTTCCTGGGGTTCCACAAAATTGCAAAATTGCACAATAACTCGACCCAGTGTCTTCACCCTTGCCTCATTTACGAGACCTGTAAACCCGCAAACTGATGCAAAGATTCTCTCCAGGATAACTGGATGAGAGAAACACGGTATGAGAGATTAAAGAAAGAACTCGCAGAACCGTGGACGAAACGTCAACATGACAACATATGTATGATATAGTCCGTTGCAATGGCAATGCAAGGCGATATATTTGAAAGCAAGTTCGAACTTTCGTTTTATTGGCAATGAATCGCAGTTGGAAAAGTTTTACCGAGACCTGTAAACCCGCAAACGCTTAACCATTGCAAAGACATGTGTTTTTGTCCGATTTAAATCAATTCTATATCGAAATGATCACTTGAATCTGGCGAATCGAACGCTGTAGGTTTCGTCTATTTAAAATGTGAAGATCAGATGTTATATGAGAAAATGCGTAAGCGATTAAAGCGGAGACTCGTCTTTAAAATCAAAGGACATAATATGGCTTCAAGATCTATTCGTCGTTTTAATACCCGATGATTTAATGCTTTTATGTCCATTAAACCGATGTAATTTCGTAACAGATATGTTTCGTATACCTTGCCGTTGATTTTTATATGAATTTTGTCACCTTCAATCGAACAGATATTGCCGTGTTTAGTGTTTTCGTCTGCGTGTCAGGCGTTCTGCATTGAGGCTAGCCTGCGTGTAGACGCCTGATTTTTCTTCGTTATTTGAATTATTTCCAGCCCAGCGCTGCACAATGCCTTCAGTGGCCTGATGACAGAAATCAATGCATTAAATATTATCCTTGGTAATATAAGATACAATGTGAGCGGGTTTTCTAATTCCAACTGTCTAACATATGCGCGCCATGTCCCTAAAATTAGTACGCCCAAGTTAACGCCTAGCGGGCATCTTGTTGTAATATAAAGACAGATTACTGCATAGTTAACTATGTTACTGTCTTGGTTAGCGAGCCAACTCGCTTTTCCATGGGTGTCAGAGATTTATATACAGTACTGCTCAGAATTAACCTAACGGAAAAAACGCGTTCGGAACGCGTTCGGAACGCGACCGGAACGCGTTCTATTCTCGTTCCGAACGCGTTCCGAACGCGTTCCGAACGATATACTTTCTGTTTTAATCTCGTCTAGTGAACATATACCATAATCAGTCCAGCAATCAAATGATCAAGTTAAATCCGTTTAGAAGTTTACTAAAGTCAGAAATTAACGAAGTCCTCCCATTAAATTTTTAAGCGAAGTCACAATGATGTTCCGAACGCGTTCGGAACTCGTTCAGAACGCGTTCCGAACGCGAACGCAGTGTTAGGTTATTTCTGAGCAGTACTGTACACTGTACTGTGTGTTCATTTGTAAGCATTCGCATGTAATAATATGAACAATCGATACAAACTTACTGATAACCCAGAACATTTTGGAGCTCCATTTTAAGCTTACAGGTAAAATATCAAGTGAAACAAGGTTATTCAATGGCAACATTGCATAGTCATCGCTCATCATAGATGAATTGATAACCAGCAAACAATAACAAATTAACTCTTTACTCCTTGATCTTGATAGCTGGTATGGGTGTCAGAGATTTATATATAATATGATGAACAATCGGTACCAACTTACTGTATAAACAATACAGGCAACAAAGCATGAAGGGCTCCGCTCGAAACGTCAGTATCTCGTCACTAAATTATTGGCAGTTTACCACCTTTTTCACTTTGCTATATAAAAATATTACTGTTACCTCAGAACAGTTGACATATTTCCATACAGCATAATTCATATGTTGAGTCTCATATTTCTCGAAATCGTAGACCAACCCATTTCGAAAGCGAGCGGGATTGTGAGCGTATATAAGATCAATATATACTTGCCAGCCACATCAAAGATTTTCAGTGAAGAGCACTCAAAAAAGGTGATCAGATGAGTAAATAAATTACAATGGCGCATGAATATATGCAGTGTTGGTGAAAAGCCTGGGTACGAGGTTGATCCGACTGCGGCGGGGGGGGGGGGCACTTAACTGCGCATGTGTAGTAATCCCACATTCATAGTCTCGCTCACTAGTCTACTAATTTGGTCAACAATGATGCAATAATTGCCATCTCGCGACATTGCCAAAATAAAAATAAAAATAAAAATAAACAGAGCGAGGAACTCAAGTGTAAACACTGATGAGAGAGCGATTTTATGCCCGAATGACCTTTGGACGTACCCATGATGCACAACAATCAAAATAATATAGAAAAAAGGTACTTACTATTAAAAATCCAGTGTATATGATAAGAAGAGCAACAATGCAATCCCTCAAAATAGTTTTGAAGAAAAAAATAGTAATAAAAATAGTGATATATCCAAAAATACACAGCTCGAATGCAAATTTTTCACTGACGCTATTTGATTGGTCAAGATAATCACGTGCGAAGTGCAACCCCTCTGGGTCACGTGTACGCATTTTTGAGCTTCATCACAAGGCGCGAGAGTTTGACTTTGACAGACTACAGAGGAGCTGTTTGGTTTTTTAAATGATTATTCGACGCTTTGGCGAGTTTATTTACCAAGAAACTAAAAGATGGATTCTATATCAACGGTAATTACGTTAGTTAGATTTATATGGAACAATAATTGATATTGTATTCAACTGCTGGTTCACGTTTTGCTTCCTGGCAACCTTCCTTCGCAGTCGTCGTTTGAAGATTAAGACGTTCGTCTGCGAAAGAAGCTAGGATTCAATAGATATAGCATTCTGTAATCTGCCTGGCTTTGTATTTGTATAGATTTATTGTATTAACACGCGTTTTCATTTATCGTTAAGATATTTTGTTCTGAGCTGTTTGAATCTTTATCGATGTAAGGACGAGGTAATATGTCATGATAAAACCTTTGAATTTGCTTTGCTTTTGTATGGTCATCGCTCATTTCCCTCTACTTAACGTCGTAAGAACCTGTTAAGATTCTCCCTTGTAAGTTGTATGTTTATATGAGAGAGTATGTTACTTGTGCTTTTGATGGTTATAATTTCCATAAGTTGCTTAATTATTGATATGTTGCGAGCTTTCAAGATTTTTCACAACAGGTTTGAAATAATAGTTTTCTAGTGAAATAATAATTGAAGTAATGAGTATTTTATAATTGATTTTTCAGATCTGTGTGCCTCAATTTACCTGATTGACCTTAGTTTTCTCACATGCCACAAATAGCACTGCTCCAGTCCTGCTGCCATTGACTATTGATGTTTATTTACCTAGCTCTGCATTGGTTTCAGAAGTAAGTGAATGTTCTGAGTGTTTGTATTAAGTTTTTATAAAATAATTTGCCATATATATCCAGCTCTGCAGTTGGTTTCGGATGCAAGCATGCATGAGGTTATGTAAATGTATCAGTCAAATCCAACTGTACACATCCCCCTAGGACACTGCAGCCTGGGGAATTTGAACCCAAACCTTTGCTCGGGGGTCGGGCATTATAGATAATACTGTACAGTAATCTGAGCCTCGTTCCCTTTGGGCAGCACCAAAAGGCAGCCTACAGTAGACAAATTTAGCAGAGTGACATACCTAGGTAAAGGGTTATTAACACCTGCCTTGTATAAAATAGTATTTATATAATAATTTGATATTTGAAAAGACTGAACATTGCTGTTGTTGCTTTCATGTTTTCCCCGGGCTGGGTAATTGGCACATATTTTTGTTTGCACCTTGCATTTCATCCCCACTGCGGGGAATTAGCAGAATTTTTGAGATGCCCGGGGGGAAAAATGTCAAATGCCCGGGGGATGGGCATGCTGGTATTGCATTTGTATTTTCAGACAATTTTCTTAGCATTGTTCTATAAAAGAAATAGAAAATGGCCTGGGCACTCTAGTATATAACCTGCTGCAAACACTCTAGTGAATTTGTGAGAATTTGAAAGTATGCCATACTTAGATAAACACTCAGCTTAGTTCATGCAGCTCATGTTCTCGCAAACTTTAACATTCTACCAAACATACTCTTGTGTCTGCATCAGGTTGTATAAATACTAAATACAGGCACCATTTTCAGTTTATGGTCTTTTCATCTCCAGGCCTTTTGTCACTATATGTTGCATTGTTTCCATATATACAAATGGTCTACAAATGGTGTAGTTTAGTCTGTATGTAAAGGAAAAGCGTTAAAACAATTATCAAAATGGCAGTCTCTTGAGTCATTAAGTGTGTCCTGTCTGGCCCAAGCTGGTTTGTTTGAACACAATCGGTGGATGCTTTTTAATTAAGGATAATCTTGACAAGATAAATTATCATGTGTATGGGACAAGAAAATATTTCTTATTTTAAGACTTATTTTCTTAAAACAAGTTTTTATATACTTCTTTGGTAAGTAAGTAAAATCTTTATTTCAAGAGGGTAACACTAAATAGCTATAAAGCTAACAAACTTGTGGCCCTCAATTACAAATACAATTAAGAATACAAAAAATACAAGAAAATAAGAATACAGATATTATACAGGATAAAATTATGTCCGTGAATGGCCTCGTAAAAATGTATTCACAACACGGTCACAAAATAGGTTTGGTTTATCCGTTTAATCACACTCACATTGAAAATTACTCTCTCACTCTCTCTTATTTTCTTTGCTCACACTCGCTCTCAAGATTTTACTCTCGTATATTTAGCTATCACATGTACTTGTATTATCCCATTAATAATTATAATCTTGCATACCACACATTCTCTGCTATTACCGACACACTCCCCCATATATCTCCGGCGGAGATATATGTTCTCAATAAATTTGCCATGCATTTCAATCAACCTAAAATCAACTATGACTTAGTAAATATAAAGTTAATCTCCGCAATATCCTGGATGCGCTGCAACAGCTGCATCTCGTTGACGTCTAAATGTTTCTGGCTTCGACATTCAACTGGCTTGGCGCTGCTGGGGGTAGCCTGTCACACGACAGTTCCAGTGGGTACAGATGTTGGACTGCACGTTCGATATATGATTTTCCAGCACGAAGCCGGGCTCCTCTCACTGCTTTGTCCTTTCCCACGATCAGCGCTTCTACTATCCCAAGGGACCACTTTCCCCGGTTCTTCTCTTCGGATTTAATGATAACTATATCACCAACTTTGGGTGAAGTTCCAACTCCAACTTTACCACGGTGTCGCTCGTGAAGTCCTCGTAAGTACTCACGCGTCCACCGACTCCACATGGCCTCCTTGCACTTCAACAACTTCTTTGCCCGTTTACGAAGGTCGTTGCTCTCTATGCGGCTAGGAATCCATCTCTGGGAGGACATTGCTGTTCGCGAAAAGCATGGAATTTGGGGTCAGCACCGGAAACTGGACGTCGTCCTCCACGTAGTTAAAGGTCGGTTATTGAGGGTAACCTCAATGTCAAAAAGGACCTCTTGCAATTCCTTCCAAGACAGCATTTCGTTTCCGATTGTCTTGTTTAGGGCAGACTTTACAAGACCAATCATTCGCTCAAATTGTCCGCCCCACCAAGGAGCGCGGCTTAGGTTAAACTGCCAGTGCACTTGATTGACGGACAGGTAATTCTGCATTCTCTCATCTCGTACCACTCTTCGTAACCACTTCGCCGCTCCCACGAAGGTACGACCGTTGTCGGGAGTAGATTCGGTTTGGTCTTCCCCGAAGTGCAATGAAACCCTTGAGGCTGTGGAGACATTCGCTCGTTTCCAAATTTGGTAAAAGATCCATATAGATACCTCTGGTCAAACTGCAGGCGTACAAGAGTATGTACGCCTTCCTCTCACGTTTTCTTCCATCCCGGTTATCGCACTGGCCCAGCGTAATCGATTCCGATTACCTGGAAAGGATTTACACCCTGTGTCCGAGTAGTCGGCAGGTCTGCCGGTGGTGGAGCTGCATACGCTAAAGCTTGATGTCACTTGCACCCTAGCCACCACGCACTTTCTTTACCAGTCTTCTCAGCCCGAGGGATCCAATACCTGCTTCGTACTTTTGGTCATCGTCAGACCCGTTCCCCGTGCAGAGTTTGCAGATGTGCCTCCTCCACGATGCGACGAGAGAACAGATGAGTGTCCGGTAACGTCGGTAAGTACACCGGATACTCCCCCTGTACTCTACCCCGACACTCCAAAACTCCCTCTTGGTTTGGCTGTAAGTTAAGTGCCACACGGTCTTCTAGATCGCAATTCTCCTGAGCATGCTTTACCCAGAAAAGTCTCTGGCGTTCTGTTTCTTCCGTAGTCAGAGGTCCGGATTTCTTAGGATTTCCCCGACTAGGAAGAGAGTTGTTTATAAATCTTATCATCCATGCAACCCACACGCACTGCTTTCGGCAGTCGATACCTTTGCAACACGTCGAAAATCTCGTTGGTATCATCCACAGCGACTGTTTAAAACACCACGTATCACTTTCGCCTCCGCTCTACTCGCCTTGCGACAATTCAGGTACGATATCGGCTGGCCAATTATCCGGATTTGAGAGCCACTCGGTTCCATTCCACCACAACTTGGCCTCTTTTAGGTTTCCTCCTCTGCTTGCAAGGTCTGCTGGGTTGCTTCCCGTGGGGACATGTCGCCACGTCACGCCCATGTGACTGTTTATCTTGTGTACACGGTTGATCACGAACTGTTTGTATTCCCCTTGACCTTTGATCCAGTACAACGCCACTGTACTATCCAACCAACAATATGTTTGGTGTACAGGAAAACCTTGCACGGCAGCTCGCACGTTGTTAGCAAGGTTAACGGGCCATGTGCCCAGCCACTAGCTCGAGACGAGGAATCGTCAAGTCCCTTTTTAGACAGTCTGGATCTCGCAGCAACTAGACCCTGATTGGTTCCTTGTGGTTGCTGAATGACTGCGTACACACAGGCTGCTACCCCGTCCGCACTCGCCTCCCCAAAGGCATGTAGATCAATGCTCTGTATCTCCTCTCGATGGACTGTCAGCGACCTGGGGACCTCCACTTTCTTTGGAAGAGTACCTTCCCACTTGCTCCACTTTTTCACCAAGGTTTCCGGTATTGGCACGTCCCAGGCAATCTTTTCGTCACACACAGCCCGATAAATTATCTTGCCACTGAGGGTAATGGGTGAAACTAACCCCAATGGATCATAGATCTTGGCTAACTTTGCTAGAACTCCTCGCTTCGTCATCACTGTGTTTTCTTCTGGCTCGTTCTGTGTTCTTAACTTGTGTTTTAATTAAATATTTTATCGTTTTTAAGGACTTTTGTGTTTTGGCATTATATTTTATTATTTTTGGAGACACCTTTTAAGGAAATACCATGGTTTTGCTCCATTTCAGAGCTGATGACTGCATACCTAAGAACACTGTTGTACAGTGAAACACTGAAAACCGACATGGACAGCCAAGGCTCACAGCCACTTTCTTTGGCTGTTCGTCGCTATCTAACCTAACCTGTCTGGTTTTGAGTATCCTGTGCACAATACCGGAGGGTTACCGGATGTGCACAGGCTAGGTTTTGAGGCACCAGATACCCCCTTTATCTCAATCCAACCAGACATTGTCTGATTATAAGAAGCTTTATCATACCATATGGGACATTTCATGGACATAGAGGAGCTCATCTCTACATCATCTTGGTCCATCCTAACTAACTTACACTATGCCGCCTATCTAACCTGAGTTGTCTGGTTTTGTGGCATCAGCTAATACTTCCCCTTTACCTCTATCCAACCAGATTAGAAGAAGCTTTATCTGATTAGAAGAAGCTTTATCAGACCATATGTGACATTTCATGGACACATCATCCATCTAACTCACAATAACATAATACCGGTATCTCAATAAAGAGGACCCAATCTGTATACAAGCACACTAAAATAGTAACTGAAACTTTGTCAAACTTAAAAATAGGTATGCTTGGTGTACTTTGACATACATGTACCTACTACCTACTCATCCAGTAATGTGTATGTATTAAGGTATTTGATGTGCCCAGGTATAAGCAAGTGTACCCTGCAGGTGAACTCCTGATTTTTGGTCATGTCATCATGTCCATGTTTTCATTGTTGATAAAAAAATGATAGAAACCTTAATTAATGATAATATTATGTGAGGGACATAATTTGCAGACAATTAAGAAGAATAGGAGATTTATTCATTATTTGTCAACATCATTATTTAACTGGTACAGCTGGTGTGCAAAAGAGGAGTTTTTTTGTTGACCTAACAGTTGATTTTGAAGTGAAGGTTCCATATACATTACTGTTTGCCACCACATGATTGGAAATGTTTGGTCATTTGGTGTTGTTAACTTTGAATGAAATTTTATTTGAAAAAATAACAAACTATTGTTGTGCATAAAATATTTATTGCAATAATACAAAATTAATTACATTAAAATGACTAAATCAACTAAATGTCTAAATCAGTTCAGTTATCCTACTATCAGCTGAAAATGAATCATATAACCCACTCAACCAAAGGTTCTATTTCCTGATGAATTGCCATCAGTGCCATTTTATTTGCTACCACGGTGTTCCTTGTATAATCTTTTAACTTACGCACGGCTGAGAAAGAACGTTCACACTAACAAGATGTGACAGGTAGAGATGAAAGAATCAAAGCTAACAGCTTTTTAGTGTTGAAGCAACACTATTGGGATGTGAACCTTTATAATTTACCCAATATGTCTGCCACAATTCCAACTCACCTTAGGCTAGAGGGTTTGCAAGATTGTCTTCATAAAAATTAGAGTTTTTTTAAATGTCTGCTTCCAACTAATAATACCAGTATTGCCTATCAAGGATATCATTTAATCATTTTGCTCGGTATAATAGTAATACTCAACCCATACAGTAGATGTCATTAACATCAGGTCCTGTCAAGAGAATTATCACCTACCAGGGCCAAAGAAACAGAACTGTACAAGCAATTTCCAGATGCTTCAGATCAATAAGACAGATACAACACTAAAGTCAAAACTCAAATATCCAATGGCCAAAAAAATAGAAATAAACACTACATATGTTCGAATATTAAATATAATACTATATTATGAATTATTCATCTTATACTGATAGCCAGTCAATTTAAATAATTAACGGCTCACAAGTAATGAGAAAGTAATCGGATAGTATCCAGTATCCACTCACCTAAGCTTTTACTGAGGAATATATGGCTCGGCGTCGTCGATACCAACCTGCGTCAGCCGTCAGAAACTCTTGATCCGTGAGAAAGCACAAGACTGGACTCATCGTTGTCATTCTGTAGAGTGTTATCTACAAGTTCCGTGACATCCGTAGAAGCGATGATCGAAACCGAACTCAGTCTCAAGCAAAAGTTTGAAGTTACTGCCATAGTTTGTTCATCAGTTCAATGCCTTGTAGTTCGACGTAGACCTGTACGTCCAAAAATCCAAATGACCTTTCTAGCCAATCAAAAGCCAAGATTTCGACGGGGTCTTGACCAAATTCTGACTACCCTCTATTGTCTTTGTCCAATCAGTGCTCGTTATTTCGACGTTGACGGCCATTTTGACGTACTGAAATTATAACACAAATTTTTAAATGGTTGTTCCCTCTCTA